>JASKOS020000006.1:18675000-19007060 GCA_030770465.2 Perdita meconis | reverse complement strand
CCTTATGGAATAGTGACTAAGTAGGCATGCAATTATTATCGATGAGACTCACCCATTCGGAGAGGATTCACCTGCTGCTTGAACACCGATCCCTCTGGGTCAGTGGCCGATCCCGGTCGTTAGGGGATGATGCAAACCGTAGGTCCTGCTGGTCGCAGGTATTCGGTGCCACAGAAATACACCTTACGTTTAAACACTCCGCGGTCACCAACACTGATCACTTCATTGAAGGAGCATTTGAGCTTCTAATCACTTATAACCGCGGAACACACCGAATTAAAATCCCCACGATCTTGAATAATTTTGGAACGAAATCGTTCCTACGTTTGAAAATAATTTAATGCGGTTCGTGGCGGTCGGTGCGGGTACTTCTCGCGGTACATCTGTTCCGCGGATTCCGCGTTGTCTCGGCACTCTGCAGCGAAGAAAAATAAGTTGAAGCCCTCAGCGGCGGAAATCATGATCGATACTAACGATTTTTTCCGAAGTCTCTTTCCTTCTGCCCTCACATCCCTCCAGCGTGACTTTTCGGGGTGTAGCTTTGTCGAAATACTCGAAGTTGATTTGTTAATTGGCAACAATGAGGGAGGGCCTTCCTCGACCAGCCTTTTTTGGTGGAGGTGGAAGTGTCTCTTTCAAGTCGAAAAAGTAGCGGAAAAATTTAGGATACAAGGAAACGGTGTATGAGGAAGCGGTTATGAGTGTCTCGCAGATGCGGCCGTTTATGATCATAAGTATTGTCCTGCAATTTGGAAGGAACCATGAGCACTCGAGGCCGAAGACCACGAGGGCGCGTGGAGCTTACCGGTTAAGTCCTTTCGATGCATTCAGAGGGATGAAATATGGAACTCCCCGTTATTAAAAAGCGAATTAGGGAAAGTCTTTCGCCGTCAAACATTTGGTCAACGGATGTCTCGCAGAGACTAACTCGTCACCGTGCCGAGGGTAAAATACAGTTATTGTATTCTCATCCTGCGACCAAGTCTTGCTTTTTATCACACTGAACACGTAGTGACCTTCTGATTTTCGTGTAAGCCATCATACAACTTTATACTTTATACTCATACTTTTACTAGATAAACCCATGTTATTACTTCTTTTTACCCTCTTACCTTTCAAGATAATTTTATGAAACAAAATATGCACATATTTTCTGAAGAATTGTGAAGGAAAAAAAAATGGGTCAAATTTTCTTGTAGGAAAGATAGGGAAATGATACGGAAAAATAACAGCCTCCCCTGTAGCTCAAGCATGTTTACGATCAATGGAGAAGGTAGAAACGAAATTTCGGAGTAACGTAAGACAGATCCCCGCGAGTGACCCCTAAACTCACCATTCATGACTGCATTGTTTCGCGGACAGGTGCCAACCGTCGGCTTTGAGGGCGAGTTGATTACCTCGCGGACCCTTACCGATAGCAGGGCGACTGGGTCCACCGATGCTTTACTGCAAGGGCCCATAAACGGTGAGCTGGGGGACACTCGCGGTGAACCGTCACGTGCTACTCCGAAATACCGTTTCTTTTCCCTCAATCTTTCCTGAACCTCTTCGAGTTATTGGAGACGCATACCTGGGCACTATTACGATTTACGATCCTTTGGCTACATTTTCGAAAAAGTCGAAGAAAACATTTGGCGACCAAATGCGGTGCACAATAAACGGTTCATCGTTAGTTTTCTTTAACAATTCATTGATGGACATGAGGGAAACTAACGGTTAATCGTTTATTGTGCACCGCATTTGGTCGCGAAATGTTTTCTTCTACTATTTCGAAAATGTAGCCAAAGGATCGTAAATCGTAATGCACGTAAGTAACCTTGGTCTACAGTTCGAGTAGATTGACGAAAAATAAAGGGAGGAAGCGGTATTTCGGAGCAAGACGCGACAATTCCCCGCGAGTATCCCCCAGCTCACTGTTTATGGGCCCTTGCAGCAAACCATCGGTGGAACGAGTCGCCTCGCCATCGGTAAGTGTCTGCGAGGTAATCATCTCGCCCTCAACGCCGACCGTTGCCGCCTGTCCGCGAAACAATGCAGTCATGAACTGTTACTCCAAAATTTCGTTTCTTCCTTCCTCATTGTTCGTAAACCTCTTCCAGCTATAGGGGAGGCTGTTTCCCTGTGTATTGAAAATTACGCGGATCCTTTACATTCACGTGAGTGTGTGCATTTAGGTAAACGTAAAATCAAGATCAACTTTTTTACCTTGTGCCGTTAACAATGAAATATGCGATAGGATCTGAAGAAGTGTCAGATCACTTGATGAAATTAAAGAATAAAGTTTGCTCTTTCACAGCATTTACATAGATTTACGCAGAAAAATTTTTTTCAGCCCATGCATTACTTCCAAGTTGAAAATAGCTGTTTTCAATATTTTTTATACTTATTTTTCACGGAGCCACTTGAAAATGACCAAATTTTTCGAAAAATGTTACTGTTACGCAGTGTAGTAACAGCACAAAAGTAAATGTAACAATGAAGAAAGTTGTGTGATGGCTTACACGAACATTAGAAGGTCACTACATGTTCAGGGTGATAAAAAGCAAGACTCGGTCGCAGGATAAGAATACAATAACTGTATTTTCCCCTCGGCACGGAGTTAGTCTCTGCGAGACATCCGTTGACCAAATGTTTGACGGCGAAAGACTTTCCCCAATTCGCTTTTTAATAACGGGGAAATCCATACTTCATCCCTCCGAATGCATCGAGAGGACTTTAACGGTAAGCTCCACGCGCCCTCGCGGTCTTCGGCCTCGAGTGCCGATGGTTCCTTCCAAATTGCAGGACAATACTCATGATCATAAACGGCCGCATCTGCGAGACACTCATAACCGGCTCCTCATACACCGTTTCCTTGTACCCTAAATTTTTCCGCTACCTTTTGGACCTGAAGGAGACACTTCCACCTCCATCAAAAAAGGCTGGCCGAGGAAGGTCCTCCCTCATTGTTGCCAATTAACAAATCAACTTCGAGTATTTTGACAAAGCTACACCCCGAAAAGTCACGCTGGAGGGATGCGAGGGCAGAAGGAAAGAGACTTCGGAAAAAATCGTTAGTATCGATCATGATTTCCGCCGCTGAGGGCTTCAACCTCTTCTTTTTCTTCGCTGCAGAATGCCGGGACAACGCGGAATCCGCGGAACAGATGTACCGGGAGAAGTACCCGCACCGACCGCCACGAACCGCATTAAATTATTTTCAAACGTAGGAACGATTTCGTTCCAAAATTAGTCAAGACCGTGGGGATTTTAATTCGGCGTGTTCCGCGGTTATAAGTGATTAGTAGCTCAAATGCTCCTTCAATGAAGTGATCAGTGTTGGTGAGCGCGGATTGGTGTAAACGTAAGGTGTATTTCTGTGGCACCGAATACTTGCGACCAGCAGGACCTACGGTTTGCATCATCCCCTAATGACCGGGGTCGGCCACTGACCCAGAGGGATCGGTGTTCAAGCAGCACGTGAATCCTCTCCGAATGGGTGAGTCTCATCGATAATAATTGCATGCCTACTTACTCACTATTCCATAAGGGGTACAATCGAATGAGGGGGTCATACTATTAACTTCAATTTATTTAAACATATTTTACTTTAGTATGTCATAATTAAAAAAATAAAAACCGATGTTTCCGTACTTTTTACCGATTACAGCAAGTAACAGGTATAATTTTCGTACATTCCTTACGCAATAAGTATTTTTGTACAGTTTCCAATGTTTTGTTACATAGTATAATAATTTACAATCCGTAGGAAGTACGGAAACGTTGCTTTTTTA
The DNA here is from genome assembly GCA_030770465.2 of Perdita meconis. Taxonomy (NCBI): domain Eukaryota; kingdom Metazoa; phylum Arthropoda; class Insecta; order Hymenoptera; family Andrenidae; genus Perdita; species Perdita meconis. Next base: position 19,003,287 of record JASKOS020000006.1, on the reverse strand, counting down.
CTTTTTTATTATGACGTATGAAGTTAAAGAATGTGAAAAAATTTGAGAACAATGATATTAGTGATATTTATGTACTGAATTAATATGATCATAGATCCAGTTTTGCTACGATACAAAAGCACCATTTTTACAATTTCTTTCTTTCGCTTTTTATGTATTGCAACTTGGCTAATTAATTCATAAATCTGAAACAATTCCATAATATGTGTCGTGATAGCTAACGTGTCCCTGATTTTTTTCATAATTTTTCATCCAATAGTTTAGGAGAAATTGGCCAATAACGTAAAGATATTGAGTTTCTTCAATACAAGCCTCGAGCACGGCGAGTAGTAGACGCTATGCGTAGCTTGTGCACCGTCGCTGGTCGGCCGAGCGCTCGCTATTCGCGCTCTCTGATTGGTCGGGGTTTTTCGTTAATAACTCGTTAACAAAAAACATTCTTTTCATGATTTATTGAAAATTTGTGTATATTTTTATAATATTACATGTAATCAAATTTTTGTAAAAGATACTTAATGTTATTAAGTAATTTCTTTCGTCATTACAAATTAAGTACATGGATATTTCTTACCAGCAATCGTGAAATACATCTATATTACTATATGTATCATTTGCTTTCGTTTTGTCTTTTCTTACAGTGAAAATCTGATTGAAAGTTCTTCAATTAAACTGTGATGAAAAGTAAAAGTGACACATAAACTGCAATTTCGATAATTACACCGACCGCTCAAAATTTGTCAACTGCTCTATTCATAAATAGTCAGTGGGTTGCAAATTAAATTGATTCTGCAAGGTTTGAGATACTAGTCTCAAATCTTTCAACTGTCGGTGATTCCTTAAATGAAAAGGATTGCAACACCCGTTAAACTGACTTTTTCTTTCCATTATTAAGTTATTTAATGATCACAGTAAATTTTGTTCGCAATCACGATTTACACAATAAAATCAATACAAATATTATGTCACATGTATAATTTTACAGCAATATTGCACGTGCAAGCGTACACACATGTGACACGACTGGCGCCGAAAACGTAAGTGCTCGTGAAAAATGGCCATGAACTTGACCACCACGAGGTATCGATTATTCTCGATCAATATCACTGCGCGCGCACATGGATCATGTGCAGTGTGCAGTTGACAAATTTTGAGCGGTCGGTGTAATTATCGAAATTGCAGTTTATGTGTCACTTTTACTGTTCATCACAGTTTAATTGAAGAACTTTCAATCAGATTTTCACTGTAAGCAAGACAAAACGAAAATAAATGATACATATAGTAATATAGATGTATTTCACGATTGCTGGTAAGAAATATCCATGTTCTTAATTTGTAATGACGAAAGAAATTACTTAATAACATTAAGTATCTTTTACAAAAATTTGATTACATGTAATATTATAAAAATATACGCAAATTTTCAATAAATCATGAAAAAAATTTTTTTTGTGAATTTTCAAAATTATGAAAAAAATATAAAAAATCGGAATCCCATTATGAAACTTTCACAGAAATTGTTGAAAAAGCAGATCTTTAACATATAAATTTTTCAAAAAAATCAAAACGGATAAACATTGTTGAAAAAAATAATTTAACCTAAAAATTGAAAAATCATACCGAAAAAAGCGAGTAAAATTTTTTTTATATTTTTCTTCAGAAAGTGCGTGAAAAATCCATCAGAATGAAAAAAAAGCACTCGAATTCGTCTATTTTTGGCCAAGTTACATCTATTAGAAGAAAAAACCGAGAGAATCGATATCTCGAAAACGGTTCGATAAAAAAATTTAAAAAGAACGCGTAAAAATTTCATTTAATGGGTAGAATGATATAAAAAAATTTTAGACAAATCAAAAAATCACAGTTCCAAAACTGTCTGATTTGGCGTGGAATGCCCCATATATAGTAAGTTCTTCGACTTATTAAAATCCGTAAAAGAACTACGAAAAAAGTGGTTTTCATTTTTTTTTAACTATGGCGCACCAAACTTAAAAATCTGAAAAAAAATTCAGGATAATAGTATTACAGATTTGAACCTACTGGAATTATATGATTGTAGTTCTGCGATTCCTTCAATATGAAATCAGCATTTTTCGGCATTTTTACGTTTTTTATTTTTTACAACTTGAGTAATTGATTTAAAAATCTGAAAAAATTTTGTGACATGTGCCTCGATAACTAGCATATCCTTGATTTTGTCAGAATTTTTCATCCAATAGTGTAAGAGAAATTGAAAAAAACGTGATTTTATATTTTCACCCTTTACTACCCCCCAAGGAGAGATACAGGGTTGAAAATTGGTAAAACTGCTCCCGTTTGGATAAGCTATCGAATGACTCATTGCACATCCAGTTTGGTTTAGGAGCACACTTGACCCCCTTATCCGGCTATACCCTTTAATGAATTACACAATTAATGATAAGGAATGTTTCAATAATTTTTAACGTCTTGTAAGTCCATGCGTGACCTCAAGTATTGGTTTACTTAACTCTTATAAGAATTATTGATATAATAATTTTATATATTATCTACTTAAACACGTAGAGACGTAGACAAAGTAAGTATGTTTTATCAGGATTTTTTCAAAATAAATTTTCAATTTCAAATGAAACCGTCAATTTCTTTCATTGCTGAAAATCTTGTAATAAGTACACAATTTTCTATATTAGCGTTAAGACACGTTCGATTTCTCCCGACCGAAGCCGAAGCGTTAGGCTACTTGAAAGTGTGAAGCCGCTCGAATTAGCCCAAATCAACCCGACTTCGTCGGACCGTCCGGATGAATCTGACCGAACGCCCGGATGTTCGGAACGAAACTCATAACTTCTAAACTATTTAATTTTTTACCCATGTACTTTAATACTTTTTTAAAGAAAATGCAAGAATACATCGATTAATGCATGATAAATATACAATTATATAAAAAAATTATTGAGGAGATATTGATTTTTAATTAAATAAAAACTTTTTCGATAATGTTTATTATTGAAATGCATTATCAATTAAGAACTGTTTAACTTTTGTTTAAAACATTTTTTCATAAAATTGACGGAAAAGCATGAAAAATTGTGGGGAGGATTATGCGGTACCGTACTACGTAGAGCGCTATATTTATTTACAAATCGTTACAAACGTTAAAATTTTACGACCTACATTCTTTTATTAAAATTTCAAAATACAACAAAAAGAAAAGGAAAGAAAAGAAAAGCTAAACGTTAGTCGAAACAATCTCAAATGCTAATCGCTACAGGTTTGAACGATGAGCGCCTTGATAATGATTTTAATTATTTTCTTCGTTTCGGGCAAATTCGGGCAGCTAAAGTTAACGCTAATATAAAGTTTAATGTTTCCTCAATTAATAGAAAAAAAATTACAGAGGTATTTTTTGGTGTTTTTTTTTAAGTCTTCTCAAAGGTGACAAACATTTAACATTAAAAATTCGAATTAATTATTATTATTGCAAAAAATATTCTCTGTAGTTTTAAAAGGATTACCAAAGGATACCAAATACGATATATAAAAATTAAACGAAAAACACATACATTTATCCAATGGCATGTGTTTGAAGAAATACACCAAAATTTGAAATAAACTTTTAATATTAATTTTGGCAACAAATTAGCAAATTCATAAAACGTGATGGGTAGTATTAAAATCTACGTTCCTTTCTTAACATCTTAAGATAAAACACATTGTGAATTAAACACTTCAGATTTTTGGGTTTTGTCCATTGAGTGACACACTGTGCGTTCGAATGAATCGGGCTACCCGACCTCGTCGGACTACCCGTGCACTGATATGTCACGGGTACCCGCCCGAGTCCGCCCGACTTTTGCCGGCCCGACCCGAGTCCGAAATTTCGGGTCCCCGCACACCCCTACCCCTTTCCATGGCAGACCACCGAACGTAGACAGTATTTTCAAAGATTAACCCTTACTTTTTAAGTAGTGGGGGGCTTCGCCACCCCAACGTCCCACCGGGAGCTCTGCCCTCGGCCCACGGTGTGCGTGGAGGCTGCGTCCCCACACCACCCTCTTAGAGGATCGGCAACTGATTAAAGTGGTTTCAAGTGGTCACCGCGACTGCCTAATCTACCCCCGACCTAATCCGGAACTCGAAAACACCTAATCCAAGCCTAACTTAGGCCTAAAGAATGTTGGAAATCTATCGAAATGACTATACTATAAAATGATATATTATATATAAAATGACATGATAGTTATTATGATATTAATATGAATTAACATTAAAATTTGGTATACATTTTTAAATGAACTTTAAGTGGCACCTATTACCGGACACAGCAAAAGTTAGTGACATAACTTAGATTAGTTTCAAAACAATATACAGTAATCACAGATCTGTATCTGTGAAAAAGGTCGGTACCCCTCAATAACTCGGAGGAATTAGGAGGTACAAAAAAAATCTGCTGAACAAAAGTTTTATTATTTGAAGGGCGGCATTCGATAGCGAGTTTGACTACGAATGAAAGGTGAACTTTGAAGGTCATTTAAAAATGAACCTGATTTTTAAAAATTGCAATCCCCATTTTTTATGCCAGAAATGAAAGGTACAGAAATTTTCACGTCCAAATACATCACCATGTTATTGGGTCGAAATAACAAGGAATCCTTTCAAGGGTCAAATTAATTACTGTAGCAGGACTCCGGATTAATTCAGGAGAATAAAGTTTAAAAGATGCTTCACACCAAAACCACAGTTGTTTAAATAGAGGTATCTGATAGTAACCTTAACTATGATCCTGGTGTTAAATTTGGAGGGTATTTCAACGTCGACTTGATTCTCAAATTAGGAACCCCTATTTTTGAAGGTAGAAATGCAAAGAGCGGAAAATTTTACGTTTAGATGCGTAAACATGTTATTGCAGGTTAAATTAATTTCCTTATTAATTGTAAGACCCCTAAATCATGACTGTAACGAAAGTGGATTTCTTCAAGTGACTAGGACACTCGCAGCGACTTGTTCGACACTTGCTGGTAGTATAAAGGTCGGCCCCACATATCCGTCCGTTAGGGTCCGTTGCCGTACATACAGGGTGTCCCAAACTAAGTGCGGGACCCGGAAAGGGTAGATACCTGGGGTGATTCTGAACAACATTTTCCTTTGCAAAAATGTCTTCCGAAGCTTTGTTAACGAGTTATTAACGAAAAACCCCGACCAATCAGAGAGCGCGAATAGCGAGCGCTCGGCCGACCAGCGACGGTGCACAAGCTACGCGTAGCGTCTACTACTCGCCGTGCTCGAGGCTTGTACAAGAAACTCAAGATCTTTACGGTATTGGCCAATTTCTCCTAAACTATTGGATGAAAAATTATGAAAAAAATCAGGGACCCGGTAGTTATCGCGGCACATATTATGGAATATTTTCAGATTTTTAAATTCATTAGCAACGTTGTAAAAATAAAAAAACGAGAGAAAACACGGTTATTGGCCGATTTTTCTTAAACTACTGGTTGAAAAATTATGAAAAAAATTAGGGACACGTCAGCTATCGCAACACATATTATGGAATTTTTTCAGATATGTGAATTGATTAGCCAAGTTGTAATACACAAAAAATGAGAGAAAAAAATTGAAAAAAAATTATTTTGTATTGTAGCAAAACTGGATGTATGATCATATTAATTCAGTACATAAATACCACTAATATCATTGTTCTCAATTTTTTTCAGATTCTTTAACTTCATACGTCATAATAAAAAAGTAAAAAGCAATGTTTCCCTACTTCCTACGGATTGTAAATTATTCTACTATGTAACAAAACATTGGAAATTGTACAAAAATACTTATTGCGTAAGCAATGTACGAAAATTAGACGTACGACTTGCTGTAATCTGTAAAAAGTATGGAAACATCAGTTTTTATTTTTTTTTTACTTATGACGTACTAAAGCAAAATATGTTTAAATAAATTGAGGTTAACAGTATGACCTTTATGGAATAGTGAGTAAGTAGGCATACAATTATTATCCATGAGACTTACCCATTCGGAGAGGAATTCACCTGCTGCATGAACACCGGTCCCTCTGGGTCAGTGGCCGATCCCGGTCGTTAGGGGATGATGAAAACCGTAGGTCCCGCTGGTCGCAGGTATACGATGCCACAAAAATGTACCTTAGGTTTGCGACACTCCGCGGTCACTAACATTGATCACTTCATTGAAGGAGCATTTGAGCTCCTAATCACCTATACCCGCGGAACACAACGAATTAAAATCCGCACGGTCTTGAATCATTTTGGAACGAGGATAGTTCCTACGTTTAAAAATAATTGAATACGGTTCGCTGCGGTCGGTGCACGTTCTTTTTGCGGTACATCTCCGTTCCGCGGATTCCGTGTTGTCTCGGCATGCTGCAGCCAAGAAAAAGAAGAGGTTGAAGTCCTCAGCGGCGGAAATCATAATCGATACTAACGATTTTTTTCGAAATCTCTTTCCTTCTGCCCTCGCATCCCTCCAGTGTGACTTTTCGGGGTGTAGCTTCTTTGAAATACTCGAAGTTGATTTGTTAATTGACAACAATGAGGGAGGGCTATCCTCTAACAGCCTTTTTTGGTGGAGGTGGAAGTATCTCCTTCAGGTCGAAAAGGTAGCGGAAAAATTTACGGTACAAGGAAACGGTGTATGAGGGATTAGCTCGGAGGTGGTATGAATGTCTCGCAGATGCGGCCGTTTATGATCATGAGTATTGTCCTGCAATTTGAAAGGAACCATCGGCACTCGAGGCCGAAGACCGCGAGGGCGCATGGAGATTACCGTTAATGTCCTTTCGATGCATTCGGAGGGATGAAATATGGAATTTCCCGTTATTAAAAAGCGAATTGGGGAAAGTCTTTCGCCGTCAAACATTTGGTCAACGGATGTCTCGCAAAGACTGACACCGTGCCGAGGGGAAAATTGTAGCAATTGTATTCTCATCCATTTAATTACTTTGATGTTTGCATCCTGCGACCGAGTCTTGCTTTTTATCACACTGAAGATGTAGTAACCTTCTGGTGTTCGTGTAAGCGTAAGCCATTACACAACTTTCTCCATTGTTACATTTATTTTCGTACCGTTCAACACTGCGGAGCACTACTATTTTTCGAAAAATTTGATCATTTCCAAGTGGCTCCGTGAAAAATAAGTATAAGAAATATTGAAAACAGCATTTTTGTTGCTTGAAGTTTATAGTTCTCAAATCATGTATTCAATTAATTTTTTTTTAGCATAGTGCCATTTTCCTCAAGATAAAGCGCAACAAACAAATGTTAAAAAATTTTCAACTTGGAGTAATGCATGGGCTGAAAGAAATTTTTCTTCGTAAATCTGTTTAAATGCTCTGAAAGAGCGAACTTTATTCTTTAATTTCATTTACACAAGGTAAAAAAGCTGATCTCGATTTTACGTACACCTAAATGTACGCATTCACGTGAATGTAAAGAGTCCGCGTAATTTTGAATACACAGGTAAACAGTCTCCCCTATAGCTCGAAGAGGTTTACAAACAATAAGGAAGAGAGAAACGAAATTTTGGAGTAACACCGCACGACTGCATTGTTTCGCAGACAGGCGGCAACCATGTGCGTTGAGGGCGAGGCGATTACCTTGCGGATCCTTACCGATGGTGAGGCGACTCGATTCACCGATGGTTTGCTGCAGGGGCCCATAAACGGTGAGCTGGGGGACACTCGCGAGGAAATGTCGCGTATTGCTCCGAAATACCGTTTCTTTCCCCTCAATCTTTCTTGAACCTCTTCGAGCTATTGGAAACGCTTACTTGGGCGCTATTACGATTTACGATCCTTTGGCTACATTTTCGAAAAAGTGGAAGAAAACATTTGGCGATCAAATGCGATGCACAATAAACGGTCCATCGTTAGTTTTCTTTAACAATTCATTGATGGACATGAGGGAAACTAACGGTTAATCGTTTATTGTGCAACACATTTGGTCGCCAAATGTTTTCTTCGACTTCTTCGAAAATATAGCCAAAGAATCGTAAATCGTAATAGCGCCCAGGTAAGCGTCTCCAATAGCTCGAAGAGGTTCAGGAAAGATTGAGGGAAAAGAAACGGTATCTCGGAGCAGCACGCGACGGTTCCCCGCGTAGGATCCCCCTGCTCATCATTTATGGGCCCCTGCAGTAAAGCATCGGTGGACCCAGTCACCCCGCCATCGGTAAGGGTCCGCGAGGTAATCTCCTTGCCCTCAACGCTGACGGTTGCCACCTGTCCGCGAAACAATGCAGTCATGAACGGTGAGTTAGTGGGTCACTCGCGGGGAACTGTCACACGTTACTCCGAAATTCCGTTTCTCCCGTCACCATTGTTCGTGAACCTCTTTGAGCTACAGGGGAGACTGTTTACCTGTGTATTAAAGATTACGCGGATCCTTTACATTCACACGAATACGAGCATTTAGTTACACGTAGAATCAGGATCTCCTTTGTAAATCACTTGGACATTAAATTCGATACAATCACAAAACCTTTATCTGGTTTTGCCATTCCAATATAAATTTAAGATAAGTTATTTTTCCGTATCATTTCCCTATCCTATCTACAAGAAAATTTCACCCATACTTTTTTCTTCACAATTCTTCAGCAAATATGTACCTATTTTGTCCATTTTGTTTCATAAAATTATCTTGAAAGGTAACAAGGCATAAAGAAGTAATAACTTGAAGGGTTTATCTAGTGAAAGTATGAGTATAAAGTATAAAGTTGTATGATGTCTTACACGAACATCAAAAGGTCACTATATGTTCAATGTGATAAAAAGCGAGACTCGGTCGCAGGATGCAGACATCGAAGTAATTAAAGGGATGAGAATACAGTTGCTGTATTTTCCCCTCGGCGCGGTGTTAGTCTTTGCGAGACATCCGTTGGCCAAATGTTTGACGACGAAAGACTTTCCCCAATTCGCTTTTTAATAACGGGGAATTTCATATTTCATCCCTCCGAATGCATCGAAAGGACTTTAACGGTAAGCTCCACGCGCCCTGGCAGTCTTCGGCCTCGGGTGCCGATGGTTCCGCCCAAATTGCAGGACAATACTCATGATCATAAATAGCCGCATCTGCGATACATTCATACCACCTTCGAGCTAATCCCTCATCCATCGTTTCCTTGTACCCTAAATTTTTCTGCTACCTTTTCGACCTGAAGGAGACACTTCCACCTCTACCAAGAAAGGCTGGCCAAGGAAGGCCCTCCCTCATTGTTACCAATTAACAAATCAACTTGGAGTATTTCGACGAAGCTACACCCGGAAAAGTCACACTGGAGGATTGCGAGGGCAGAAGGAAGGAGACTTCGGAAAAAATCGTCAGTATCGATCATGATTTCCGTCGCTGAGGACTTCAACCTGTTCTTTTTCTTCGCTGCTGTGTGCCGAGATAACGCAGAATCCGCGGAACAGATGTACCGCGAGAAGTACCCGCACCGACCGCCACGAACCGCATTAAATTATTTTGAAACGTAGGAACGATTTCGTTCCAAAATTATTCAAGACCGTGGGGATTTTAATTCGGTGTGTTCCGCGGTTATAAGTGATTAGAAGCTCAAATGCTTCTTCAATGAAGTGATGAGTGTTGGTGACCGCGGAGTATTCTAACGGGAGGTGTATTTGCGTGTCAGCGTATACCTGCGACCAGCAGGACTTTTGCATCATCCCCTAAGAACCGTTATCGGTCACTGACCCGGAGGGACCGGTGTTCAAGCAGCAGGTTAATTCCTCTCCGAATGGGTAAGTCTCATCGTTAATAATTGCATGCCTACTTACTCACTATTCCATAAACGGTACAATCGAATGAGGGGGTCATAATATTAACCTCAATTTATTTAAACATATTTTGCTTAAGTACGTCATAATTAAAAAAAATCAAAACCGATTTTTCCGTACTTTTTACCGACTACAGCAATGTTGTCTTACATAGTAGAATGATTTACAATCCGTAGGAAGTACGGAAACAGTGCTTTTTACTTTTTTATTATGACGTATGAAGTTAAAGAATCTGAAAAGAATTGAGAACAATGATATTAGTGGTATTTATGTACTGAATTAATATGATCATACATCCAGTTTTACTGCAATACAAAATCATTTTTTTTCAATTCTTTTCTCTCGTTTTTTATGTATTACAACTTGGCTAATTAATTCACAAATCTGAAAAAATTTCATAACATGTGTCGCGATAGCTGACGTGTCCCTAATTTCTTTCATAATTTTTTAACCAATAGTTTAGGAGAAATTGGCCAATAACTTAAAGATCTTGAGTTTCTTCTACAAGCCTCGAGCACGGCGAGCAGTAGACGCTACACGTAGCTTGTGCACCGTCGCTGGTCGACCGAGCGCTCGCTATTCGCGCTTTCTGATTGGTCGGGGCTTTTCGTTAGTAACCCGTTAACAAAGCTTCGGAGGACATTTTTGCAAAGGAAAATGTTGTTCAGAATCACCCCAGGAATCTACCCTTTCCGGGTCTCGCGCTTCGTTTGGGACACCCTGTATATTCGTCGCGGTTACCGTTACTCAACAAATAAGTGCGCGTATAAGTGATATTCGGCATTAGTGAAAGGTAGTAAGTACTTCCTGGAAGCGTCATTTACTTCGATTTTTTTTTGGCAGATCTGCCAAGAACTCTCTAAAAAATGAGTTAATATATTAAATGTGTAGAGTGGAAGAAGCGTGCAACGCGAATTTAGATTGCCATAGATTGAGAATCATGATTATTGCTCTATTCGAGGAAACAACATACTAGTTTGAATATTATCTATTTTCTATAAACTCCGGAACGACTTAATGACTGCTCGATTTAGTTCAAATCATTATTAAATCAATTGGTTATGACAGCTGGAACAACTTTTCGAAGGATTCTCTACGAACGTTTAACTCATTTTACTTTACTTCAATAGACCACCCTGTATGTATAATTACTATAATTACTATCTGTTATTAGGCGCAGTCCACTAATAGCGGAACTCTCTTTATATTCAGCTAGCATGAAAAACATGAAACCGACTTGGTTACAAATTTGGTCAGCGAATTGAAGAAGAAAATCCTTCAGTGATTCACGTTGCTCATCGTCGAAGGTAGAAATATCGACAGTCTTATATTCGTATAGGTACTGACACGAGTGATTCACAGGAATCGAAAGATGTGTTTGAATTTCGATTTCTTGAACGGTCGGTGTCACCTGCGTCATCCTGCTTGTCAACTGACGAAAGATAGTGTCGAAAGTCTGACGATAAGGGAGCAGTTCGACGTATCCGTCACTTTGATCGTCCACTTTTCTGTCCTCCAATCGTAGCTGCGCATTGAGCAGATCTACTGTAGACACTAACTGAAACGTCAAATTGAAATGAAAAGCAGAGTGCTAGCAGCAAGTTGTCACAATTTTGTTTAAAATTTTATCGCTTGAAGCAGCATGTTAAAAATGAAATACGTATGCTATTTGGACAAAATAAAACTGTATATGACATTTCTTTATTATCTATTCACGTATGGCGACGTTATAACAATTTTTGTATTTTCGGAATAAATAGTAATTTCTCTCCTTCAAGTTGAATCTTTTCTATTAGCCTAGCGAATAAAGATGTGTAAGTTAATATTATTATATTTAAATCAGTGATCTTTGAGTCATAGATTCATAACAACTGCATAAAGATACGTAAAGCTGGACTGAATCTATAGCATACAGATTACATTGTCGTGTTTAGTGAAGAAACGAGTCTTTTTAATGTAAAATATATTTATTTATCATAAGTAATACTGCCGTGTCGTACACGTTGTCGTTGTCTCGTGTCGTGACGTGATGCCATATTATTCACGCATGCGCACTCAACTCTCTCACAACATATCGACGTGCGTTACAAAAAGTAGCACGTTTCGATTCTCTTACGAAAAGCAGCACATTTCGGTTTCCCACGAAGAAAAGCACAATTCATCATTTCTGACGAATATTAGCACGTTTGGGCTTCAGCCGCGAAAACTAATACATTTCACTGCTTCGCTACGAAGATTAGCACGTTTCGGCTTCAACCGCGAAAACTAACACATTTCACTCCTTCGCCACTAAGAATAGGGCTTACATATCGGGATTTGCAGCGAATTTTTAGGATTTTCCAGAAAACTGATATATAGATGATGTTTAAAATACACACTAGGATCTTAAAATTACTATTTTCAAACCTTTTATCTTTCAGAACACTTTTTACCAATCATAGTTTATTTTGCAAACTCATGCATTGAGAACCGCTCTTTCCTTATTTATCAAAGTTCATTAATTGTCTCTGTTATATTCTCTGTATATTTCGTTATAGTCTCCGTATACAGGGTGTAATAAAAATGTTGCAGTTCCTCGAAACGAGTGATTCCTGAGACGATTTCAAACAACTTTTTCCTTAGCGAAAATGTTAGGTGGAGCTTTGTTAACGAGTTATTAACGAAAAACATTGACCAATCAGAGCGCGAGTTTACCGGTGAAGCGGCCACGGTAGCGAAGTCTACAACGCTAGGCGCTGCGCTTGTGCTTCGAACTAGCAAGTCGACACGCATCGATGAAAATAACATTATTATAAGAAATTAAAACGGCATAACAAATAAAGTCAAGTCATTTACCATTTTTTGTTTATCATTGAAAGTGATTAATTATTTTAAATCAGGGGAAATCACGTGTAGCGTAAAAAGGCAAATACACAGTTTGTTTGTTAAGGTGAATCGAAAATAATAATTATTTTAAGCGAAAGAACAAGGAGTACGTAAATTTCTTTTTCAAATAACGTATAAAGGAAAAGGCAAAGTAATACAAAAATGGAGGAAAAGTGATCCTAGTTCGTTACTGAGATAAAAGTTTGTAGTTCAACAACGGTCAGTAGTGTTTTTTATAATGAATAAGTGTGCTTAAAAATCGCGAAGGAAAGCGTGCATATGGAACGTGGGAGAATTGTTGGGGAAAAGAAGTCCGCGTTAAAGTAAAAAAATAATAATCAACAATAAATTACATGCGACTCACCCTTTCGGCAATTCACCTGTAGTTTTTAAACCTGTGTCACTGAGTCACTGTACCGGTCCTGGTCATGGTTTATGGTAGCCCAGCGCTTAGACCACAACTGATCGCAGGTATACGACACCACCCACAGTTAAGGGTCACAACATCAGGTGCATCCGGGTTAAGGCACCAAATAACGAATGTATTCACTTCACTACACACTAATACACTAATCACTTGTCACGATCACTTATTTTTGTTTTGCGGAACGAGTTGTTCCTACGTTATAACAATTGGTTGCTCCGAACGGGGTTGATTGCTGTCAATTTAGGAAATGCTCCACACAGCCATCGTCAGGGTTGACGCACGTTTGTGCACGCAAAATAATGTGCCACTGCACGCGTTGGAGCATCGCTGGTATGATGTTCGCAATTGCATCATGTGTACGTGAAACGGCTTCTTCTGGGATGTCCACTGGTTGATGGTACACCTCATTCTGAAACGATTGTTGTACAACAAATACAAAACGCAAGTAAAAAAAAATAATGCTTATAATAAATGTAAGTAAAAGGTAACAGCAATAATCAAATTACCTTTAGGTGTTACTGGGTCATTGTACCGATCCTGGTCATCGACGCACGCAATGTCGCCGGGTCTGGCGTTCTAATTCGCGGATACAGCCTTGCGAGTACTCGCACATTAGCAATTGCGTTACCATCGCACGGAGCATGCACCCGAAACACCGTGTAGTACTCCTGCGCTTTGTGCATGCTGGATTGGAGATTGCTGACTGACTGACAGAATTTTTCCGAAGGAGCTTCTCCTACCCTCAAGTAGTTTCCTAGCGTTTCATTATGGGTTAACTCCCACTACTACAGGGAAACTTAGGGAAAAAGAAACTAGCATTCGTAAAAAAAAAAAATACGTGCTTTGCTGAAATGCGCTACGAATGGACCATCGAGCAGTTCCAAAAGGCGCTTGATCCGCTAATTTACAACCTACGTACCCATTGCTTCGAGATAGAAAACAGACACCACGTGCATCGGTCCGACAGGGCCCGAGAAAAAGAGGCGCAGAGAGTCCTTTCTGCTTTCTGTATTCGAGGGACAGGAGAAACATTTTCAGCGACACGTGTTGAGTTGACGCTGCTAGGGTCACTCCGACTACCTTGGCGGAGGCCTAACCGCGCGCTTGAGTAATTTATGATTTAATTGCTTCGCCTTTGTAACGGAATTATAATTCATCCAATTTTCGTGAGCAGTGTATTTTTAAAAATACTTAATAATTACTTATTAAAAAGTAATTGATAAATTGTAAACTAATAATTTAGATAGACTGCAGAATTGGATGAATTATAATTGATATAAATGATTAATGAATAATTTTCGAAATTTGTTCATCAGAATCGGAGAAAGGAAAAAAATAGCATGCGTTTTCCTGTGTAAGTTTTCTCTTTCCTTCAGACCCTTTTGAAGCGTTGTACGTGGGTCTGCTTTCTTTCTGGAAGCAATGGGTACGTAGGCGTGAGAAGGGGCACAAAAATTCCCTTACGAAACGGAATGGAAACTATCCATTTCTGTTTCTTGTTTGCGATGTTTTCCGTTCGCGTCCGTTACAAAGGCGAAGCAATTAAATTATAAATTACTCAAGCGCGCGGTTAGGCTTCCGCCAACGTAGTCGGAGTGACCCTAGTAGCGTCAACTCAACACGTGTCGCTGAAAATGCTTCTCCTGTCCCTCGAATACAGAAAGGACGCCTCTTTTTCTCGGGCCCTGCCGGATCGATGCACGTGGTGTCTGTTTTCTATCTCGAAGCAATGGGTACGTAGGTTGTAAACTAGCGGACCAAGCGCCTCTTGGAACTGCTCGATGGTCCATTCGTAGCGCATTTCAGCAAAGCACGTATTTTTTTTTTTAACGAATGCTAGTTACTTTTTCCCTAAGTTTCCCTGTAGTAGTGGGAGTTAACCCATAATGAAACGATAGGAAACTGCTTGAGGGCAGGAGAAGCTCCTTCGGAAAAATTCTGTCAGTCAGTCAGCAATCTCCAATTCAGCATGCACATAGCACAGGAGTACTACACGGTGTTTCGGTTTCGGGTGCATGCTCGGTGCGATGGTAACGCGGTAATTGCTAATGTGCGAGTACTCGCAAGGCTGTATCCGCGAATTAGAACGCCAGACCCGGCGACATTGCGTGCGTCGATGACCAGGATCGGTACAATGACCCAGTAACACCTAAAGGTAATTTGATTATTGCTGTTACCTTTTACTTACACTTATTATAAGCATTATTTGTTTTTACTTGCGTTTTGTATTTGTTGTACAACAATCGTTTCAGAATGAGGTGTACCGTCAACCAGTGGACATCCCAGAAGAAGCCGCTTCACGTACACATGATGCAATAGCGAACATCATACCAGCGATGCTCCAACGCGTGCAGTGGCACATTATTTTGCGTGCACAAACGTGCGTCAACCCTGACGGTGGCTATGTGGAGCATTTCCTAAATTGACAGCAATCAACCCCTTTCGGAGCCACGAATTGTTATAACGTAAGAACAACTCGTTCCGCAAAACAAAAATGAAGTGATCGTGACAAGTGATTAGTGTATTAGTGGCTGTAATGAAGTGAATACATTCGTTATTTGGTGCCTTAACCCGGATGCACCTGATGTTGTGACCCTTGACTGTGGGTGTTGTCGTATACCTGCAATCAGCTGTGGACTAGGCGCTGGGCTACCATAAACTATGACCAGGACCGGTACAGTGACCCAGTAACACAGGTTTAAAAACTACAGGTGAATTGCCGAAAGGGTGAGTCGCATGTAATTTATTGTTGATTATTATTTTTTACTTTAACGCGGACTTCTTTTCCCCAACAATTCCTCCACGTTCCATATGCACACTTTTCTTCGGGCTTTTTGAGCACACTTATTCATTATAAAAAACACTGCTGACCGTTGTTGAACTTCAAATTTTTATCTCAGTAACGAACTAGGATCACTTTTCATCCATTTTTTATTACATTGCCTTTTCCTTTATACGTTATTTGAAAAAGAAATTTACGTATTCCTTATTTTTTCGCTTCAAATAATTATTATTTTCGATTCACCTTAACAAACAAACTGTGTATTTGCCTTTTTACGCTACATGTGATTTCCTCCGATTTAAAAGAATTAATCACTTTCAATGATAAACAAAAAATGGTAAAGGACTTGACTTTATTTGTTATGCCGTTTTAATTTCTTATAATAATGTTATTTTCATCGATGCGTGTCGACTTGCTTGTTCGAAGCACAAGCGCAGCGCCTAGCGTTGTAGACTTCGCTACCGTGGCCGCTTCACCGGTAAACTCGCGCTCTGATTGGTCAATGTTTTTCGTTAATAACTCGTTAACAAAGCTCCACCTAACATTTTCTCTAAAGAAAAAGTTGTTTGAAATCGTCTCAGGAATCACTCCTTTCAAGGAACTGCAACATTTTTGTTACACCCTGTATACCGGTAATAATAAATTACTTTTCGTGGCAAACCATTCAAACGTGTTAGGTTTCGTGGGAACGGACGAAACGTGTTATTTTTCGTAGCTAACTACCCAAATGTGTTACCTTTCGCGGTGAAGAACGAAACGTGTTCCTTTTCGTAGCTAATGATCCAAACATACTACTTTTCGCGGTGAAGAACGAAACATGCTACTTTTCGTAGCTAACCACCGAAATGAACTACTTTTTTGCGGTGAAGAACGAAACGTGTTACTTTTCGTAGCTAACCACTGAAATGAGCTACTTTTCGCGGTGAAAAACGAAACGTGTTACTTTTCGTAGTAACGAAGACAAACGTGCTACTTTTCGTATCGCACGTCGAATATACACAGTGGCGTCAAATAGGGCTACAATGGAACCTCAATTATCCCACTTTAGATTGAGGCATTGAAGATAAAAACGGACTAACCCAGATATTTCCCAAATTGAGTAAGTGACAGTATGTTAATCATATAAAACAGGAAAATTAATTTTTGTTCAATTCAAAACAGTGTAGCATGACAAAATTACAAATGACTTGTTACAATGAAAATTCGTGCTGACATCTGTATACAACAGTGCACTATACGTAGTTAGGGTAATTATTTAGAAGTTTGCCTTCCTCGCCGATTTTGATGACCTTGAAATGTTGTCTAGATCATTATTCTAAACAACTTTTCTCTGTACACGTTACCGCCGCTCAGCTTTAGTTTCGGAGCTTTAGTTTACGCTTTAATGTGCGGACCCCAGGGTCTCCGTCTTGGGTCGACGTCGAGTTACGAGGGTGACACGATCTTTTGGAGATGGTTTATATGGGTTACCTTCACTTCACCGACAATTATTTCATCGACAATCGTTTCACCGACACGACTTCATCGACACCTCACTTCGCCAACACCTCACTTCACCGGCAATATTAACTCACCGACAGTCATTTCCCCGATAATCATTTCCCCGACAATCATTTCCCCGACAGTCATTTTCCCTACAGTCATTTCCCCGACAGTCATTTCCCCGACAGTTATTTCCCCAACAGTCATTTCCCCGACAGTCATTTCCCCGACAGTCATTTCCCCGACAGTTATTTCCCCGACAGTCATTTTCCTGACAGTCATTTCCCCAACAGTCATTTCCCCGACAGTCATTTCACCAGTAGTATACCGAGTTTTGCCGAAAATGTTTACATACAAACCATCAGTTTCTATTTAATACAGTATTCGTCTTATGATTGTGCGGTATAGACGTGCTGTGTGCCTAAGTATTAAACGTTATGAATTCTGGATCGAGTCGTAATGCTGTGGAACAAGAAGTTCAAATTCTTTCCTCTATTCGCGGGAAAACAAAAATCTCTATCAGTGGTTTTGTATATAATAAATCCAGAAACAGGGACAATTTATACTACTGGACGTGCGAAAGAAAAGATGAGTCAGGAAAATGATTGACGGGAAAATGACTGTCGGGGAAATGACTGTCGGGAAAATGACTGTCGGGGAAATAATTGTCGGGGAAATGACTTTCGGGGAAATGATTGTCGGGAAAATGACTGTCGGGGAAATGAGTGTCGGGGAAATGACTGTCGGAGAAATGATTGTCGGGGAAATGACCATTGTCGGCGAAGTGAGGTGTCGGCAAAGTGAGGTGTCGATGAATTCGTGTCGGTGAAACGATTGTCGATGAAATAATTGTCGGTGAAGTGAAGGTAACCCGGTTTATATAGCAATGATAAAATTTTCTACATCTCTTATTACATATCGTATTACTACGGAAGTAACGCCAATCGATTTCTTATGTTCTCCCAATTAAAATAGTACCAAATATCATGTAAATCGGACTATTTTTAACGAACTTAGCTTAAGAGCGCGAAAATCGTTTTTTACCTATAACTATGTTATAAATAATCCGAAATATGTTGTTGTGTGTGGTAGCGTTTTGATCAGGAGAACATAAGGAATCGATTGATGGCACTTTCGTCAAAATTTGATTACAAATACGGAGACAAAAAAAACCTTATATTGTAGGCTCAGCTCTGGGTCTTTTTTTATGACCCTATTGTTACCGAGAGTCGATCCCTTACTCACGTAGCTTTCCGAGGATCAGTGAGTCCAATAGAGTGGTAGGGATACTTCGCGCCTGTAAACCGTTCAGAAAAACGATGTGTCATCCGTGCTCTACTGTACTTTCTAAGTTGAACCCTTCCTTTCTGGCAAATTTGGGGATTTTGCTCCCACAACCCACCACCAGGGCCTTTGATGTGCGTAGGGGTTTCGCCCCCGAACCCCGCGAACTCTAGGGTAAAAATTTAAAAGCATTTTTTGTATTTAGGGAAAAGTTGTTTGAAGTAATGACCTTAACAACATATTTGAAGGTTATCCAAATCGGTGAGGATGGCAAACTTCTAAATAATGACCAATTTTAAGATATTATTACTGCGAAACAAAGGCAGATCGGACACTATGTCATAGGATATTTTGTGCTGCATTGAGCTCCCCAACTACTCCTGAAAATAGTGTGGTATCGGGGACCTCCAGATCCATGCAATAAAAGGAACATAACGAGGAGAAAGTGGGGAGGGCGCCGTGGCTCAGTGGATCAGAGCGCGGCTAGCTAGTCTGCAGGCTCGGGTTCGATTTCCGTGGCCCCGACGTTTCCTCCTTTTTCCTCTGTCACTACAATAGTTAAACGTATATAGGATGTATCTAATAACTGGAACAGACTAAAAAACTCCGTTCCAAGTGCAGTTAGAGCAAAATCGTAGAGGAAAATTTTGTACGGTTTAACACGTTCTATCATACTACCGAACTACTTTTTGTGGATGCATCGGTATAGTTGTAAAGTGCGATTGCAATTTTGTTTTTTTAATGGAATTATTATTTTTTTTTTTTTTTTTCATAAATCAATTTCCCATGTCGTTTTACGTGTACGAGATATAAGGGACAGTCATCGAAAACTCAATACTTTTCGAGATATTTTATTGTCTTTGAAAATGTAATGTTACGTGAAATACTATATTAAATTGGAATCACTAATCTGCTATCACGTTTACTAACATTGTGCTTACAGTTTATTGCATCTTTCCTTCTTACACAGTACGTTAGTGAACTGTTAAGCTGCGTATACACCAGTCAACAGTTCGCGAGCACTGTTCGCATACAATGTTTGCAAGCAGTTCGTAAACTTTCTATAAACACTACGCAATCTTTTTACACATGATCTATTGAAAACCCGTATGCGAACAGAAGATTTGCACGTAATTCAACTGTTATACTGTTCGTGAATAATTTGCGAACGGTGGTGATAGCGCACCTTTACGCGAACATAACAAGCAATCTTGAGTTAGCAATGCTTGCGGAACGTCGGGAAATCTCTTTAGGACACAGCTTGCTCCCAAAAGCCTCAACAGTGAGAACTGTATAATGCAGAAATGTATGCAACAAATACCCTGATCGATTACAACCAACGCGAACGTATCTTTCAAAAATAAAATAAAATATCTCGAAAAGTATTGAGTTTTCGATAACTGTCTCTTATATTTTTTATACACAATAAAACATGGGGAATCGATTTATGCAAAAAAATATAGAGTTTTATTTAAATAGATAGTGCAATTGCACTTTGCAACTGCACCGATGCATCCACGAAAAAAGTAATCTGATAGTATGCTAGAACGTATTAAATCGTGCAAAATTTTCCTCTTCGATTTTTCTCTAACTCTACTTGGAACGGAGTTATAGTCTATTCCAATTGCTAGATACACATTGTACATATGTATGTACATGGGGATCAACAGCTGCATACGTTACCCCATTGTCTAATTTAAATTTAAGGTCTTTCTTATATTTTAAAGTCTGTATCATTTACCTCCATTTCCAGTAACGGTCTTGTATTCTCGACTATTGTTGCTCGAACCTCCGTACTGCTTCCTAATTCCTCCCATTCCCCAAGTGGTTTATACACTGCAGTTCGAACACGATTCTCGTGTTCCACCCTTTGTTTGTGAATGATCGCTGCAACGGCTTCTCGGCCCTCCTCTGACAGACAAATGTAAAATTGACCTTCTTCTTTCAACGATGGAACGTAACCAATGAGTATCTTTGCGCTAGGAAATTTCATTATTTCGTCCTTCACTGGTAAAAAATCGCTACTCTCTTCGTGAAGATCAATATTATCTTCAATAATATTTTTCTGCACATAAATCCAAGGATATTCGGTGCTGACATTTTCTCCTATGACGCAACCAATTACTTTTTGCGTTAGGGGTGATAGGTCTATTCTTGCCATGCCTGGTATACCCTAAACATCATAATTTAATTTTACACAAATTCGCAGATATTTGAATATTAATATAATTTGACATTTCCTTTACACAGTGTATTGAATTTTCGATAAGGGATATAATTTGTTTATTTAACAAATGGAGTATTAACTTAATAACATTTATAAGGTATGATTGAACTTCAACTATCGCGCGCTTCATATTTAAATAAAGCGTTGCTCTCAGCAGGGGCGGATTAAGGGGGGTGGGGACTAGATGGGACTATTGCCCCAGGCCCTGTATACAGGGTGTCCCAAACAAAGTGTAGGAGCCGTAAAGGGGTGATTCCTGAGGTAATTCTAAACAACTTTTTCCTTAGCAAACATGTTCGTTATGGCTTTGTTAACGAGTTATTAACGAAAAACACCAACCAATTACAGCGCACACGTAGCGAAAGATCAGCCGTGACCGCTACGTGTAGTTTGGGCCAGCCATTGAACGGCCGTTCGTCCGCTATACACGCTCTCTGATTGCTCGGTATTTTTCGTTAATAACTCGTTAACAAAACCATGACGAACATTTTTGCTAAGGAAAAAGTTGTTTAGAACAAACCCGGGAATCACCCGTTTTCAGCTCTTACATTTTGTTTGGGACACCCTGTATAGGGATAAGGGGATGGAGTGATTGCTGAGGGGGGTGAAGCAGCTTCCTGGGAGCGGGGAACTGCGGTCACGTGGTACTTTGGTGCCGCATTAGCGATTAGTTGTGTTTGCGTAAACGCAATATAGGAAACACTGTGCCCTGCGTAGTGTCTAGCGGCCTAGCGTGTAGGAATATTGTAGCAATGTTCCTGAATGTCACTGGAATATTTCGTGTAATATTCCTGTAATATTTCCGCAACTTACAAAAAAAGAAAAACTAATAACGAAATCAAAATGGTCGATGATGCAATCGATGTGTAGCCATGTAACTTAGAGCTGATTAGATTTTGTTCTAATTCTGTCCAGTAGTTTTTCAGTTTTTTAAAGAACATCTAACTCAATAACGCAAACTAAATGGGAAAATAAAAATTTATGAGCGAATAACTAAACTGAAATAATATATATACATATATTATTACTATTATTATATTTATATAACACACACACACACACGCACGCACGCACGCACGCACACACACACACACACACACACACACACACACACACACACACACACACACGAACAATGTGTTCAAAATAGCCTAAAATTACTCCAATAACCTTGAAACATGGAGATCTGCTAAAAAATCGATTTTCCATTTTCGGGGCAAATACAATAACTTCCCTATAAATCGGGAAGTTAATTTGACTTATGGATATGAAAACAGAGAGTTAACCATGTAAATAAGCCCAGAACATTACTGCACTTCATGTCGTTGTTGCATTTTAAACGTTGATAATCTTTCCACTAAGCGTAGAGTGCGTCGAATCTAGCTGATAAAGAATCATGCTCATCAAAATCAGCTTCTAATGTCAAATGGTATGGCATCAACGTAATGAAAAGACTTTAATCTTCAAATTCCTGATTATTTGAATTAAGAACACAATTTTTTTAAGCTTTTACAATCAATTGAAGTATATATGACCAGAAATCGTACACGAACTTTAAAGTTATATAAAATAATAATTCGCAAATATTCGCAGCTAACTTTTTCAAGACTCAAAGAACAAAGCCTAAGTTACAAAATGCACCAAAAATTTTGGCGGATCCGAGCGGATCCGTTGACTTTTACACTAAAAACTGAAATTCGGGAAGTAAAAATTAGCTATGTTTGGACACGCCTATCTTAAATGTTATTAAATTTATTAAATTTTCGTTAATACAGAATGAAAGTATGTACTTTTCTGTACAAGATCCATGATAGGCAAAATAATCCGCAGACAATATCACCATTAATTAGAAGCGGAAACATGAACCATTAGGAGACACTCTTAAATGCTATTATCATTGCAGACTTGTGTATTTTTGTTACCCTTTTAAAATAGTTTTTAATCGTAAATGATATTTCATTTAGGAATCTGTAAGGATTTAGGTACTTAAAAAAATTAATCATTGAGTAATCAGAGATGATGAAATTTTGAATTTTTTCCAGCTAGATTGGCCGTTTGGCCCACTGTGCGGCGGCGCGGTTCGACAGCTTCACTTTCTTTTCTTCTATTATTCTTTAATTTCGCTTCCTAACTTCTTTGTAAATATATTAAAATATGAAGTTACAATGAAAAGAAAATATAAAAAACCTCAACCCGAGATTCGAACTATCGACCCTTCGTTTATGAGTTACGCACCTACCCACACTAACCATTGTCGCTGTTGAACTTATCTGTTAATGTTATTGAAGATACTGATTTCAAAAATTCTTGTTCAAAACAACGGAGGAATCAGTTTTTATTTTATTGTTTTTAATGACACATTAAACCGAAATATCTGAAAAATCGAGGTAATAGTAACAACGATATGTACCTATATATTGACTGCTTCAATACGTAATCTGTATTTTCAGCGTGTTACTGCGTTTTGTATTTTTTACAACTTACGTAATTAATTCAAAAATTTGTAAAAATTCTGTAGTATATATCTCGGTAACTAATAAGTCCTCGATTTTTCTAAACATTTTCCATACAATAGTCTAAGAAAAATTAGGCAAAAACTTGAATTTATATTTGTACCTTTTACCACCCTCTCCCTCTTCCCCGTAGAAATAAAGGACTGAAAATGGTTAAAAAATTGTTTTTTTTTACAACCTATCGAATGATTCTTTGCAAGTTGCATTTGGCTTAGAGACATATATTTCACCCTGTAGTACTATGTAAGAATATGATTATAGTTCTGCGATTGCTCAAATACAAAATTGGTATTTTCAACAGTTTATTGGGTTTTTTATTAACTTAAAAATCTAAAAAATTTCTACATGAAAAAGATGTCTACACAAAATTAAAAAATGAATGGAATTCACTAATAAATAAAAAATAAATTTATATTAATATTTGTATTTTATTTTGTAGTATTAAATTATAATTAGGAGACTTCCGTTTCCGGGATTGGTCAAAGTGAAGTGTGAGAGATCGGAGTAAGGAAAGTGCGTGTGTAGGGAGGAGAGAGAAGGATTAATGCGAAGCAGTGTGCAGGTGGGGAAGGAGGGAGAAGTGCAGTAGGCAAGGGAGTGAGAGAGTGGCAGTGAAAGTGAAGGGTTGAGTGAGAAGGAGAGAATTGAGTGGACGTGCGAGAGTGAGGTTAGGGCATGTAAGACTGACAAGGGATGCTTCACATGTGGTCCTCACCGAATTCAATTAAATTTGGCAGGGTAATAAGTCTATATCTGTAATAAATGTAAGCCTAAATTATAGCCGCAGATATGCAGTAATTTATGAGAAAATTACACCTAAAGTTTGAATAAAATCACTTGAGCCGGTATGTTCCGGTAGTAGAGTTGACAATTCAAGAACGACCGTGGCGCAGCGGCAAGCATCGAAGGTTTCCACTTTTTTGACCAAGGTTCAATCCCGTCGCGGGAATTTTTGTTTTCTCTTTATAAAGGCGTTGTTTAGAATTAAGTTAGGTTTAGTTTAGTTTTAAGTTATTGTATATTGTATGCATTGATGAACGCGTGCGGGACATAATTTATTATAAGAATTAGTCTGAAGCTATTATATTTGGGAAATCGCGAGCCGTAAGCCAATTACGGCTCGACTTGTTATGATGCGAATCGCATATATGTGTGTACGCTCGCAACGCTCGTGTTCGTGCGGAAGGTATCGCGTCCGCGAAGCGCCAATCGCGAGAACTCTTTTCGAACACCTCGTTGGGACTAACGGCATCCTGGAGTTCCTAACGACAGCGGCTTCGAGAAGTCAGAACCGTTACGCCCGTGCTAACGGAAACTGGTATTCTCCAGTGTTCCTCGAGATTTGTACTTTCCGATCTTCGCCCGTGCGAAGACCGTCGAAATAAACGGAGTGTTTGAGGTATCCGTGGGTTCTCTGACTCGTTTACCCTCCTGAACCCTTTCACGTACTCAACCGTTCGCTCCACAATAAACAGGCGTAAAGAGACAATTATTAATGTGTTGATCGTTTTATACAAATTTTTTGTACACATTTTTATTTGCTTATTATTAACAAAAATATTTCAAGGGCGACATACACGTATTATTATTATATTCATATACGATATAACGTATTATATCTACTATTTTGTAAACTTTAATTATATTTTTACTATCAAAGAATGTAATGAATAAAATGTATTTTATACCGAAAATTGTTCGTAACGAGTCATTGTTTCCTTAACACGTTTCTTTGTCGAAGGAGAGCTGCAGTGGGTAGCTCATTTTTGTACCTGAGGAATTTTATGATTTTTATGGTTTGAAGGCGTGGTTTGAAATTTGTGTTTTACCTGTTTTTACGATAAATTTCATCCAAATGTATGTACCGAAACGACATAGAATTGTATATAAATATAATGATAATACGTGTATGTATTTTTCTGTCGCCCTTGAAATATTTTTGTTAATAATAAGATAAAAATGTGTACAAAAAACTTTTATAAAACGATCAACACATTAATAATTGTCTCTTTACGTCTTTATAAAAAGAAAAAAAGAAAATTCCCGCGACGGGATTGAACCCTGGTCAAGAAAGTGGAAACCTTCGACGCTTGCCGCTCCGCTATGGTCATTCTTGAATTGTCGACTCCACTACCGGAACATACCGGCTCAAGTGATTTTATTCAAACTTTAGGTGTAATTTTCTCATAAATTACATTTATTACAGATATAGACTTATCACCCTGCCAAAGGGTCTAGTCGGATAAGAAGGGGGAAAAGTGCCCCCAAACCAAATTAAACTTTATATATACCAGTCAATAGGTCTCTCAAAAAGACCCCTTTCTGCCAAGTATGAACCTGACACCCCCACTATGGGGGTAGTTATGGGGTAAAACGTAATTTACAGTTTATGCTTGATTGCTTCTGTTCCCTGCAATAGAAAATTATGAAAAAAATCAGGAATATGGTACTCTAGTAGGCGTATGTTTTTGAATTTTTTCAGAATTTTTACTTGCAAAACCGATTTTTTAAAAATCAAAAAAGTTTAAAAATACCGATTTCAACCTGAATTTATCATCTTACCACTTTTATATTTTTACACTTTTAGTGCCTTTTTATGGTTACTAACATATATTTTTTGTAGATTTTTCGAACTCGTGGAACATACTTTAAAAAATGAAAAACTGATTTTTCAGTGTATGGTATGTCCGTATTCATAGAAATAGCATACTCCTATAGTTAGGATATTTATTACATTCCGCTTGTTAATTGGGTATTATATACAATTATAAACACTTTTATACGTAATATACGAAGCAATGTATTTGATTTGTAAATATCTTTGGTAAGTACGAATTCTTAACTAGTTGCACGTACAAATGATAACCGACGTACTACCCCGAAGTATTGTCTACTTTGATCTTTCTAAATTCTAAGCGAATCTGTGAGTGAAGGGACACGCATTATGATTTGAAATAATGACAAAATAGGAATACAATAAAATATCCTGTCGTAAACATATGTTAATAAAATATATTAATATGAATCACTAAAGTAGTTTAAAATACAAAAAATATGGAAAAATAGGAAAAGACAGAAGAAACATGGCGGAGAGAATAGGAAAGAAATAGTACCATTGGCTCTTGTTCACATGTAGCTGCGATAGTATATTATTTATCGCATGCCCGGTATCTTGCACAAATTATAAGGCCTGCAGAGATTCTGAGTAAAATTTTTAATGCCGAACAAGTAAATCCTGTCATAAATGATGACAGTGATGAAGATTAAGTTAAATGCACTAAGTTATTATCCAAGGTAAAACTCGCTCATTAAAATGCACTGATTTAATTAATATATATAATAATAGTTAATAATGAAGATTCATTGGCTAATATTACTTATAGAATTTAAATCATTCAAAGATTTTCCATTTTCTTTCAGATCAAATTGGTTGTAACACAATTATCAACCGCCTGCGCAATCGATATCTAGTTTCTCTACCTTCTCACTATCCTTTTCTATCACTTTTTCTTTCCTATTCTCTCCGCCATGTTTCTTCTGTCTTTTCCTATTTTTCCATATTTTTTGTATTTTAAACTACTTTAATGATTCATATTAATATATTTTATTAACATATGTTTACGACAGGATATTTTATCTCAAAGATTCGCTTAGAATTTAGAAAGATCAAAGTAGACAATGCTTCGGGGTAGTACGCCGGTTATCATTTGTACGTGCAACTAAATAGTTAAGAATTCGTACTTACCAAAGATATTTACAAATCAAATACATTGCTTCGTATATTACGTATAAAAGTGTTTATAATTGTATATAATACCCAATTAACAGGCGGAATGTAATAAATATCCTAACTATAGGAGTATGCTATTTCTATGAATACGGACATACCATACACTGAAAAATCAGTTTTTCATTTTTTAAAGTATGTTCCACGAGTTCGAAAAATCTACAAAAAATATATGTTAGTAACCATAAAAAGGCACTAAAAGTGTAAAAATATAAAAGTGGTAAGATGATAACTGCAGGTTGAAATCGGCATTTTTAAACTCTTTTCATTTTTAAAAAATCGGTTTTGCAAGTAAAAATTCTGAAAAAATTCACAAACATGAGCCTACTAGAGTACCATATTTCTGATTTTTTTTTCACAATTTTCTATTGCAGGGAACAGAAGCAATCAAGCATAAACTGTAAATTACGTTTTACCCCATAACTACCCCCATAATGGGGGTATCAGGTTCATACTTGGCAGAAAGGGGTCTTTTTGAGAGACCTATTGACTGGTATATATAAAGTTTAATTTGGCTTGGCGGCACTTTTCCCCCTTCTTATCCGGCTAGACCCTTTATGAACTGATTAATGCTTCGAATAAAAATAATTTCTCATCGTTAATCCGTTCCTCGAAAATAATCATACAACTTTAAAAATTTTAATGAACAATCATTAAAATACTGCTTCTCTTTTTTTATGTGTGTGCGCTTATTGCACCAGAATTAAATAACTCTAAGCGTTTATCGAATCATGATAGTGTCGCTGTGAACCACGCTGAACGTCTTCGATGCATCTTATTTCATTTCGACTTACAAACGTTCGTGATTATGCTCAAAACACAACTCCGTTTAACACGCGTTCGAAACGTTGTTGTTTCTCAAAACCTGATACCTATTGTTTCACATGTACAAGTACAACTATAAGTAACAGTACAAGTAACAGCACAAGTAACAGCACAAGTACCTATACAAGTGCAGTACAGTACAGGGCAATGCAGTAACATATAGAACAAGTACATTACCATGTACATACGTTACCCTATACAATATCATCACAAGTTCAAATAAAAACAACAAATATTATTACAATTAACGTTATTAAAAATTATTTTAAAATTTAAACAGTATAATAAATAAATAATTTCTTGTATTGCAGACGTAACCGTGCGTTGTTATTTTGTATTGCAGACGTAAGCATGCGCTGTCATTATGTATTGCCGATGTAACCGTGGGTGCAGTTGTAGTTGTACTGCTGCTTGTACTAGTGATTGTACTTGTACTGTATTTTACTATACTGTACTGTACTATACTGTACTATATTGTATGTACAGTATTGGTGTATTTGTACTGTGTTTGTAATTGTATTATATTGTTCACGTATTTGAACTTGTACTGTATTGTACTGTTCTGTACCTGTACCTGTACTTGTACTTCTGATTGAACTGTACATGGTTACGTATGTACATGATAATGTACTTATAATGTATTATAATTTACTGTACTTGTACTGTACTGTACTGCGGTGAAATTTCTAAACCAAATTTCGGATCCATCCATGTAGCATATCGGACCTCTTAATGAATTCCCATCTCGAATCGAAATGTTATGGTTTACACACTTCTATTCGCAGCAATCGATCAACCAATCAATCAACCAATCAAAGGAATCAATGTTCGTCCAAAGCAAGTCCAAAAAAGTCGCACTAAAATAAAAACAACAATAATTATTATTCCAATTAACATTATAAAAAAATTATTTGTAAAGGGGGAGTGTCGATAAGGCCCTTTTTGTGCCCCAGACCGATTCTTCTCAAACTTGGCAGAAATAATGCCCCCCATAGGCCACATAATTCCTCAAAACTGTTTATCGATAGGCCACTTTGTTTCGGAGAACTGGGTGCCTAAACTTTTTAGATTTACATGGGATTTTGTACACCTCAGGATTCATTGCTGCATTTCTTACTGTTCCCGTTTCACCCCAGGAATGCCACTTCGTCAAAAACTGTGCATATATATAACCTATAAAATATGTAATTCGGAATATCCTAGTCGAGTGCGCACATACCTAACGCGCAGCTTATATGGAGGGAGGTCTATGAGGCCGTTTTTTCAACCAACACCGAATCTTCTCAAACTCGGCAGAAATAATGCTCTACATAGGCCACATAATTCCTGAAAACCGTTTATCGATAGGCCACTTTGATTCGGAGAATAGGATGCCTGAACTTTTTAGATTTACATGGATTTTGTACACCTCAGGATTCATTGCTGCATTTCTTACTGTTCCCGTTTCACCCCAGTAATGCCACTTCGTCAAAAACTGTGCATATATATAACCTATAAAATATGTAATCCGGAATATCCTAGTCGAGTGCGCACATACCTAACGCGCAGCTTATATGGAGGGAGGTCTATGAGGCCGTTTTTTCAACCAACACCGAATCTTCTCAAACTCGGCAGAAATAATGCTCTACATAGGCCACATAATTCCTGAAAACCGTTTATCGATAGGCCACTTTGATTCGGAGAACAGGATGCCTGAACTTTTTAGATTTACATGGATTTTGTATACCTCAGAATTCGTTGCTGCATTTCTTACTGTTGCCGTTTCACCCCAGTCATGTAACTTTGTCAAAAACTGTGCATATATATAAGCTATAAAATATGTCAGCCGGAAGATTCTAGTCGAGTGCGCACATACAGAACGCACAGCTCATATTTAAAGATTTTATCCTTTTTGACTGTGGTTATTGGGACGGGGGCCGAACCCGACATTCTCGCACATTAGCGCGGCTGAGGTGTTGCGTCTGGTCGTAAAAACAGACCCTTTTTGAGTGTCTACAGGTAGAGATTGCTTTTTTCTACACGGGATATTCGCTATACGCGTCCTTGCGCATCCGCGCACCTAAAAGTAGACGTTGCGGATGTAGTATGAAAAAGAGGACGCGCATAGCGAATATCCCGTGTAGAAAAAAGCAATCTCTACCTGTAGACACTCAAAAAGGGTCTGTTTTTACGACCAGACGCAACACCTCAGCCGCGCTAATGTGCGAGAATGTCGGGTTCGGCCCCCGTCCCAATAACCACAGTCAAAAAGGATAAAATCTTTAAATATGAGCTGTGCGTTCTGTATGTACGCACTCGACTAGAATCTTCCGGCTGACATATTTTATAGCTTATATATATGCACAGTTTTTGACAAAGTTACATGACTGGGGTGAAACGGCAACAGTAAGAAATGCAGCAACGAATTCTGAGGTATACAAAATCCATGTAAATCTAAAAAGTTCAGGCATCCTGTTCTCCGAATCAAAGTGGCCTATCGATAAACGGTTTTCAGGAATTATGTGGCCTATGTAGAGCATTATTTCTGCCGAGTTTGAGAAGATTCGGTGTTGGTTGAAAAAACGGCCTCATAGACCTCCCTCCATATAAGCTGCGCGTTAGGTATGTGCGCACTCGACTAGGATATTCCGGATTACATATTTTATAGGTTAGATATATGCACAGCTTTTGACGAAGTGGCATTACTGGGGTGAAACGGGAACAGTAAGAAATGCAGCAATGAATCCTGAGGTGTACAAAATCCCATGTAAATCTAAAAAGTTTAGGCACCTAGTTCTCCGAAACAAAGTGGCCTATCGATAAACGGTTTTGAGGAATTATGTGGCCTATGGGGGGCATTATTTCTGCCAAGTTTGAGAAGAATCGGTCTGGGGCAAAAAAAGGGCCTTATCGACACTCCCCCTTTAAAAATTATAATAAAAGTTAATATAATCAAAAGAATTAAATAATTTCTAAAAGAATTAAATAATTTTATAGTTATTATTTTAAATTACTTAAATAATAATACTAATTACATAGAACAGAAATACAGTACAATATTATTTTATGCTACGTAAAAGAAAAAAATACATTAACATTTGACAGTGCAAATACATGTACATACTGTCTACATAATTGCGTTAATAATATATACACACAGGTTATAAACTATATACGTTTAAATATTTTCAGGAGTGGTTGGGGAGCTCAAATGGAGCATAAAATGTCATATGACATAGTGTTCGATCTACCTTCGTTTCGCAGTAATAATGCTTTAAAGCTAGCGATATGGTTTTGAGATGGATACTAACTCCGGCACATCGACGAGGCACACACATGAAACAAAGCAGTCGTTTAGGCTTCCCTTCCCCTGTGGGCGTTTAAATAATTTAAATAATTTAAAATAATAACTATAAAATTATTTAATTCTTTTAGAAATTATTTAATTCTTTTGATTATATTAACTTTTATTATAATTTTTAAATTTACAAATAATTTTTTTATAATGTTAATTGGAATAATAATTATTGTTGTTTTTATTTTAGTGCGACTTTTTTGGACTTGCTTTGGACGAACATTGATTCCTTTGATTGGTTGATTGATTGGTTGATCGATTGCTGCGAATAGAAGTGTGTAAACCATAACATTTCGATTCGAGATGGGAATTCATTAAGAGGTCCGATATGCTACATGGATGGATCCGAAATTTGGTTTAGAAATTTCACCGCAGTACAGTACAGTACAAGTACAGTAAATTATAATACATTATAAGTACATTATCATGTACATACGTAACCATGTACAGTTCAATCAGAAGTACAAGTACAGGTACAGGTACAGAACAGTACAATACAGTACAAGTTCAAATACGTGAACAATATAATACAATTACAAACACAGTACAAATACACCAATACTGTACATACAATATAGTACAGTATAGTACAGTACAGTATAGTAAAATACAGTACAAGTACAATCACTAGTACAAGCAGCAGTACAACTACAACTGCACCCACGGTTACATCGGCAATACATAATGACAGCGCATGCTTACGTCTGCAATACAAAATAACAACGCACGGTTACGTCTGCAATACAAGAAATTATTTATTTATTATACTGTTTAAATTTTAAAATAATTTTTAATAACGTTAATTGTAATAATATTTGTTGTTTTTATTTGAACTTGTGATGATATTGTATAGGGTAACGTATGTACATGGTAATGTACTTGTTCTATATGTTACTGCATTGCCCTGTACTGTACTGCACTTGTATAGGTACTTGTGCTGTTACTTGTGCTGTTACTTGTACTGTTACTTATAGTTGTACTTGTACATGTGAAACAATAGGTATCAGGTTTTGAGAAACAACAACGTTTCGAACGCGTGTTAAACGGAGTTGTGTTTTGAGCATAATCACGAACGTTTGTAAGTCGAAATGAAATAAGATGCATCGAAGACGTTCAGCGTGGTTCACAGCGACACTATCATGATTCGATAAACGCTTAGAGTTATTTAATTCTGGTGCAATAAGCGCACACACATAAAAAAAGGGAAGCAGTATTTTAATGATTGTTCATTAAAACTTTTAAAGTTGTATGATTATTTTCGAGGAACGGATTAACGATGAGAAATTATTTTTATTCGAAGCATTAATCAGTTCATAAATTTGTCAAGTAATTTTGTGTCTTGTATTGTTTGACTTGTTTGATCCTACTTAATTTAAATACCCTATAAATATAATATCAGATTGTACTAAATTTAATCCTAACTTGAACGTAACTATACCCAATTATAATGTAACATTTGAATCATTTGCTTAAAAAATGTAAAATATGCTATAAATCTTTGTATTGCTTTTGAACTTAAAACTGTAAAATAATTTTAGGAATTAATGATAAAAATAATTTTTTGATAATTAGTTATACACTTTAAACATTTTTTTACTTTACATAATCTATGTTTTATTAAACTTTTAGTTGCATGTTCTTCAGTTGTTCGTGTGGGTTTATTTTTAAGAGGATTACTAACTATATTAAAAAATAGGATTTGTTAGATGATATTTAATGATAATTTTTTATGGTATATGTTCAACTGTTTTTTTTTTATTTGGTTTTTATCTTATAATGAATCTAATAGTTGTTTAATACATATTAATAAGGGTATAATAATTTATATATCTACTATGACATTAATATTATTTTTTGTAGTTCTAATATGTATGCACCTATTTCTTTAAATTCAGTTGTTGAAATTTTATTAGATATATGCAACATAGTGAAATACATTTGTATTTATTAATTAATAATTCAGTAATGACAATACAATATTTGATTTTATTGTTACATTGAATTCAAACGACGTAAATATCACTTTCTTGCTCAACCAATATTTTTTATACATTTTTATCTTTTAGGTACCTTATCAAATATTTCTCGATTGGAAACAAGCTAACACAAAAGACGTAGAAAGCAGTAATCTACTAGAAATACTGCGGGTTTGTCAAGAATACAATTGCTTGGTTTCCTTTAGTACTGATTCAACTTAATACTCTGCGTCGTGTACTTGGAATATACAATGTTTGTTATATATTAAATTGTACAATACGACTTTATTTTTAAATTATAGTTATTCTTTTATATTTACATTTCTTATCGTTTCATACTTATAATTAATATTACATACTATTTTATCAACAATTGTATCTTACAGTTTCTATAGAATTATGTATTTTCATACTTATTGTGTACATACAAATTTTAAATATACAAACCTCAATTATGAAAATACAATAAGTCATGTTGCTATGGTATTATATGTATACTGTCCTGGTAACGTGCAAATGGATTTTTACATTCATCAATCGGTTACACCGATAGAATATGTTTGTGATAATGCAGGATTAAGATATCCGGCTTCGCTCTTTCTGATTTTCTTCTCTGATTTCTTACTAAAAATTTGATTCTTACAATTGTCAATTTCAACTAACATTTCCTGCAGATTTTTATTTCCATCCACTACTAAAACTGATGCTGGTATACTGAATAATGTTTGATGATATAACCATTTTTCGTGAAGATTATGAATTTGTTTTAAATATTCTAGCGATACTAAATTTTCTTCTTTCCTTCCTCTGGCTTTCATTCTCTGATACACAATCTCTGGAGCAGTTCTTAAATAAACTGTATCAAAACAGATGTAAGTTAGTATCGGGTAATGATACCTGGTTATTGTATACTCAATATATATTACCAATTAAATCTCTTTCTATTTTAATACAATTCATACACCAATCGTACCAATCATTCAAAACTACAACTTCTACTTTGCGCAACATTCTTGTACGTTTCATATTTTCTATAAAACATCTCACACTGTACACAGATCTTTCCATAATTTTGTACGAGCATGGAGTTTTGCACGTATGAAGTTATAGCATTGTTAATTAGGGTGGGCCGAAAAAATTCAAAATTTTTTTTTCCAGTCGTAATACCGCGGAAAAGTTGCGAATGGGGGAAAGTAAAGAGGGGTAAAAAGAGAAATAAAATCGGTTTATATCTTCCGATCGCGCATGTGCTCTAAAGTTTGCCGAAATTTGTAAAAATTCACATTCTTGCGATAATTTTTTATGGTACTTGACTTGTCAATATTTAAATGTAATAGCTCCAGTCGACTCTTACTCGAACCGATAATGATTTAGAAAAAAGAATGGTTGAAATCGGTTAAGGTCTTCCGCTTGTGCAACAGCTTTTAAATCTAACAAATTCTCGCGCTCGTCGTAACTCGCTCGTGGCAAGATAGATACGCTCCTCTTCACCTATCATTGTCGCCACCGCGCCGCGCCATTGTTTTGTCGGTCTTCACTTATTCCTCGTCTTTCATGTGTGTTTCGTTTACTCTTCCAGTTATTATTGGGGCATTTGCATTTATTTCAATACTGATTTTATGTTATAACATTTTTGTGTAACTTTGTGACTTAATGGTGATATACTATGGCTGTACCTAAGAAAATCATCACAAGACAGGTATTTGATTGCCCTATATTTGGTTCGCCTAAAGATTTTTCATCAAACAAGCTTCCTACTAGTGAGGACGTGATTCGGTGTTGTGCACAAAAGAGATACGACTTGGCGCTTAAAGTTAATAATAAAAAGGTCAGTTTTTCAGAAGTTGCCAGTACAGTAGCTAAGAAAATAATTGGTTTGTATCAGAAAGCATCTATCCCAACGGTTACATATAAGAGAATCGTGCAACTTATAAATGCGTTGCATGATAAATATTACAGCCTACGGAAATCATATACACGGGATAAAAATAAAGATTCGTTTAAGCAGAAAATTGACAAGTTCAAGCAAAAATGCTTATTGCTTTTTGACGTAGCAGCTTGCAAATGCCCCATTGTTGTTAATTGCATTTGTAACAAAACCCCTGATTTATGTGAATGCGATATAACTGTCAGCTGTGATTGTGCAAAATCAAATAAAGTGCCTGCTATTGAGCTAAGGTTTGTCTACTTATTACGAGTACACGGAATAGGAAAAATTGGAGGGGTAGACGTGTCTGAAACAAAGAAACTTAATAAATCATTTGAAAGGAGATCGCGTGACAACCATTTAACTTTGGATGTTGAATCTGAATCTGATCTGAAACCCTCGTGCTCGCATTCAAATGTAAATGTTGTCGAAATTGACGATGAAGACCAATATCCTTCTGATAAAGATAGCGATACCGACCCAGAGTTTAAAGTGCCAAAAAAAGTTTCCTCTAATAATTGGCAGATGAGAATTCAGCTAAAATCTACTGCATTACTGAGCGATCGTTATGGAGTTTCTGATCGTGCTACCGCTGCAATCGCATCAAGTATTTTGCACGACGTTGGATTAATTACCAATTCTGACGTCTCCCATGTTATAGACAAAAACAAAATAAGAAGAGAAAAACAAAATGTTAGGGCTGAATTGTGTAGTAAATCTGACGAATTTCCACTACAAGGTCTCTATTTGGATGGGAGAAAGGATGACACGTTAGTGGTAGATCTAGCTCATTCGAAAAGGTTCCGTAGAGTAAAAAAGGAAGAGCATTACTCGTTAATTCAAGAACCTGGTTCAGTCTACATCGGCCATGTTACTCCAACTTCTGGAAGTTCTGAAAATATTGTCACTTCTATTATTTCTTATCTGTCTGGTCATGGTATTTCTCTTGAAAAATTAGTTGTCATAGGATGTGATGGCACTGCTGTTAATACAGGTTGGAAAAACGGTCTGATTCGCCGAATCGAAATACATTTGGGGAAACCGTTACAATGGGCAGTTTGCCTTCTCCATTTCAATGAACTGCCATTCCGGCATCTATTTCAATACCTAGACGGTAAATCAACGGGTCCGAAATCTTTGAGAGGGCCAATCGGTGAAAAGCTAAGTAGCTGCGAAAAACGTCCAGTGATTGGCTTCAAGACTATTGACTGTCAGATCCCCACAATAGACAGAAGTATATTAAGTAAGGATCAGCAATATCTACTCGATATTTCCATGGCAATAAACTCGGGAAACTGTAAAGAGGATTTGGCTGTACGAGATCCTGGTCCCTTGTCACACTCGAGGTGGTTAACAACAGCAAATCGAACGCTCAGATTGTACTTAAGTGAAGAAAGTCCTACACTTGAACTTCAAGAAATAGTTGTATTTATTTTGAAGGCATACATGCCAATGTGGTTTAGTATTAAAACAAATAAATACTTTACAGAGGGACCAAAACTTGTGTATCAATCAATACAATCTTCAAGGTACCTGTCTGAAGATTTACGTAAAATCGTCGATCCTGTGATCGAACGAAATGGCTTTTTCGCTCATCCAGAACATTTAATGTTAGCCATGACACAAGATAATACAAAACACATAAGAGAGCTCGGACTTCGACGAATTCTAAAGGCGAGACAGTTAGATCAAAAGAGAACAACTATCAGAACATTCATGCCGCCAAAACTCAATTTCAAAGCTCAAGACTACTCGGAAATAATTAACTGGATGGACTGTGATTTATCTTCTCCCCCATTATTAAAAGATATCACTGACGATGAGATTAAATCACATATTCAAAGTGACTCAGTCCCTAATTGGGATATAACATCCAAAACATTCCCAGTTCACACACAGGCAGTTGAACGATGTGTGAAACTCGTGACAGAAGCCTCAGGAAAAGTTTGCGGAGCTGAGTCTAGGGATGGTTTTATCAGAACGACTCTGCTGTCAAGGTCAACCATGCCTAACTTCGCCCATAAATCAAATTTTAAAGTACCTTCAGCTAAGAATGAGTGAAAACGGATGATTCAACATAATTTTCTTGGACTTACTACTCTTCACACAAAAACTAAGTTTTTTCAATAAAAAAAATCTGTTTATAAATATTACTAATGGTCTAAAATAATTTGTTTTTAAACATTTAAACTTGTATTCAATAAAGAAAACAAAAAAAAAAACAGGTAAGTTGTTAGTATTTTTTTTCCTTGAACTGTGACCTACCTTTATTTGTACATTTTTTTTCAAAATTTCATTAACTTTGAAGATAATGCGCGAACGGAAGATGTTGATGAATGTAAATAATATTTAAACATTGTTTTCTGTAGTTCTAATACATAAGAATTTGAGCTATTACATTCGGGATTAGGCCAATTTAAAAATGTTCAAAATTATCGTAAAAATGTAAATTTTTTCAAATTTCGGCAAACTTTAGAGCACATGCGCGATCGGAAGATATAAACCGATTTTATTTCTCTTTTTACCCCTTTTTACTCTCCTTAATTCGCAACTTTTCCGCGGTATTACGACTTGAAAAAAAAATTTTGAATTTTTTCGGCCCACCCTATTGTTAATTGCACGTACGATTGAAATAAAAAACCGTAACGTGCAGGATTACTGTACATCATTTCCTAAGTGTGATAAATATACATCAGTTAATGTTGTTGTATGATTACATAGCGCCGTACGGATGAATTTTAATTTGCTAAATCTTACTAATAAGTTTGTTCCTGCTACGTCCTGCCAAAGTTCTACCGGTTCTTGTAAGACTGTTGTATTATCACATTTTTCAAAGTGATTTAAAAATGTTGTTTTACCGCTTCCAATGTTGCCCTCTACGCACACAGTGAATGGCCGTTTGTATATTTTACAGGAAGAATTAGCCATTCTTCTTAACATAGTCAGTTGTTGGATGTTTATATGCGAACGCCAATTTCCAGACGTTTGAACGCTGTGCGTTCGATAGAGGATACTCGCGTCCTAGATTACGCGTTCCTCTACTCGCGTTCGGTGTCACGGAAGTCAAGGTACTGTTAAGGAAAGAAATACTTAACTCAATATATGTAATTGTCCGAAAACAGAAAGTGATGGTTCAATAAAACAACGTTAAATAGATACTCACTCGTTGCGCGGTTTCTTGTATCGTTCATCTTAGTAACGTTCGAAGCTGCGTTTCTTCATTTTATTGTGGTGACACAATTCACTTAGAGCACGCAAAAACATTGGTACAGGTTTTTGAAATAATAACGGTCGCGCTAGTAGCTGCGAACTGTCTTGTATCGATGTGTCGTGTAACCGACGTCGAGCAGGACAGGAGTATGACGCATTTTCTAATACGCAGCATTAGCTTTCGCAACAAGGACACGCGCTTTCCTCGCGTTGTGCAATTCGCTGCAAGGGTACGCGTTATGCACTTCTCCGAAGGGGCGTTCGCGGAACTCGAATCTCCGACATCGATAATTCGTACGACGCATTTTTAATAGGTTGCATCATTTGCTTTCGTCGCGACAAGAACACGCGCTTTCTTCGCGTTGTGCACTTCGCTGCAAGGGTGCGCGTGCACGTTGTCGCCGCGCCGGTGCGAGCGAGCGAGAGCGAGCATGCGGTAGACAAGGACGCCGCGATATGCGGGCGAGCGAGCGAGAGCGAGCGTGCGTTAGAAAAGGACGATGTATTGTCAAAGAAGCAAATATGTTACTGTTTCTTCTACGTATCTAACTGAATAAACACTTTTTGTATACCATTACTTCGTATACTTCTTTTTTCGTATCAGCCAGTATACATGAACATTTCTTAAATTATTTGTTTCTTCTCTTTCAATATTGCGTGGCATAAGTATGTATATTCTATAGACGGAAAGCAAAACAGGAAGAAGACCGCTGCGCGTGGTACCCTATTACATCGCGTGGCTCGGATTTCACGGCGATAACTCGGCTGCTGCTGCAACAATGTATCGAGGGGACAACATACGCACACACATTCCAATAACGAACGTTACAGAACGTTCGCATTTCTTTTCTTTTCCCTAATGAAGGTTGCTGTCAACGCGGGATTTACACACCTCGCGTAATTCGGCGCAAGGGTGCACGTGCACTTCGCCGAAAAGATGCACTTCGCGGAAATTTCTCGAATCTCCGACCAGGTCAGGAGTATGGCGCATTTTTAATAGGTTGCATCATTAGCTTTCGTCGCTGCAAGGTCACGCGCGTTCTTCGCGTTGTGCAATTCGGCGCAAGGGTACGCGCACGTGGCCGTCGCGCTGCGTTAGAAAAGGATGGCGCGATGTGCGGACG
The DNA here is from genome assembly GCA_030770465.2 of Perdita meconis. Lineage (NCBI taxonomy): Eukaryota > Metazoa > Arthropoda > Insecta > Hymenoptera > Andrenidae > Perdita > Perdita meconis. Next base: position 18,963,746 of record JASKOS020000006.1, on the reverse strand, counting down.
AGCGTGCGTTAGAAATAACCCTCGCCGCGCCGCACCGCCGGCCACGAAACTAGTGAGCGCAATTGCGCAATGTCTCACCCCACCCCTAGCGTCGCGGAATCTTCGCGAAGAGTCCGCACCCCCCACCCTGCTTCACCCCCGCACCCACCACGCATAATTGCGTGCATAAAAAAAGCAGACAACTATAAGAATTATTCACACTTTTTTAGTAAAAGATTATAGAATTGTAAATACAATATTAAAGATATGCAATTATACAATAATTATTGCAAAATAAAATCTCATTTGAAAGTAATATATTTATGTAAATATTGTATGTGTAAGTATAAAATATGCGGAAAGTACATGCGGTGTACACCAAATTTCACAAAAACTTTGAAAATTCATATTCTACATACTTAATTATCGATGACAAATATATTCGACATGTTTCCACTTCATTCATACGAATGAATTGTTTTTATTTTTAATCGTTTTTTTTAAATATCGTTTCTAGAGACCTCATACGGTGCACAATAGTATCACAATCGTCGCCATTAACCTGATTGTATTGCCGCCATAACGCGTCTTGCAGAATTTTAGCCGAGTAACGCTACTCGTTATACCTATACTGTGACCAAGAGCACGACTAGAATCGGGGTCATCTCAACAGGCGGCTCAGGATCACCAAACCCCTGGCGCGTTTTTCTGGTAGAGTGCCCCCACCGCGGCAGTTCCCCGTGCGCGCGGATGCACTTGCCGCGTATGGTCAATATCCGTGAGCAGACTCTCCTTCCCTATTACCTTTCTCGCTTCTTCCTATGTCGCTCCTTCACGTTGCGTCCTTTTTTCCCTTACCTACCGCTCTCTTTCCTCGCGGCGCGGCGTGGCGCGACGCGACGCGACGTCGGGGAAAGAGGAAGGAGAGTCTCCTCACGGATATTCACACACGCGGCAAGTGCGTCCGCGCGCACGAGGAACTGCCGCAGTGGGGACACTCTACCAGAAAGGCGCATGAGGGGTTTGGTGACCCTGAGCCACCTACTGAGATGGCCCCGATTTTAGTAGTAGAGTCGACTGTGGTGTAGTAGTGTTATTAAAAACCGCAATTATTTTGGTACTAACCAAATAATCAGAGATTTGAGACTTCACGGCCCGGCGTCATACAGTTCTCACTGTTGAAGCTTCACACTGGTTCAGTGTGTCTTTCGATCCCCTGAAGAAGCCAGCTACAATGCTAGCGAAACGTTGGGAAAACATTTCCTCATGAACACGGCTTACACCGAAAGCTTCAACAGTGAGAACTGTATAACCAAATAATATTCTTAGCTCAGTACTTTTACCCCATCTCTTTTTAATGTCTTATTATTAACCGAAATTACTATTCCCAGACAGCAACGAATATTGTATAAAGATTTCAAAATCCCAATGTTGCAGGTGGTTGCAGGATATTAGTCCTGCAATATGCCCGCAACTTACAAAAAAGCGGATATAGGGATATTGCAGGAATATTCTTGTAATATTGGCAACATCGCGCAACCTTGCATGCTCCATGCAATCTCCCTGCAATATTCCTTGCTGCCCGGGTCATATCTCTGTAAACAATAATGATAAAAAAAATTTGTTACAACCAATGAATCTGCCCCCTTTTGCTATTCAATCTCATGTAAAGATTCTTTTCGATCTTTAATAGATTAGGAAATAATCGACTGTCCAGGATTTCGGTGGACACACTGTATAGGTTGAAGCAGGGCCGACGTAAATTACGTGGACCTTAGGTGGATTAAACGTAATTATTAAGTTCTAAATGTTTACGAAGCATTCGTTATTATTACAATTATCATGGAGAACACTTGGCTATGTTAATTGCATCTTTATCAATAAAAGTTGTATATATATGTTTTATGATGCGTACACGGGCTTCTAGGTAAACTTGCTACGGTACTATTGTTTACCCACGTGAATACCACAGAGTATCTAGAACTCTTATCGCAGTCAAATTTGATTTGGAACTTCTCAGTTCCACCTCTACGCGCCGCTAGTTCAGTATCCGGCACCCTTATAAAATGAAAAATTGTGTTTTCTGTTTCTCTTTTGATGTACTTTCAAATCATATTTACGTTTTATTCACATAACAAATAAAATCGTATGAGAGATGTTAGATTTCATTATATCGATACCTTCATTCTAATACCACGTATCAACATTTTTAAAGAAATTTGGGTTTTGCGTGCTTTTGCATCTGCTTTTGATGCTGATGCTGATGATTATGAAAAATACGAAAAAATCTTCTACAATTAACTATCATTTACAATACACAGCTAAGTTGAAATACAAAATAAGTTTCTTTGTTCTTCTGTTCAATTTAATTTATATTAAATACATGATATTAAAATGCAGATATTGATATGCTTGATTAGAAAAAGATCCCCTCCCCCCAGTTTTCCAATAAGGGGGATCCCGGACCTATCTAATAGCCCAGAACCTTAACAATTTTAATCCGCCCCTGGCCCTCAGTAAAACCACCTTCGGTTGAAGCAGTGGCTGTACAGATACTGCTTACAAGACTCGATGTTGGACTTTCCAAATATCAGAAAGGATCATGGATTTGAGGTTTTAAAAACTCCAAGTAAGGTAGAGAGAGATCTATGCGCAGAAAATATTATTTGCTTGTATTTCTATATTACGTGTGTTGCTCTGTGCATAGATCCCTACCTTATCTGGAGTTTATAGAACCCCAAAATTCATGACTCGTTGAGAACAAACGGGAAGTTTTGTAGCATCCGTAGTCACTAGATGAGGCTTTGAATATTTGAACCTTATTGTTATTAATTTACCATTGAAACGGAATAACGAATTTGTTTTCGCGGCTCAGCAGCGTTAACATCAGTCTTGCTCAGTTTCATGATATCGTCTCTTGATGGACCGGAAGCATCATATGCATCAAGTTCAAAAATCGTTTTCCGTCTCTCTGATTCCATCGCGATCTCAAGATGCACAGTTTTAATTGCTTCCTTTTCCCAATCAACCAATTCCTCGACTAAACAAATAATTCCAATATAAAACATATAGAAATATGGATATTTTAAATAAACAACAGTATTACAGAAACGATTCTAACATGGTTCATCCGTTTCCCAGTCTTCGTACTTCGGTACGTATTCAAAATCCTCAACATCAGATATATCTTCACAGCTAGAATTTTCCATTAGATCCACTTCTTCTATTTCATCTTCACTTTTCGTCGTTTTTTCTTCTTCATTTTGATCCTCAATTGCGTCAGACATTGTGTCTTAATTAATCTCGCACCAAATCAAATCAACTTACAATATAATCTCTGTGAATATAGTTTCAAATGTTTCGATTGAAACTAGTTTGAAATCTATCCCGTCGGCGATTTTGCTGTGTTCTGATGAATCCATAAATTCATATGTTTGGAGCTGAATGTGGTGACGAAAATGCAACACGTTGTGGATGCTGCTTTCGGTTGCTACCGATTCGGTTATCCAGCAGAAAACCGTATCGTGTAAATCCTCTGCTCATTCACGTCATTCAGCATACGTCCGAACCACGGTCCGAACTGATCGTTTCTTGCGAAGCGTTCGAGAAAATTCGAGCTATTCGATTTTTTTCGGGAAGCTCGTTTCGTTCGGGTTCGGGCACTCGCAACGCATGCACATTCAAAATTGCGACAAAAAACCGCCGGAGTTCAAAGCTGGGGACAATATGTATTTCAAATAGGTTTAAGCAATAAATATTTCTATTTCTTCAAGCGGTCAAGAACATCGAAAATAAAATATTTAATTTCAGGGTAGTTGCTCGGTGAATTTCGGAGTCCGTGGAAATACTTTAACCTTGAAATGTTTTATTTCCATTCAATTTTATCACAAATAATAAATACTATTTCCCGAATGAGATAAACACTGCCGAAATACTGTTTCGAAATAGTATTTCGTCATAGAAATATGTTCTTTCCACTATTTTCGTGTAACTAGTTTAGAATATTATTCAACTCTGCCAGTTTCACCTCTGAGATTAATTTATTAATAAGTTTTAATTAGTTATTGTAGCAAATGTTCACATTTATAAATAAATAATAATATAATCTAAATATCTTTATAAGCAAATGTTAATTCGATATAACGCATTACGAAGATCAAATAGAAAACATTACTGCAAAGTGCAAATTAATTATCTAACAGGAAAAATTGTACAATAACAATTCTGTGTTATATGAATTTATAGAGCTGTTAATTGACAAAGAAACAAACATTTTTTTTAAATGAATACTCCTTTTAACTATTAAACTGCTTGAATATCAATTATGTATCAAACACATTATATTAAATGTCTCATCGCTGTAACAATTTTCATTCCTACCACCACTAGCGTTGCACTCATTTCATGCTTAGCTGCTAACGTTGGACGCGACACGGAAGTGGTAATGGGTACAGAGGGTATAAGGACAGTGTGGCAGATGTGTTCCTCTGATATTAGTAAAAATTATGATAATAATGATTTTGCAGTTTCAGATGAAGAGAATTCCATAGAAGAAATGGATAGCTGTAATTTTGACGTGATGTTACAAGAACTGTGTTGCAGTAAAACATTATCGGACTATTTCAATGAACATGAAGAATTAAATTTAAACCGAAATATTCAAATAACAGAAAGTATTTTACAAGCAAAAGAATTTATATAATTTACAGCCAAAATTACTTTCATACAATAAATTAACCCGCCTGAGACAATATGATGTGAACACTCTATTTTTCGTTAATAAGAGAACTTCAAATTTTTTCATTGAGATGGAAAAATTTTTTAGATATATCACACAAGATATGCAACTATATAATTCTGCCAACTTAAAACATATTTTACTTGAAAAGTACAAGCCAATTACATATTTTTTGCCTGATTGCTACAAGCTAAAAGATAAAATAATTCGACGCTTTACTATATTTAGATTGAAAATTCTTTTTAAAAAAAGCAAAACTGACAAAAATAGTTATTCAAGTAGGACAGTTGCAATGCATGCTCGTACCAAATAAAATTTACGCTTATTAAATGTATATTTTTGTATACAGGGTGTAACGAAAATGTTGCAGTTCCTTGAAAGGGGTAATTCCTGAGGTGATTCTAAACAATTTTTTCCTGTGCAAAAATGTTATCCGAAGCTTTGTTAACGAGTTATTAACGAAAAACATCGACCTCGAAGCGCGAATACAGTGGATGAATTTCAGCGCGGGCTCCAGCTGTGAGTAGTATTGGCCAGCCATTGTCCGCGCCATCATTAATCCGCTGTACTCACTCCCCGATTGGTCGGGGTTTTTCGTTAATAACTCGTTAACAAAGCCCCACCTAACATTTTCGCTAACGAAAAAATTGTTTAAAATCACCTCAGGAATTCCTTCTTTCAAGGAGCTGCAACATTTTTGTTACACCCTGTATAATTCTTGTTACGCATGTAAATACACGCAGGTTGCATGTACATTATCTTCTTATCACATTTAAAGTAAGTAATAAATAGATATTAATAGAATCTTCAATTTATATGTTTATACTTTTATATGTATATATTCTAATTTTGTCTAATCTGTTTCAGGTATTAACCAATGCAGAGTTGTATATGAAAATATATTATTTGCATCCAATTTATTGAACATATAATTATCATAAAATCTTCACTCGTAATATACAGGGTGTCCCAAACTAAGTGCGGGACCCGGAAAGGGTGGATTCCTGGGGTGATTCTAAACAACATTTCCCTTTGCAAAAATGTCCTCCGATGCTTTGTTAACGAGTTATTAACGAAAAACCCCGACCAATCAGAGAGCACGAATAGCGAGCGCTCGGCCGACCAGCGACGGTGCATAAGCTACGCGTAGCGTTTACGACCCGCCGTGCTCGAAGCTTGTACAAGAAACTCAAGATCTTTACGTTATTGGCCAATTTCTCCTAAACTATTGGATGAAAAATTATGAAAAAAATCAGGGACACGTTAGCTATGTTGCGCCGTTGCCCTTGGCTGGTTGGTCGCAACCAAAATAATCTTCGGAATTGGTCGTCGAAGGAGAATCTCGGGTAATCCGAGGGTAGTTGGGATCTTTGCCGGTTAAGGAGTTGGAACTCGCCGTAAACGATTAACAACGTTTTATTAAATAGACACTGTGCTGGACTCTGCGCCGCGATAGATGGTGGGTCGCGCGCTGGTCAGCTGTTCGGAGCTGAGTCTCGTTGACTAAGAGCTGCTCGCGGTTCTTCCGCGTGCGTTTTATGTGCGTGGGAATGAATAGCGTGGCAAGGCGGTGGCCCGGTGGTCAGCGCCCTTGCTCGCGGGGATTGACCTAGATTACGAAAATCCGCGTCTGCACTTTTGAGGTGCCGCTGCCTTGGAAGGCCGTTGCTCAATGCTACGCGTGCACATTCCTATGTGTTGCACTATCTCACGGTTCGGGTTGTGTGCGTCACAACATCCCCCCCTCCCCCCTTAGAAGAAGGTTCGGTGGGTGGATCGTATCGGTAATGTTTACGTGTACGTCAGAGTCCAGTATATACAATTTTTTATCCCGAATATAATGTGTTTTTACAATCGTTTCTTAAGATTATCTTGATTTACATGTTTTTTCCCGTTTTTATAATGTTGTAATATAATCGTTTCTTAGAACTATTTGGGTTTGTTCGCTTAATCTAAATACTTCTACTTCCCTATGTATTGTTCCTATCTGCTTATCCTATTTTAATGCTTTTGCTATGTGGGATATGGTTTTAAAATTTTCTATATGCTTTTAACGTGTTTCTAGACTTGGCGTAATTTTTATCATTCGCGTCTCTACCTGTCTAAATGTTCCCGTGAGTCGATAATGAAGTGTTACTCCCTAATTGATTATAGTGAAGTTTTTGTGTGATCTGCTTTATCAATTTTGTTTCGTCGTTTCGCGCGGGGCTCTATCTGTGCTGAGCTCCGTACCATCGTTACACTTTTAGATTTTGCTCGTTTTTATTATTATTCTATTTTGATTTTTCTATTTTCGCTAATTGCTTTATTAGTTTGTTATTACTATTTTTTTTTGTTTACTTTATTTTCAATTCTTATGGTTATGTCTAATTAGTTAATTTTATATATATTTTTTTTTTGAACCTCTTAGTTGATTTTTTATTATTATTTCTCTTGTTAACTTAGTTAGTTTCTTTTATCTTTAACTTCTTGATTTACTTTTATTTCTTATCAGTAGTATTTTTCGCTGCTTAGCTTTGTATTAGTTATTCTTTATTGTTATTTATACTTTTGTTTTTCGTTAGTTTATGTCGGATTTTTTTATTACGCTTTACTAATTTATAGCTTTTGCTTTATTTACTTGTTATTTCGCTTTCTATGTTCTATCTATTCTAATTTTTGTTACTGTTCTGTTATTTATTTATGTTTTGTTTTGTTTACTCAATATAATGCTTCAGTCTATTTATATGCGTTAGTAATGTTTTTCGTCCCTTTTGTATCGTGTAATTTACATTAGAATTTCTTTTTATTATCGTGTATGGTCCTATCCATTTACTCTCTAGTTTCTTTGATCTACCTCTCCTAACTGCTTCGTCGTATAATAATACTTTGTCTCCTATTTTGTACTCTACTTGTTTTGCCTTTTTGTCGTAGTATTCTTTTGTCTTTTCTTTTGTCATTTTTAATCTATTCCGTGCCGTTTCTTTTGCTGTCCTTAACCTTTCTCTAACTTCAAATGCGTAATCGTCATAATTGTACGTATGTGTTGGTGGAAGTTTTAGTGCTGTCGGTAATTCTGCTTGTCGTCCGTAAACTAATTGGTGTGGTGTATAACCTGTCGCTGTATGTGGGGTGGTATTGTATGTGAACATTGCGTATGGTAACCATTCGTCCCAGTCTGTGTGTTCATTGTCTATATAATTTTTTAAATATTCTGCTAATGTCCTATATGATCGTTCTAACGCTCCGTTTGATTCTGGGTGATATGCTGATGTTTGTATTTTTGTAATCCTTAACAATTTACATATGTTTTTAAATATGTCGCTTAAAAAATTTGTCCCTTGGTCTGTTAATATTTTGTCTGGAATTCCGTGTTCACAAATTATTTTGGTTATTAATGCTTTTGCTACTGTATTTGCTTCCTGGTTCGGCAATGCTATCGCTTTACTAAACTTTGTTAACTGATCTTGAAAAGTTAAAATATATTTATTTCCTTGTTTCGTTTCTGGTAAAGGCCCTACAATATCTAATGCTCCTTTTTCAAATGCTCTGGTCGGTGTGTCTGTTATTTGCATTGGTGTTTTTGTTTTCGCTCCTAATTTATTTTTCTGACAAAATGTACATTTTTTAATATAATTTTCTATATCCTTATCTATTCCTAACCATGTATATTTTTGTTTAATTCTTTGCTTTGTCCGTTGTATTCCTTGATGTCCTTCAAGTGGTGCTACGTGATATTCGTATAAAATTTGTTCGCGATCCTTTTCTGAATTTACTTTCGTTTATGAATCTTCTATAATAACCGGCTAAACCTAAGAATGATTGCAATTCTTTGAGTTTGGTTGGTTTAGGAAAATCTTTAACCACTCTGATTTTTTCTGGACCTGGTTTGATACCTTTGGACGCAACTATATGTCCTAGAAATCATAATTCTTTTCTCAGAAATGAACATTTTTTAGGTTGTAATTTCAGGTTATATGCTCCATGAGTGACGAGATAGTCTATATGTATAAAACAATCTATTTCCTGTAACCCCTATCAGCGCCGCGTTCATCAACCTTTGGAACGTCGCTGGCGCGTTCTTCGATCCGCAAGGCATTCGATTAAATTCGTAATGACCTTGAGGCGTCGAAAAAGCTGTCTTAGCCTTATCTTCTGTTGCCATAGGAATTTGATGGCCCCCAGAAGCAAGATCCAAGGTTGTGAAATACTGGGCTTTTCCTAGTTGACCTAAAGTTTCTGTAATACTATCCCTTTCTTTTTTATTGCTGTGCGTCAGATTTACCTGTTCTAACACACGTGCCACTCGTGTCGTAAGTGACTCTTTTACACCTGTATATCGGATGTTAGCTGCGTCTCTACTCGGGTGTCTATCACGCACGCGATCTATCTCCTCTAGTTTTATCCATGGTAAGGTTACTGTCTGGTCTATCTCCGTAATGTTAATGACCGGTACCAAACATCTATTATTTTCAGGTTTCACTAAACATTCTCCTACAATTACTCCTTCTCCTATGAATTGTTTCTTTGTTATCCCTATTTCCTTGTTCTTGGTTTTAAATTCCAAAATACTTTTGTTACGCGGGGGTATAGTTACTGATACCTCATCTACTGCTACCAATGATTTCCATTTCTTATTTCCTATTCTCAATTCGCGTTCTTGCAAAAGGATTCCTGCATTTATTTTTGTAAGGAAATCTAATCCTAGAATACCATCTGTCTCCCATAGATATGAATCTTCTACTACGTACAACGTTTGTTTAATATCCTTCCCGAAAACGGGGAAAGTTGCTTCTATTTTTCCTATTGGATTTATTTCTTCTCCCGCAAAAGCGGTTAACTTTATATCGTTTGCATTTAATTCAATATTAACCTTTAGTTTACTTTGTGCTATTAATGATACTTCAGCTGCTGTGTCGATTATCATCCAAACCGAGGATGTCTTTATTTCTTCCAAAAAAATTTTTACGCCGCATGATTTCGCGAATTTTTCTGCGATTGTTCGAATAAAAACGGAACGTACGGTAGTGTCGCGTTTCGCTGGCGTATTTTCGCCGCGTATACGCTCAGGCGAGGCTGCTCGACCGCGCGTTCGGTTTTCTGCGTACGCCGCACTTCTATTTCCACGATTTTGCGAGGACGTTTGATTGTAACGTGGGTTTTCGTGTTCTCGCGGAATATTATTTTCTTCATCGCGATTATTTCTACCTTGTATGGGCATCATTCTGCGTTTATTATTTGGCGGAAATGAGCGTCTATAATTGCCATTATTATTATAGTTATTATGGTTGCTATTGTTATTACTATTATTTCCCTGGTCTTTCCAGCAATTTTTGGTATAATGCCCATTCCTTCTACAATTGTTGCAATATTTTACCGGATTGCTCGCGTAGCTATTAGGGGTCTGCGCAGAGCGCGTGCCCCATGATGGATATGAATTAGTCGCGTATCGCGTTCCCGGTTTTCGGCGCATCGTTCGCTCTTCTTCTATTGCTATCGAAATTGCTTCGTTTAGCGTATTCGGTCTTTGTGATTTTACTATAGTTTTGAACTCATCGCGTAACCCGTCCAAGAATATACATACTATTAGCCATTTTTGCAGTAGACTTGCTTACCGCTGTCTTTCAATTGCTGTCATTGTGTCGTCTAAAAGTGAGGGTACTAGTTCTCCTAGTAGATTTGCAAATCGAACCCCATAGGCATGAGCATCCTCGTACTTGCCCTGTGTACATTGGAGCATGTCAGAATGTATTGCCGCACACGATCGGACTGGTTTATACCGCGATTCTAACATGTCTCGTAATTCCTCAAACGTCTTTACTCGTCTAGTCTCTAGTTCGTCTAACGCCGCGCCCTTGATTTTCGTTGCTTTTATAGCAAATAATATTTTCTTTTGTTCTTCTTCCGTTCCCGCTTCTGCCAGTGCGAACTCGCATGCCTTCAAAAATGATTTTAACTCCTTGGGTTTCGTTCCATCAAACGCGGTTACTAATGCTAAAGATTGATAGATCTGCTTCCTACCTCCATAATTAATAGTGTATCCACTCTCTACCTAATCGCGTTCCTGAGGATTATACTCAGGTGGGAAAAATGTACTCGGTCGTCTGGGTGGTTCGTCCCCTTCGCTGCTTGTTTCAAAACGCACCGAATGCCTGTTCTCCCTATCTTTATTGTTATCATTACTTGTTCCTATCGATTGTCGTAATAATTCTATCTCCCGGTCTACTCTGCCTGGGCTTATTTCTTCGTTTGATGACGGATTCCTAGCTATTCTGCTGGCGGTTATTTCGTTCGCGTTATTTCGCGTGAAGGTTTGCATAAATGCTTGCATCTGCGTTGTTAAATTTGCTACCGTGGTTTCTAGCACGCCTATTCTATCGTCGGTTCGTGGAGGATTCTGACTTCCCTGCTCACGATTTCCTGGTTGTGCACTATGTCCGTCGGTTGACATGGCTAATAGACTATTATCGATATCGAAAAATGAAAATCGTCGCGCACTGACGATGTAGTTTGACTGCGCGAAGCTATTATCGTTTGACAACGCGGTCTGATTTAACGCGCGCTGAGTGCGTTTATTTATATCTATAAATTCCTTTGCTTCTTCCCAAAAATTTCGCTCTAAGTCTGATACGTTAAGCTCGCTGCTGGACACCCTGAGTGGTATTCGCACCAGCGAAGGAACATTATGCCCTACTGCGCTAGATGCACGCCGCAACCTTTGCTTTGGTAATTCTAAATACCTTTCGGTACTCGCATCTAACGATTGTGCCCGAACCAACGGCATAAGGTTCGTTTCGCACAGCAACACAAGAAAATATTTTTCTTCTGTTCAGTATGCTCGACTCACAGTTTAACGAACTGCTGACCTTAGTCGGTGTCTGTTGTCGAGTCGAACGTCCTTCGTCGCTCAGCTGGCTGCCTCAACGGTAAAAGGGCTTCGTTGGCGTCCTCTGCTAGCGATTTACCGGAACTCGTCGATGGCTCTCGATACGATCGGCAAGGTTGTCCTGGAGGTCCCCGTAGTTCGGTCCCCGCTAACGTAGAATTCTCGGACTCTGCGTTGTAGACTCCTTGTCCAGTTGATAACAGTTGTTTTGCTCGTCTTACGTTGGCTGGATCCCACCGCTGCCACCAATTTTTGTTGCGCCGTTGCCCTTGGCTGGTTGGTCGCAACCAAAATAATCTTCGGAATTGGTCATCGAAGGAGAATCTCGGGTAATCCGAGGGTAGTTGGGATCTTTGCCGGTTAAGGAGTTGGAACTCACCGTAAACGATTAACAACGTTTTATTAAATAGACACTGTGCTGGACTCTGCGCCGCGATAGATGGTGGGTCGCGCGCTGGTCAGCTGTTCGGAGCTGAGTCCCGTTGACTAAGAGCTGCTCGCGGTTCTTCCGCGTGCGCTTTATGTGCGTGGGAATGAATAGCGTGGCAAGGCGGTGGCCCGGTGGTCGGCGCCCTTGCTCGCGGGGATTGACCTAGATTACGAAAATCCGCGTCTGCACTTTTGAGGTGCCGCTGCCTTGGAAGGCCGTTGCTCAATGCTACGCGTGCACATTCCTATGTGTTGCACTATCTCACGGTTCGGGTTGTGTGCGTCACAACAGCTATCACGACACATATTATGGAATTGTTTCAAATTTTTAAAATAATTAGTTAAGTTGTAAAACATAAGAAACGAGAGAAAACAAGGTTATTAGCCGATTTCTCTTAAACTATTAGTTAAAAAATTATGAAAAAAATAAGGGATACGTCAGCTATAGCGGCACATATTATGGAATTTTTTAAGATTTATGAATTAATTAGCCAAGTTGCGATACATAAAAAGCGAAAGAAAAACATTGTAAAAATGGTGCTTCTGTATTGTAGCAAAACTGGATCTATGATCATATTAATTCAATACATAAATATCACTAATATCATTGTTCTCAAATTTTTTCACATTCTTTAACTTCATACGTCATAATAAAACGGTAAAAAGCAATGTTTCCGTACTTCCTCGGTATTGTAAATTATTCTACTATGTAATAAAACATTGGAAACTGTACAAAAATACTTATTGCGTAAGGAATATACGAAAATTAGACGTGTTACATGCTGTAATCGGTAAAAAGTATAGAAATATCGGTTTTTATTTTTTTCAATTAAGACGTACTAAAGCAAAATATGTTTAAATAAATTGAGGTTAACAGTATGACCCCCTCATTCGATTGTACCTTTTATGGAATAGTGAGTAAGTAGGCATGCAATTGTTGTCGACGAGACTCACCCATTCGGAGAGAAATTCACCTGCTGCTTGAACACCGGTCCCTCTGGGTCAGTGCCCGATCCCGGTCGTTAGGGGATGATGCAAACCGTAGGTTCTGCTGGTCGCAGGTATTCGGTGCCACAGAAATACACCTTACGTTTACCACACTCCGTGTTCACCAACACCGATCACTTCATTGAAGGAGCATTTGAGCTCCTAATCACTTATAACCGCGGAACACACCGAATTAAAATCCCCACGGTCTTGAATCATTTTGGAACGAGATCGTTCCTACGTTTAAAAATAATTCAATGCGGTTCGCGGCGGTCGCACAGTGGTCAAAAATCGCAAAAACGTGACCAAAACCTCAAAAATGAATGTTTCGTTAGAGGCATTTCAAATGCTGGGTTGGGTACTCTAAACACGTGGCTATGGAAAAACCAAGGTGCGAACTTTTTATGACTTATACCTGCAAAATGGTCAACGTTCAAACATTGGCTTCATTCGTCACGGAGTTTTCATGGAGTGAAGTGCAGTGGAAAGCAAAAACTGTCAAACGTATAATTTTAAAACGAAGAAAGATATTCCAATTCTGTAAAATAGACGCTGTTCCTGGAAGTAATATTTTTAAGTATCAGTATATGTAAAATAGTTAACAATTACGGTATATAACTGTAAAATGTACTATTTAAAAAAGCGGTAAAGTTTTACACGGGAATTTTAAAGATGCAAGGTAAAAGTTGTATATTCCACAATATCACGCTGAAATTCTTTTTTAGTCTTGTAGTTGGTACTTTTATCTTACGATATTTGTAAAAATTAGCTGCGGATAGCTGCGGACCTGGTCGTACGACCATTTTTTGTGATGCAGTGCAGCGTTCGTGTTACTTTTAGATGTTTTTTCTCGAAAACTGTAGAAAATATAGAAAAGTTTTTCAAATAAATATTGTATGGTTTCGGGTTGACTTGTTGTTAGTTGCAATGCATTTTTTTTATGTTGATGAATAGAGGTCATGTGAAGGTCAAATGTGTTTTTTTTTTTTTACGTAACTTGATACAGTTTTTTGTGAAACGTTTGTAACGGTCTCTCGTCGGTGGACCGGGAGAAATAGGATTTTGCCGACTCAGTCGGGTGCCAAGGTCCGCAAATGACGAATACGTCGTTTGGATCTAATTCTTAAAGCTACTTTATTGCGTTGATTGGTTACATAAGGTACCGACTTATCCTACGGCCGGTCGGAACGGCTAACAAAGTGTTCGCGGGACGCGATTTATATTCTAACGCGACTTATCCACTACGAAACGCGACTTAAACCTAATAAACGCGGCTTAAACCTACGGACGCGGTTCGGGGCAGGCCCGCAGGGCCTCGGCGGCGCGATCTCGACGCTTTCGGCGCGATCAGCTCGGCGGCGCGGCGCGGTTAGCTGCGGCGGCGTTCCTGATGGGGTTTCCAGGCGGTTGGGGAGATGTCGAGCCCGTCAATCGGGGCCCCGTGAGGGAGCTCCCCGAGAAGCGAGCATAGAATGGCTGTGCAAGTGGGATGGTCGCGGTCTGGACCGTCCGGCTGTCCCGTAGCCTAGGGATGCCTTCCTCGTCGGCTTGCGCCGTGGAATGGCGAGGATCCGGTAGCTTTCTCCAAGGCCTAGGAATAGTCCATGCGACCTGGTGCACCTTGGGAGGTAGTTAGGCAAAAATATCGCTCGTGAACACAGTGAAGCGATCAGAGCTGGAGAGTCATCTACGGAACGTATAGAGCGGCACCCTGGCCTGCGAGTTCGTATCGTCTCCCCGAATCCGGCTCGCGACGCGCCTTATATCCTCGCGAGGCGCGACTCCACGCATGAGAAATCGCGAGACGATCGTGGCCGCCCAGCGGCCGCGACATGAGTTACGTATCACATGTGGGCCGTCGCGGGGCGCGAGGCGTGCGGTGGGGTCGCACGGAGTCGTGAGTGCGGCAGAGCGCGAGGCGCGCGGTAGGGTCCCGCGGAGTGGGGTGAATCACGCGATCGCGGCGTTGGGCTTGGTGGACCGCGTGGCGCGGTCACGGAAAAGGGGGAAGTTTGGTAACGAAGTGCCGCTTCGTTACACGTTTTAACCAGATCATTATACCCTATAAAAAAGTACTAAACTACTTACTCGAAAAAATCAATAATTTTTTACATATTTTGATATGTAAAGAATGTTTACTTTATCTAACAAAATGGAAATATCTCGCGAGGGAGTGAACCTATAAAAAAAATATGTAAACAAAAGTGACTTGGTATAAGGAAATACAATGTTTGGTGTAAATTATTTTTTCCCAGATCGAGTGGTGGGGGAGATTTAAAAGTCAAATTCATTTTTTTTTTTAATGGAACTAATTTTTATCCCCACAGTTCGAAGGCATTTTTTACAACAAATTCAACGATGTGCGACGTGATGTGGCTTTTAATTATTATATATTATATAATAATATCATAGGTGTTAACAACTACACATTAGGCTGCGCATTGTAAACGAAGACCGCATTTTTTATCCTCTTGTATCTCTGAAGTTACCGACATAAATAAAGGAAGTTGATATTTATTTACCAATATTTAATTAAAGGAAACGCAAGAATTCGAAACATAATTTATTGATTTATAGTATGTATATTATAATTATTAACCACATCATGTCGCACATCCTTGAATTTGTTGTAAAAAATTTTGAATTTAGTAATCATACTTTCATTTTTGATATTTATTTTTAATCATAAATCATTCAAAATTAAATTAACACGACATTTCAAATTTCGATCACTGTAATTTAAAAGTTTTGCAATACCGATTTTCGTGAGAATATGGTAATTCGCAGTCATTTTTTTTTGTAATTATAATTGCAAATTCGTATTCAGCAATCCGAAAAACATTACAATATAAATTTTTGAGTAGAATGAAAAATTTTTTAATGTACACATCCGCCATACTGCATCCGCCATTTTATTTTTTTAAATTTTAACTTCAAATCCGTATTCAGCAACCCGAAAAACAGTAAAACATAAATTTTTGAGTAGAATGAACAATTTCTTAATGTACACATCCGCCATTTTGTTCTTTAAAATTTCAACTTCAAATTCGTATTCAGCAACCCGAAAAACAATACAATATAAATTTTTGAGTAGAATGAACAATTTTTTAATGTACACATCCGCCATATTGCATCCGCCATTTTGTTCTTTAAAATTTTTATTTCAGATTCATAATCAGCGGCCTCAAAAACCCCCGACTATCAATTTTTGTCCAAATTGGAATTCATCTTGAGGTTTTGGCCACTTTTTTGCGATTTTTGACCACTGTGGGTCGGTGGGGATACTTCTCGCGATACATCCATTTCGCGGATTCCGCGTTGTCTCGGCACTCTGCAGCGAAGAAAAAGAAGAGGTTGAAGCCCTCAGCGGCGGAAATCATGATCGATACTAACGATTTTTTCCGAAGTCTCTTTCCTTCTGCCCTCGCATCCCTCCAGCGTGACTTTTCGGGGTGTAGCTTCGTCGAAATACTCGAAGTTAATTTGTTAATTGGCAACAATGAGGGAGGGCCTTCCTCGGCTAGCCTTTTTTGGTGGAGGTGGAAGTGTCTCCTTCAGGTCGAAAAGGTAGCGGAAAAATTTAAGGTACAAGGAAACGGTGTATGAGGAGGCGGTTATGAGTGTCTCGCAGATGCGGCCGTTTATGATCATGAGTATTGTCCTGCAATTTGGAAGGAACCATCGGCACTCGAGGCCGAAGACCGCGAGGGCGCGTGGAGCTTACCCTTAAAGTCCTTTCGATGCATTCGGATGGATGAAATATGGAATTTCCCGTTATTAAAAAGTAAATTGGGGAAAGTCTTTCGCCGTCAAACATTTAGTCAACGGATGTGTCGCAGAAACTAACTCGTCACCGTGTCGAGGGTAAAATGCAGCAATTGTATTCTCATTCCTTTAATCACTTCGATGTCTGCATCCTGCGACCGAGTCTTGCTTTTTATCACACTGACCATGTAGTCTCCTTTTCATGTTCATGTAAGTCATCACACAACTTTATACTTTATATTTATACTTTTACTAGATAAACCCTCCAAATTATTACTTCTTTTTACCCTGTTACCTTTCAAGATAATTTTATGAAACAAAATAGGCACATATTTTCTGAAGAATTGTGAAGGAAAAAAGTATGGGTCAAATTTTCTTGTAGGAAGGATAAGGAAATGATACAGAAAAATAACTTATCTTAAATTTATATTGGAATGGCGAAACCAGATAAAGATTTTGCGATTGTATCGAATTTAATGACCAAGTGATTTACAAAGGAGATCCTGATTTTACGTGTAACTAAATGCTCGTATTCGTGTGAATGTAAAGAATCCGCGTAATCTTTAATACACAGGTAAACAGCTTCCCCTGTAGCTTAAGGAGGTTTACGAACAATGGAGAAGGAAGAAACGAAATTTCGGAGTAACGTGTGACAGATCGCCGCGAGTGACCCCCAAACTCACCATTCATGACTGCATTGTTTCGCGGACAGGTGGCAACCGTCGGCGTTGAGGGCAAGGTGATTACCTCGCGGACCCTTACCGATAGCAGGGCGACTGGGTCCACCGATGCTTTACTGCAGGGGCCCATAAACGGTGAGCTGGGGGACACTCGCGGGGAACCGTCACGTGCTACTTCGAAATATCGTTTCCTTTCCCTTAATCTTTCCTGAACCTCTTCAAGCAATTGGAGACGCTTACCTGGGCGCTATTACTATTTACGATCCTTTGTCTACATTTTCGAAAAAATCGAGGAAAACATTTGGCGACCAAATGCGGTGCACAATAAACGGTTCATCGTTAGTTTTCTGTAACAATTCATTGATGGACATGAGGGAAACTAACGGCTAATCGTTTATTGTGCACCGCATTTGGTCGCCAAATGTTTTCTTCCACTATTTCGAAAATGTAGCCAAAGGATCGTAAATCGTAATGCACGTAAGTACGCTTGGTCTACAGTTCGAGTAGATTGATGAAAAATAAAGGGAGGAAGCGGTATTTCGGAACAAGACGCGACAATTCCCCGTGAGTGATCCCCCAGCTCACCGTTTATGGGCCTCTGCAGCAAACCAACGGTGGACTGAGTCGCCTCACCATCGGTAAGGGTCCGCAAGGTAATCATCTCGCCCTCAACGCCGACCGTTGCCGCCTGTCCGCGAAACAATGCAGTCATGGACTGTTACTCCGAAATTTCGTTTCTTCCTTCCTCATTGTTCGTAAACCTCTTCGAGCTATAGGGGAGGCTGTTTGCCTGTGTATTCAAAATTACGCGGATCGTTTACATTCACGTGAATGCGTGTATTGAGGTATACGTAAAGTCAAGATCAACTTTTTTACCTTGTGCCGTTAACAGTGAAATATGCGATAGGATCTGAAGAAGTGTCAGAACACTTAATATAGTTAAAGAATAAAGTTTGCTCTTTCAGAGCATTTACATAGATTTACACAGAAAAATTTCTTTCAGCCCATGCATTACTTCCAAGTTGACGAAAATTATTTAACATTTGTTTGTTGCGCTTTATCTTGAGCAAAATGGCACTATGCTGCATAAAAAATTAATTGGATACATGACTTAAGAACTAGAAGCTTCAAGCTACAAAATAGCTGTTTTCAATATTTCTTTTACTTATTTTTCACGGAGCCACTTGAAAATGACCAAATTTTTCGAAAAATGTTACTGTTCCCCAGTGTACTAACAACATGAAAATAAATATAACAATGAAGAAAGTTGTGTGATGGATTACACAAACATTAGAAGGTCACTACATGTTCAGGGTGATAAAAAGCAAGACTCGTTCGCAGGATGAGAATACAATAACTGTATTTTACCCTCGACACTGTGACGAGTTAGTTTCTGCGAGACATCCGTTGACTAAATGTTTGACGGCGAAAGACTTTCCCCAATTTACTTTTTAATAACGGGAAATTCCATATTTCATCCATCCGAATGCATCGAAAGGACTTTAACGGTAAGCTCCACGCGCCCTCGCGGTCTTCGGCCGCGAGTGCCGATGGTTCCTTCCAAATTGCAGGACAATACTCATGATCATAAACGGCCGCATCTGCGAGACACTCATAACCGCCGCCTCATACACCGTTTCCTTGTACCTTAAATTTTTCCGCTACCTTTTCGACCTGAAGAAGACACTTCCACCTCCACCAAAAAAGGCTAGCCGAGGAAGGTCCTCCCTCATTGTTGCCAATTAACAAATCAACCTCGAGTATTTCGACGAAGCTACACCCCGAAAAGTCACGCTGGAGGGATGCGAGGGCAGAAGGAAAGAGACTTCGGAAAAAATCGTTAGTATCGATCATGATTTCCGCCGCTGAGGGCTTCAACCTCTTCTTTTTCTTCGCTGCAAAGTGCCGAGACAACGCGAAATCATTTTCTAACCAATAGTTTAACAGAAATCAGCCAATAACCTTGTTTTCTCTCGTTTCTTATGTTTTACAACTTAACTAATTATTTTAAAAATTTGAAACAATTCCATAATATGTGTCGTGATAGCTAACGTGTCCCTGATTTTTTTCATAATTTTTCATCCAATAGTTTAGGAGAAATTGGCCAATAACGTAAAGATCTTGAGTTTCTTGTACCAGCCTCGAGCACGGCGAGTTGTAGACGCTACGCGTAGCTTGTGCACCGTCGCTGGTCGGCCGAGCGGTCGCTATTCGCGCTCTCTGATTGGTAGGGGTTTTTCGTTAATAAAATAAATTTTTGCAAAGGAAAATGTTGTTTAGAATCACCCCAGGAATCCACCCTTTCCGGGTACCGCACTTAGTTTGGGACATCTTGTGTGTGTGTGTGTGTGTGTGTGTGTGCGTGCGTGCGTGCGTGCGTGCGTGCGTGCGTGCGTGCGTGCGTGCGTGCGTGCGTGCGTGCGTGCGTGCGTGCGTGCGTGCGTGCGTGCGTGCGTGCGTGCGTGCGTGCGTGCGTGCGTGCGTGCGTGCGTGCGTGCGTGCGTGCGTGCGTGTGTGTGTGTGTATGTGCGTGCGTGCGTGCGTGCGTGCGTGCGTGCGTGCGTGCGTGCGTGCGTGCGTGCGTGCGTGCGTGCGTGCGTGCGTGCGTGCGTGCGTGCGTGCGTGCGTGCGTGCGTGCGTGCGTGCGTGCGTGCGTGCGTGCGTGCGTGCGTGTGTGTGTGTGTGTGTGATATCGAAAATTATCGATTAAGAGTTCGTTTTTTCATAAAAAATGATTGAAATGGAATTATAACCTGAATTCAAATACATCTCATAATACATTGTATATTCCTTTTTTTATTCATCGCTTGAAAACTGTAGATCCATTACATTATTACAATATCATGGACATAGGAATATAGGGACAGATTATAAATCTCTACTTTAGGCGAGAGGTATGAAGGGTGTCGGATAATGGATTACCGACCTCAGGTGGCAGAATAGTGAACTAACCGTGTCCCGTGTATTTCTTATGGGGCCATCGGCCGTAGCGGGACAGGGCACACCGGTTCCCGTAAGATCACCGAAGTTAAGGGTGTTGGATACTGGGTTAGCGGTGCCTGGGGGCAGAAAAAGGTAGTTCCGAGAAAAAATGAAATATGATACGATGTTTAGATAATTTATGGCAGTCACGTGGTTAACGATAGTACCGTAGCAAGGTTACCTAGGAGCCCGTGTACGCATAATAAAATATATACATACAACTTTTATTGCTAAACAAGCAATTAACTTAGGAAAGTGTTTTCTATGATAATTGCAATAACAATCAATGCTTTGTAAACATTTAGAACTTAATAAATGCGTTTAATATAAATATAGGAATATACCTAAGGTCCAGGTAATTTATGTCGGCCCTGCTTTAACCTATTTATGACAGGGCGCGATAAGGACCCGGCTATGTTTATAAACAAAGAGCTCGGATTTCATGTGTTTGGCAAATACCAGAATTTGCAGCGCAGAAACAATATTTGTTTCTCATTCTTTTTTACAATTTTATTTGTTCAATCAGGTACACCGCTATAGAGCCCTTTTTGCAATTTAGCTTTCAGAACCTCGTAAAAAATAAATGTCAATGTTTGTATAGAAGATATTTTTTTTTGCACCTTTTTTTCAAAAAAGGGCTCTATAGCGCTATGGGCTTTGTGCCCCGGAACAACAATATCATAATTATTATGCGTTTTGTTTCCTATTCTGTCCGAATTCTGGTATTTACGGTCCCATAAGAAATACACAGGGTTATGTTAGTTCATTTTTCTACCGCGAGAGGCGGTAACCCAGTATCCAACACCCTTAATATGTCTCGGTCGGGACCCGATTGAGGAATGGTGACCATTCCTGCCGGGTCTCGATGCTGCTGGTGCCCAGAGGGAGGGGGCAAAAGCCTCCCAAAAATAAAAAAGAAATATAATATGGGACTGAATGACGTCACCAAAAAGAACTTAAGAAGAAATTTAAAAAATGGAAGTACTCGTTCGTTGGGCAATATGAAAGAAGGCTGGTCATTCGAAGCGCCATCTTCGGATAAAATATCTGAAGAAAATAAACCTACAATACAATACAATTTCTTATGGGACCGTACTTCCAAGAATTCGGACAGAATAGGAAACAAAACGCATAATAATTGTGATATTCTTGTTCAGGGGGAGAAGGCTGAGTGCCATACAGAGCCCTTTTTTGGAAAAAAGGTCTAAGAATAAATTTCTTCTATAAAAACGTTGACATTTATTTTTTACGAAGTTTTGAAAGCCAAATTGCAAAAAAGGGCTTTGTACGGCACCCCATAATTAAACAAGAAACATTCGAAAAAAAAAATCAGAAAGAAATATTGTTTCTTCGCTTCTAATTCTTGGAAGTACGATATCGATGAAATCCGAGCTCTTTGTTTACAAACATGGCCGGGTCCTTATCGCGCTCTGCTATAAATAGGTTAAAGCAAGGCCGACTTAAATTACCTGACCTTGGGTGTATTCCTATATTTATATTAAACGCATTTATTAAGTTCTCAATGTTTACAAAGCATTGATTGTTAGTGCAGTTATCATAGAAAACACTTTCTTAAGTTAATTGCTTGTTTATCAATAAAAGTTGTATATATTTATTTTATTATGCGTACACAGGCCCCACGGTAAGCTTGTTACGGTACTATTTTTAACCACGTGACTGCTATAAAGTATCTATCTATCACATCATAGTCCATCTTTTTTGGAACTTTTTCTTTCTGCCCCAGAGGTCGGTAATCCAGTATCCGACACCCTGAAACACATTACAAAGGGAAACTATGCCACAATTTGATTGGTTGCATTTATACGCATGCGCTACACCGCGAATTATAAAATGGTGTTAAACCACTGATCTGACTAAACTGGATACGGTACGCAGCTTCTGGAGGCTGTATCTTTCTCTTCTAAGTATAACTTAACATAAAAAATAGCACAAATGAGAAATAGAAAAGTCTAAGGCACTGGATTAACAACAATTAACAATAAAACTTTTTATAATAATTTTAGATGATTTGTTAATTCCAGCCAAGACGATTGATGAAAATATACAAAATCTTGAGAAAGTAATAACTCGATTGATAGATGCAGGATTTTCATTTAACTTTTCAAAAAGTAAATTTTTAATGACGAAAGCTGTTCTCTTAGGTTATGAAAGTGAGTAAGGGAGAATTAAGACCAAATCCGCGAAAAATAGAGTCTTTAGTGAATGCATCTATTCCTAGCACAGTGCACCAATTATGGCGATTTTTAGGGCTTGTATCTTATTTTTGTCAATTTATACCTAAATTTGCTCAATTAGCAGCGCCATTATATGTTTTAATTTCACTAAATGCGATATTTCAATGGACAGAAAAACATACACAAATTTATAATAAACTTATTAATTATTTAACGAATAGTCCTGTGTTAACTACATTTAATCCCAATAAAGAAATAGAATTACACACAGATGCAAGTGCTGAAGGTTATGGTGCAATTCTGATGCAAAAACATGAAAGAAAACCACATGTAATTTCATATTATAGTCAAAAAACAACGGAACCTGAATCTCGATATCATTCGTATGATCTCGAGACATTAGCGGTTGTTAAGGCTGTTAAACATTTTATATCATTTCTTTATGGTCAAACGTTCAAAGTAATAACAGACTGTAATTCATAATACAATGCTATAAGCTTGCGCACATCAGCAGCTAATAGTAATGTGGCATCGTTTACCTCGTCCCCTTTCCCGCAAATGAAACAGCCCCGCAACGATGAGCTCTGTCCCTATATTCCTATGTCCATGTACAATATATGTTACATATTTCGATTTTACGCGCTATTAGATTTGGTGCTACATTCAGTCGATACCTCCACTTTTGACGCATGCGCTCTAACTTCTGGAGCTATTTCAAGCTATACCTCCACAGACTTCTATATATTACTCTAAACTGCTAACGGACTATGGCTAGAGCACTAAAGAGATGAGTATACACAACCGCCATTTTAGGGGGCTTGCAGAGTGGTGGTGGGGAGGGTAACACCGCGTACTGCAGAACCCGCTGCAGTTGGCAACATTATAACCACTCACTTATCCCCACCTACCCCTCTGCAAGCATCTAAATGGCGGTTGCGTATACTCATCTCTTTAGTGCTCTAACTATGGCTTGCCGTACGAGAAAGTGATGCGAACAGATGCAAGTGGTGGGGGATGTCGGCCATTTGCAGTGTAGATTCATTGTAAATACAACTGGGCAAAACTAGAGTGGAAAGCGTGCTACAGCAAACGAGTGTTCGTATATTCGTAGTTTTTCTTTAAAGAAAGTAATTTATAAGTGAAAATTTTGTAAAACATTCCGAAATTAAATATGCCTACGTCACCAACGAATCACTGTGTCCGCTATTTGCAGTGTAGACAAAATCTCATCCCTACCGCTTGCATCACTTTTCTCTCGGCTGTTAGCAGTCTAGTGTAATATATAAAGTAATATATGTAGATACCTTCCATTTGTCGTCTGCTGACTGAAAATCGGCGACACGGAGAACAAAGGGATTTCCTAGGAGTTTCGCCTCCAGGGGCCCGATTTTTGAATCGTGTGAGAATTCTCGCATGCGGGGTCACTAGAATGACCTGTTCCCCGTCTCAAAGTTTATGTTCATAGGCGGTTGAGTTACCATACGAGAGTTTTCGCAGGCGAGAAGGAAAGTAAGGAAATGAATTGCGGGAAAGTTTTGAAATAAGATGAATGGGCAAAATAAAGATGTGTAACCGTTCCTTTTTCTATAATTAATTTACGACAAGACTTTGAGTTGAAGTAACTTACCTCTTAGCAATTTAGAAATTGTTATGAATTAAATTCAAGACAACAAGAACAACCAATGATGACTGGTAAAATATCTGAACATAAACTCGATTAGCAACGATCAAATAGCTTAGGTCACGGTTACATTAATGAAATTTACTTTGATCAAATAAAGATTTAGTTAGGTATCTATTCGTCGAAATCTAAATTCGTGTAGTACGGGCCACCGGGCCCCGGATAGCGGCGATAAGAGAATTATAATTTATTTAATCATAGAAACGAACATAGGAACGTTGGTTTTCATAAACAGAAATCAAATTCTTCTGAACACGCTCGCGACGGAACACGAAGATGACTCGATACGCTCGCGGCAGTACAATGGAAGAACGTTCGACGCGCTCGCAAATATAACGACGGATTATACTTCAAATCCCGTCTTTTGAGATTACATGGTAGTAGACCTCGTTCCGCTAGGTGTCACAACGTGCAGAGTTTGCAAAATTCCTATACCTGTACCCCCCAATATCCGACTTCCAGCTTACACCATCTCCATTGTATTTCGTTATGGAAGAAAGTCGCACGTGCAGAGTTTTGTTCGCAGTAGAAAAGTGTGAAGATAGAGACGAAGAGGAGGAAATTAGAAGAAAATAAAGCTTTTGAAGCCATTTTAAGAAGGCTCCAACAGTTGGAGGAGAAAATGAGTCAGCCGGAGAAGATAAAACAAGGAATTCGAAGTATGGCCGATCAACGAGAGGTTGATAAGCACGTGGAATCTAAACCATCCACGTCGAAAGGGCTTATATCCAGAAATATAGAGATGTTAGAGGACAACACTTCATCAGATATAGGTATGAGAAAAATTAATTTTTTCTTTCCTTTTGTTCTTTGTTTAAAAAATAAAAAAATAAAAAAAATAAAGAAGAAGATGAATGAGGCTATCAGGCTTACCCTCGAGGTGAGATAGTATAGACCAAGTGTTCTCTTGTATTCAGAATCCCGATCGAAAGACGGGAGATGTGATAAAATATGATCTCAAGGACATATTTTTGGACAGATGGGGGATCCAGAGACATTTAGTGAAAATGTGGACCCTAATTGTTCTCTTCTATTCAGAATCCCGATCGAAAGACGGGAGATGTGATAAAATATGATCTCAAGGACATATTTTTTGACAGATGGGGGACACATGTGCAAGCACGTACAGTAGCTAAACTGTTATAACAATCTCCAGAAGAAGGAGAATGTGATTAATTGGATGAGGACCTGATAGAGGTTTTGACCCTGCCTTACAAAGGCGTTAGAGTGTGTGGATTAAGGCAGGCGCACCAAGAACAGAGGCAGAACTCTTGTTGGGCAAGTACAAGAGATTCGAGTTCTTGGAGATGCCGAAAATGAATGCTGAGATAGTGACAACCATGAACGAAGGGGCCGTAAAGAGAGACGGTCACTATAAGGAGTTCCAAGATTGGATGGGATCAGCCCTAACATGTTGGGGGCGGGCATGTCTATGCTCCTGAGGGATGGAGAAGAAGTGGACAAACTAGCGCTCCTGCAGAAACTGTGTGATGCAGGGAAGTTACTGGCGTTGGCGCATTTTAAGCAATTAACAGTAAATTAACAGTTTCTGGCGTTGGTGCATTTTAAGCAATTAACAGTAAGGTTAAGCAATTAAAAGTAAAGGATTAAAGAGACGAAGACGCTATCTAGGATAGTGCAAGGAATCAAAACACAACCTCTAACGAAGAAACCGTTGACGAAAATGAGGCCATCTTTAAACTGGCAGACCCCGTCAGCAGGCAGACAGTCGACCTGGCAGGCGGTGTACAGACAGAATTTACAACCCAGTCGACGAGTGGTCTTCAAGCCGAGGACGCACCACGCCAGATCTCGGAGTCACAGCAGAGACCAGAGAGAGAGGACCAGGAAATTCTAGGGGTAGGTGTCAATTTGAATCGGGATAGGTGTTGTCACCATATTTTTTGATACCAAAATCAGATGGATCGAGTAGATTCATTTCTTAACCTAAAATACTTAAATCAATTCATAGCAACGAAATTGGTTCAACGAGGTTCCCAAATGGCCTCTATTGATTTAGAAGATGCATATTGGGTAATACCGATACATGAAAGTTCAAGGAAGTATTTGAGGTTTAAATTTAGAGACAATTTATATGAGTTTACCTGTCTACCATTCGGTCTGTGTGTTAGCCTATACGTCTTTACAAAGATCATGACACCTGTAATAAGTTTTTTGAGAACGGAAGGAGTAACTTCGGTGATTTATCTAGATGATATTTTGATCTTGGCAGATACAGGTGATAGTTGTAGGAAAGATGTCGGGCGTACAGTGAGAGTACTAGATTCGTTAGGTTTCAAAATTAATATAAAGAAAAGTGCGCTTGAACCTAGTACAAGGTGCAAATTCCTGGGATTTATTATTAATTTAGGAAGTATGTGTATAGAGCTAACTGTAGAAAAAAGAGAAAATTTAGCAAAGCTTTTAGACTCTTGGTTGACGAAGGAAAAATGCACGATAGAGAAGTTTGCTACACTAATTAGTTTGTTGGTGGCGGCTTGTCCAGCGATTCAGTATTGTTGACTATACACAAAGAGATTAGAAAGACAAAAGCGTATTGAATTAATTATTAATAGGGATGATTATGCATCAATAATGCGGATTAGAGAAGTAGTGAGGGAGAATATTAGATGGTGGAGAAAGGCGATAATATCAGACGTTAATAAGATTAGAAAAGAAGAGTATGATATAGTAGTTATATTTACAGACGTGTCGAAAACAGGACGGGGGGCGGTTTGTGGTGAGAGTGAAGTTTTTGGATTTTGGAATGATAGGGAAAGTAGGTTACATATTGTAACGAGCACCGGGTATATCACCCGAGGCTGTCCGGTGCTTGCTTTGCAGCAATGAAGGCTCGAAGTGAAGACAGGAACAAGAAGCTGTAAAATTGATTAGATGTCAATCGCCGACAAATCGAAAGAGTACCGTGACCGCGAACGGACGTCCAAGATTCGACCCTACGCTTATTATTATAACGCTGCATATTATATCTGTATATAGTAGTTATAACCGAAGTGTATATAATTGCGTGAGTGAATAAGAATAAAGACTGTGTGAATAAGAAATGTCGTCCCATCATCAGGAGCACTCTCGGCGACATAATATTAATGTGTTGGAACTTAAGGCAGTTTATCTAGCATTAAGAGAACTAGCGGAGAAGAGAAATTGTAAGATATTATTGCGTATTGATAATGCTACAGCAATATCATATGTTAATAAGATGGGGGGTATTAGATTTACAAAATTTAACAACCTAGCAGCCTACATTCCGTCAAGTGAAAATTGGGAAGCGGATAAACTTTCGAGAATGGTTTCAGTGGATACAGAGTGGGAATTAGCGCCTAGAATTTTTGAGAAAATTCTTGCACATTTTGGAAAGCCAGATGTAGACTTGTTCACATCTAGAAATAATAGAGAATGCGAAAATTTTGTATCATAGTTACCGGATTCTTCGGCATTAGCAATAGACGCGTTTACGATTGATTGAAGACAATGGTTCTTTTATGCATTTCCACCATTCGCAATGATCTTAAGAACATTGCGAAAAATAAAACAGGAAAAAACCACGGGGATAGTCGTACTTCCGTGTTGGACCACGCAACCGTGGTACCCATTATTCTTGTCTTTATTAGTAGAAGAACCAATGATTTTTAGACCGAGTAAAAATTGGTTAGTTTCGTGTTGTAAGTCGATATCACACCCGAGAGCCCAACATCTCTCTTTGATGGCCGCCAAATTATCAGGCGAGCATTAATGAACAATGGTATACCACAGGAGGCATTAGAGATTATGTTGGCGTCATAAGCGAGTGCGTCAGTAAAGCAGTATTTGGTGCCATTAAGAAAATGGCATAGATTTTGTCGAAACGAAAAGGTCAATTTATTCGGAGCTTCTGTGAGTAGTATTTTGCAGTTTTTAGCAACAGAGTTTAAAGAAGGTGCATCATATGACTCCTTAAATGCTACAAGGTCGGCAATAGCACTAATTTCAACTAATAAATTGTCAGAAGATCTGAGGATAAGGAGATTTATGAGGGGCGTCTTTAGATTAAGGCCTACAAGGCCGAGATATGATGTTACCTGGCATATTGGGTTGGTTTTGAATTTAATACAACAATGGTTTCCATTGGAAGAAAGATCTTTAAAACAGTTAACTTTGAGGACTCTAGTTTTAATCGCGTTAATATCAGCGCATAGAGTACAGACCTTAGGGGCGATTAGATTAGAAAATATAGTAGCTTGTAACCGCTGATTGTTGGGGAATGGGATTTAGAGCCGACTCAGTCGGTCACCAGGGTTCTTTCCAATGATCGAGGCCGTCGGTTTTGAGTCTAAATCTTAATACTAACTTTTATTCAAGTAAGAAGAACAGGTACATCACGGTCACTTAACCTACGTACGGCCGGTCGGATCGGCTCACAAAGTCTCGCAAATTACGACGGACCCCGGTTATAACGAACGTGAATCCTAACAAACGCGAAACACGACTTAACCTAACGCATCTTAAAACTACGCATCTTATAACTACGCAATCGCAGGGTAGGCCTCGCAGGACCTCGGCGCGGTTAAATCGGCGGAGTTCCCGATGGGATATCGGGGGAACGGGAAGGTGCAGAGCCCTCTCGGTCGGGGAGACTTAGTGCCAGTCCTGGTGATGGGGCCTAAGGTTGCCCTTATGTCAGACAGTGACGAGTAGTTCGAGCGCCGATCTCGTGAGCTAGGATGCCACGCCGCGGCTTTCGCCGGGAAATGGCGAGGAGTCGGTGTATTGTCGGACGCGGTGATGTCACCTGTGTTTCCGAGCACCGAAGGAGGTAGCGAATAGGCAAAACGTACTCGTGGAAGCGGTATAGCTACCAAGAGCTGGAGAGTCTCTTACGAGTCGGGTTGGCT
This sequence comes from Perdita meconis, assembly GCA_030770465.2. NCBI lineage: Eukaryota > Metazoa > Arthropoda > Insecta > Hymenoptera > Andrenidae > Perdita > Perdita meconis. The sequence goes on along the minus strand of JASKOS020000006.1, from coordinate 18,934,553 downwards.
CCCTGGCCGATTCGATCGTATCGTCTCCGCCATCTGTGTCGCGCTATGCTCCTTATATCCGCGAATTGTGCAACTTCTCGCGCGAGAAGTCGCGAGGCGTTCGCGGCCGCGATAGGAATTAATTACCACCCATGCGGAGTCGTGGGAGGCGCGCGCCGTGGGAGAACGTCACGCGAGACGCGCGGAATGGAGGCCCGTTCGGATGGCGACGCGGTCGCGGTGAAAAGGGGAGGGTTCGGAGGAGCGTAATGAAGGTATTTGCTTCGTTACATCTCCCCCCCCTTCTGCCGTAAGTCGCGAACATCAGAGAGCGGCGCAAAATCGGGTATGGTCAGTGGCGGTCCGGAGGAACGACTTCAAATAAATCGTGTGGGTGGTATATGCCCAGCGGCGGTATCAAAGCTTATTGTAAGCACAACAGCGGAGCGGTACACGAACTTACATGGGTAGGAGACGAGTAAAGGGGAGGGAAGACGGTGTAGAAATTGGTCATACTCGGTTAATTATACTATATTGTTATAACACATAATACAAAACACAAAACGGGAGATCATGACTGCTCTGGGGATGCCTCCCGTCGTATGGGAAGGAGGGTGAGGCACAGGGTGCCGTCGCGTAGTCGGCGTAGGGAGCCGATCCGGTCTTCGATCGGGATCCGATAGCGAGTGCCGGGCTTGCAACTCTCGGGTCGGATCAGCACTGAAGCTGCTCGGCGGGCGGGCTCCCACGGGACTCGTGTTGGCGTGGCTGATGTTGCTGTTGTCTGTGTCCCCGGCGCTGTTTCGTCGGGGCTGGTCTGGCTGCCGGTGTCCTTGCTGGACGTGCGGGCAGCTTCACGGTACTGCCTCGACGGCTGGTGGCTCAGCTCGGCTTAGGTTGATGGCGCGAGCTGGCCTCTCTTCCCGGTCCGTGCCGACACTGTGGTCGCTGGCTCGTGGCTCGCCTGCGTCAGCGGCGGAGTGGCGCGGCGCTTCTCCACGGTCCGTGCTTTCGTTTGGGTCGGCTGGTTGTGCCCGGTTGGTTGTGCTGGTGGCAAGCGGTGCCGTTGGATGGGCGCCGGATTGGGCGTACCTTGGGGTGGCTGCTGTCGCTGATTGTTTCGGTGGCCTCCTGTTGGAGCGGCGGGACCGCATTCGAGGGCGCTGTCGCACTCTGCGGCGGCTTCCTGGGACCTGGTGCGAGGCCCGGTGGATTTGGATCGTCGGGCCCGGGCCGAGCTGCCTGGTAGCCCGGCACGGTGCCCCGGATGTCTGGCCGGTGCGGTTCATTGTCGGGCCGCTGGAGGCTTCCTGTCTCGGGCGGCCTCGTCGGCGAGGAAGCCCAACTGGCGTGGTGCCGGCTGACCTGAACATCGTCGGTCTCCGTGCGGGGAAGTTGCTTTGGTGGCTGCCCTCGCGGCCTGGTTAGACGGTCAGTGTTGTGTCCTGGTGACTGACCGTGGACCCCGCAGCTGTGTTTGCCCGGGTCGGGGTTGCCTCCCGGTGTCGGCGGTAGCCGGGCGTTTGGCTCGTTGGTCGCGTCTTGACGCGCTGGGTGGGCCTCAGGGGAGGTGGTGTTGCCTCAGTAGGCTCGGGGGTGATGATCCCGGCCGTGGCCGTCGTCGGCGGCGGCGTCTCCAGCGGCTCGTGGCTGACGGCGTCCAGGACGGTGGCGTGTCGCCCGGTTGGGCGAATCTTAGCCAGGGGCCCGCGGATGCGGACAGGCGCCGGCCATGGGCGGTCCTCGAGTATCCGTACTCGAGGACGGACCTCTGCTGGACGCTGGTATGTCTGCCCCAATGTGACGGCTTGCTGACGCGCTGCTTTCTCCTTCTTGCTGCTTTGCATGGTGTCGAGAGACTGATCTGGATGGTCGGTCCGCCGGTCTTTTTAAGTCGATCGGTGGTGGGAGCACCGAACCAATCAGCGGGTCGCACGGTTTGAGATCTTGAATGTGTGCCCTCTGTTTCCGGCGGGAGGAGTCTCCAAGTATAACGACTGTGGGACCCGCGTATCGGAGGACTCGGAACGGTCCGCGGTATTTCGGCGCTAGCTTCGCGTTGAAGGATCGTTCGTTATTACTCGTTGCGGACAACCAAATCGCATAACGATGCGTTTGCGGAATACTCGGGTTACGGCGGGGGCCGTGGCTTGCCTTAGTGGCTGCAGCTCGATCCACTTAGTAAACTTATCCTGGAAAACGGCAAGCGTAGTGTGGCCCCTCGATGATCGGGGCAGCGGTCCCACCAGGTCCGCGGAGACGACTTCCCACGGCTGTGCGGCGGGTGTCGAGTGCAGCAAACCGGCCGGTGCACGCTGCGACGGTTTGTACTGATTGCGGAAACACAGCGTCGGACATACTGGCCTATGTCGCGGAACATTCCCGGCCAATAATACTTCTGAGTTAAGCATGCGATGGTCTTCGCGGTTCCCAAATGTCTAGCAGTGGGTGCGTCGTGAGCCTGGCGAATGCGTTCCTGCCGCTGTGGATTCGGGACGCACAGCTTCCACTCGCTTTCCGGTTGCAGCCCGCTAGGGTCAGGAATCCGTCGGTATAGCTGATTTTTCAGGAAGCTGTATTCGGGGTAACTGGCCGGATCGTTCGTGACGGCTACCTTTTTCGCGTCGTACCAGCCGCATCCGGAGGTTGTTTCGACTTGGTTGACTTATCTGGAGAGAGCATCGACGACGAGGTTGCTCTCTCCCTTGCGATAGTTGACGGAGAAATCATACTGCTGCAGTTCCAAACTCCATCGCGCCAGTCTGCCGGATGGACTGTCGATGGACTGCAGCCACTTCAGGGCCTGGTGATCCGTCAGGACATTAAATCGGTAACCCTCGAAGTAAGGTCGCATCTTACGAATTCCCCAGACTACCTCAAGGCACTACTTCTCCGTCACCGTGTAATTTCTCTCAGCGGCGTTCAGGATGCGGCTGGCGAAGGCGACCACGCGTTTCTCTCCGTCGACGTCCTGCGTGAGGACCGCTCCGAGGCCCTCGCTGCTCGCGTCGGTCTGTAGCGTAAATGGTCGATCGAAATCCGGGCAGGTTAGTACCGGTGTGGACGTTAGCTGCTGTTTGAGAGCGTCGATGGCGATCTGTTCGGCGACCATCCAGCTCCATCGTCGCTTCTTCTTAAGCAGCTCGGTAAGCGGTGCTGCTGCGTCAGAGAAGCGCAGAATAAATCGTCGGTACCATGACACGAGCCCCAAAAATCGTCTCAGTTCTCCGAGGTTGGTTGGCGGTGAGAGCGCCCGGATGGCGAAGACCTTTCCGGGGTCTGTTTTGACGCCCTCGCTGGTGACGACATGCCCGAGATACGGAAGCTTCGTTCGGCAAAACTGGCACTTCTCGGGGTTGATCCGCAGCTTAGCCCTCCGCAACCTTTGCAGCACTTCGCGGAGGTTGGCTAGGTGTTCGTCGAACGTTCGACCGAGTATGATAACGTCATCTAGATAGGCGAACACCCTCGGCTCGAGGCTGGGTCCGATGATATCATCCAGAAGTCGCTGGATGGTGGCCGGCGCGGAGTGCAGGCCGAACGGCATGACGCGGAACTGGTATAAACCGCGTCCGGGAACGGTGAAGGCCGTAATCGGGCGACTCTCTGGTGTGAGCGGCACCTGCCAATATCCGTTGGCCAAATCCAGCGTGGAAATATACCTCGCCTCTCGTAGCTTGTCCAGTGTCGCTTGGACATGCGGCAGAGGGTAGGCATCTTTCTCGATTACTTCGTTGACCCGGCGGAAGTCGATACAGAACCGATGTTTCCCGCTCTTCTTCCGGATGAGTACGACGGGAGAACTCCACGGACTGCGGGATGGTTCGATGACTCAATCGGCCAGCATCTTCTTGACCTCCTCGTCGATGATGGCCTGTGTGACCGAATTCCGGGGCGTGTACCGCTGTTTTATCGGTTCTGTCGACTTCAGCCGGATGCGATGTTCCGCCAGAGTCGTCGTCCCTCGGATGCGATCGAACGGCGGCAACTCTTCGTGCAGCAGCCTAGCCAACCGTTCCTCTTGTTCCGGAGTGCAAGCGCGCACGCCTGCCGGTTCCACCTCTGCAGCTTCAGCCGGGAACCGCCATCGGTAATTCCCGACCTGGATGGTCAGCCCCAGTTTCTAGAGGACGTCCATCCCCAAAAGGGCGTCCTGCGCGAGTGAAGACATTACGGCGAATCCGAGTCGGATCAGCATCCCGACGATCTCGACATCCAGGTAGAGTTCGCCCTGGAGGGGCACTGTTGCTCCGTCGGCAACGCGGGCCTGCGCGGCCAGCGGTCGCATCTCACCGCCTCGTCGTAGACACTCCTGCGCCAGGTCTGCTCGGATCCCCTCCGACGAGTCGCCACCTTGCCGTAGTAGAGGGGATTAAGTAGCTGCAATGAAATCAAAGGCCATGTCGGCGGGAGCGTTGCTCCCGGCAGTGTCGCACAAGCCGGAAGGACTTTGATGGAGCAGTGAAACTAAGAGGGACTCAACTCCAAGGAACTGCCGTGGCAGTACGGGCTTCACGTACCTGGGGTCCTGAGCTGTGTGAATGGGGGGAGAGAGGCATTAAACCGCGGTTTCTTGACCGCTGGAGGTCAAGATTCATCCGGGCGTGGCTCTCTCGTTGTGGGATTGGGTGTGCGTGAGTGGGCGTCGGCCGGCCCCCGTGGAAATTCCCGACGAGACTAACCAAGGGGGGAGTAGTTGCCCCCCGACCTGGGTGACGGGACATGTTAGTACCTGACCGCTGCTCTGGAAGATGCCCTGAAAGATGGGCCTGAAGAAGCATGTTTAACGTGGAAGAACCGCTGTCCAAGCCGTTGGTGCCACGGCCAGGGAGTGTACTCCCTGATCGTCACTGGCAGGAGCCAACCTCGTGGTTGAAGCGGGGTAACCGGGTGATGGTGTGGCGGGAGAGTTTGGTCAGCCGCCCTGTATAACCTGAGTGCCGGAGGTTAAACCGGCACACCGTCTAGCCTGAGGTTTGGGTAAGGGGCCCATCGGGTCGGGTACCCGCCCTCTCGATAGGGGTGACGTTAAACCTCTAACATCATAGTGGGCCAGGCCGTTTCCTGGAAAACTTTTCTTCGATTCATTGTGGTGCCGATAGGCGTTGACCACCTGACAAACCGCTTCTCGGTTTCGGCATCACGTAACGTAGGGATTTTTGCCCGTGGAAGTACCCCCACTGCGGTGGGGGTGGCATGATGCCCGAACCGGAGGAATTAATCGATGAATGATATGGCTGAAACAAATCAAATTTCTGGGGTGGGGGGTGACGGCGGAAACGCCGCCTCCGTACAGGAGGGGCTGCGGACGCAGCCATCCAACAATGTTGGATATCGTGAGCTGCGCGTGCAGCTCACACCTATTTCGGGGCTCGGTTCGGGCACCTTAGAGGGTCAGTCCCCTGGGTCTGGTAGGCAGACCATGGGAACTGGCTCTCAGAGTATTGTCTCGCCTGCCGCGATCCATGACTCAGAGGGGAACGCGGCCGGCCGAATTTTACGGTCTGCCAGCGGTCCCACCAGTGTGCCTGCTGGTGGGCACTGTGGGACGGGGTCTAGCAGGGGAGGTTTTCTTCCCCTGCTCGACTCACTCCTACGGGGGGGGGGGGAGGGTCCACGGCCGGGTCACTCGCCGCTTCGGAGGCTGACTAAGACGCGTCGGTAGACATGACGTCGGCCCTCAAACGAAAGAGGGCTGCCACCAGCGTCCGAAGACGCGGGGGGAAGATTAGCGTTAGCTTCACGGACAATGAGGAGCCAGCCGCTAAGAAGAGCGAGACGGGCGGGGAGCCGTCGCAGCCGTCGCACATGGCTGCCACGTCGGACGAGGCACGAAGGGAAGCGCGTCGCATTCGTAATAGGGAGGCTTCCCTTCCGGCGAAAGAGGAGCTGAGGAGCAGTTTCGCCGTGTTCGACTCGGCTGACCTGACGAGGGCGATCCTCGCTCAGGTCGGCTTGGTCGAGCACGTCTTCTCAGCCTCCTCTCATCTGAGCAAGGCGTTCGTGCACCGGCTCCGGGTGGCGGCCCGACGGATTGAGGTCGCCGCACTGGAATTGGCGCAGCGGACGACGCATTCCGCTGCCGGCCGAGCGCTCGAGATTGAGAACGCCCGGCTAAACAAGGACATTTTGGAGCTCCGCGGTACAGTCGAAGAACTAAAGGCCCACACTTCCGGCGACCCCGCCCGCGGCTCCGCCGGCTGCTAAGGACGGTTGCCTGAGGAGGGGCAGATCCTCTGGCAATAATAGCGGGAGGAGCTCCCCCTCCCGTAGTAATGCAGCAGCGCCTCTCTGCGACGATTTGCTCGAGGACAGGATTGCCGGGGCGGTCGCTGACTAGATCGCCCCGGTAATGGAAGTGATAGCGGTTATCATGACCTCAATGAGGGAAGTCATGAGTCTCCGACGCCTCTCCCAGTCACCGCTACGGCCTTCAATGGCGGGAACCGCGGGTGGAGAGGCTGTTCTGTCCTCCCCAGGAACTCCCGCCATGACAGTGGAGGGGGGCGGTAGCATACTAGCTCCTTCCCCTTTGCTTCCTTCCCCTCCCCCCGTTGAAGCGGAGGGGCAGGGTGTGAAGGGGAGGAAGAAGAAGAAGAAAAAGAAGAAGAAGAACAAGAAGAAGAGGGGACAAATCCCTCCTCTTGTTGAGGATGGCGGAGTGGCGGAGTCCGCAGGGGCGATGGATCGCCTCTCGGTCCCTGCTGCCCCGTCGGCCCCTTCAGGCTCCCAGCACGACGACCGGTTAATCGGTCCTGAAGGACCGATACCGTGGAGCGTCGTTCTCGGGAGGGCGGCCCGGAGGGTGGCAAGGATAGAGGCGGAAACGGCGCCTTCCAAAACGAAGGTTTCGGGAGGCAGTGCGGGGGGGAAGCCGAAAGGTGGCTCCCCCTCTCCACAGCAATTAAAAGGGGGACTTGGCCGTGTCCCCAAACTGGCGGTGGTCTCACTCACAGTTAAGATCGGGGCCGCCGCCTCTTTGGCGGAGGCCATGGCTAAGGCCCGCCAGGACATCAACCTGGCTGAATTGGGGATCCCCAGTCTGCGCTTGAGGAGAGCGGTGACTGGGGGTCTTCTTCTGGAGGTCCCAGGACCTGAAAGTTCGGCCAGGGCAGCAGCCCTCGCCGAGAAGATGACTGCGGCCCTGGCTGAAATACCGGTGGCCGTGGCACTGCCCACTAAAAGGGCCGAGCTACGACTCACCGGCATCGAGGAGTCGGTAACCGCCCGCGAGACAGAGCGGGCGGTCACCGAAGTGGGAGGTTGCCCAGCTAGGGAGGTCCAAGTGGGACCAGTGTGGGCCTCCCCAGACTCACTGGGCTCAGCCTGGTGGAGGTGCCCTTTGGCGGCGGCGAAAGTGATCGCCTCCCGAGGGCTTCTCACCATCGGGTGGAGCAGGGTGCGTGTTCGCGCGCTGGAGGGTCGCCCCCTGCAGTGCTACCGGTGCCTTAAGAAAGGCCATACGGCCAGCCGCTGCAATGCGGGGGTCGACCACAGTGGCCGCTGCTTCCGATGCGGCGCGCCAGGGGATGTAGCCCGGGCCTGTACTGCGGCCCGACCACACTGCCCCCTTTGCGCGGATTTGGGTCGCCCTGCCGACCACCGGTATGGGGGCAACGCATGTGCGCCGGTGGTCCGGCGTGGTGCTGGAAGAACGGAGGGGGGTGCCAAAAAGAGTGTGCCACCCCCCTCTGTTGCGCGGCCGGGGTCGCCCTCCATAATGGAGGTAGGGGGGAGGGGCGGAGTTTGCCAGAGGGACGCGGAGCCGACGATTAGGTCGTAATAATGGCCTGCGTCCTTCTCGCAAACTTGAATCACTGCCGTGGTGCCCAGGATTTCTGGGTCCAGGTACTGCGGGAGTTCAGGGTGGGTTTGGCCATTGCCACCGAGCCGTACCGCGTCGTCGACCGACCTAATTGGGTCGGCGACGAGGATGGGCTCGTGGCGATGGTTTGGCATGGCCTCCCGATTCCCCCTCCGTGAAGGTCCTAAAGAGGGGGTCGGGATACGCGGCCATTGAGTGGGGGGACATCGCGGTGATCGGCTGTTACGTGTCGCCCAACTGTGACCTCTCCTCTTTCGGGGCGTTTATGGACGGGGTTGACGCCTGCATCCGCAGGTGCCTGCCTCGTCCCGCATTGGTCCTGGGGGACTTTAATGCCCACGCTACTGCGTGGGGATCCCCCAGGACTAACACGAGGGGCGGGGTCGTGTTGGATTGGGCGGCGGGGTGCGGCCTCGAGATCCTGAATAGGGGGGCCGTTCCAACGTATGTGCGGCTGCAGGGGGAATCCATTGTGGACCTGTCGTGGGTTTCCTCTGTGGCCGCTGGCCGGGTCTCGGGGTGACGTGTGATGGTGGAGGTGGCCACCTTAAGTGACCACCTCTACCTCACCATCGTGGTATTGCACCGGGATTCGGCCGGGACGAACCGGACGGCTCGGGGTCGTGCCGAGGGCTGCCGGCCGCCGCGATGGTCCCTCAGGGGGTTAGACGGCGACCTCCTCGGGGCGGCTGTCCACGTGGCTACTTGGTCGGGTTGTCCGGCCGAGCTAGTCCGTGACGTGGACGGTGAGGCCGGGTGGTTCCGGGGCGTGTTGCAGTCGATTTGCGACACTTGTATATCCCGGATCCCCTCGGCCTGCGGGTCGGGCGCGGTGTACTAGTGGAGCGAGGAGATAGCTGGCCTCCGTAAGGAGGCCATGCGTGCGCGCCGCCGGTATACTCGTGCCCGACGGCGCGCAGGCGCGGAGCCGGTTGAGGTGGAGCGCCTTTACCGGGCCTACAAGGAGAGGAATGGGGCCCTAAGGCGCTCCATTAGAGACGCCAAGGAAAAAGCGTGGGAGGAGCTCCTCTCCTCTTTAGACGGGGACCCATGAGGGCGCCCATATAGGATGGTCTTGGATAAACTGAGACCACGGGCGCCGCCATTCACAGAGTCCCTGGACCCCGTCTTTGTGGGGCGTGTCGTGTCAGCTCTCTTCCCCGCTGATGGGAGGGGCGGGCGCAACGCAAGATGACGCTCCGCACCCCTCCACAGTCCCTGGCCTTCTGCCGGCGTGGACGGAGGGGGAAGGGGTCACGGAGGAGGAGCTGGCTGGGGCCACCCGCCGCCTCAGGTCCCGGAGAGTAGCTCCGGGACCTGACGGTGTTCACGGATCGGTCCTGGTCGCCGTCCTTGGCGTCCTGGGCGGCCGGTTCCGTCGCCTACTGGATGGCTGCCTAAGGGAGGGGAGGTTCCCGTCCATATAAGGAAGGGGAAACCGGTGGGGGAGCCATCCTCATACCGGCCGATATGCTTGTTGGACGAGGCGGGTAAAGCTTTTGAGTTTATCATAGCTGCCCGCCTCTCCGAACACCTGTCGGTGGTGGGGCCCGATCTGTGGGATAAGCAGTTCGGCTTCCGGGAGGGTCGATCCACGCTTGACGCGGTATTACGGATTCGATCCCTCTCGGAGGCTGCCGAGGCGCGGGGCGGGGTGGCGTTGGCGATATCCTTGGATATCGTCAACTCTTTTAACTCCCTGCCCTGGACTGCTGTGGGGGGGAGCGCTGGAGTATCACGGTGTTCCCCCCTACCTGGGAAGGCTGATCGGGTCCTACCTAAGCGACAGATGGATTGGTTGGGTCGGCCGGTCTGGGGAATGGCAAACCTACCGGATGGAGTGCTGCGTTCCGCAGGGGTCCATTTTGGGACCGCTCTTGTGGAACGTCGCACATGATAGCGTGTTGCGCGCCCCCATGCCTGTCGGCGTGGACCTCATCTGTTATGCAGATGACACACTGGTCCTCGCTGACGAGCTGAGTTGGGGGCGCGCGGCGCGCCTAAGGGAGGTGGGGGTGGTGGTCATTGCCGCCTTCATCCGCGGGTTGGGGTTACGGGTGGCCCCCCACAAAACGGAGGCTCTCTGGTTTTACAGACTGTCTCCGGTGGGGGGTCCCCCTACCGACCTGCGGATACGCGTGGGTGGGTCCTGAGTCGGGATCGGGACCCGGATGAAACATCTGGGTCTCGTTCTCGATCCCCTCTGGCGTTTCGACTCCCACTTCGCGGAGTTGGCCCCACGGGTCGGGAGGATGTCGGCCGCTTTGTGCCGTCTCCTCCCGAACCTTGGGGGCCCCCGCGAGGGGGTCAGCCGCCTCTATGCGGGGGTGGTGCGGTCGGTGGTTTGGTACGGGGCCCCGGTATGGGCCCCAGAGTTGGCTGCCAGCCGCCGGCACCGTGATATCCTGCAAGGGATTTACCGGCGGCTGGCCATTAGAGTAGCGATGGGTTACCGCACCGTCTCCCACGAGGCGGTGGCAGTTCTGGCGAGCCTCCCGCCCCTGGTAATCCACGCAGGTTACCTCAGGGATTTTTTCCTGGGGTCGCGGGAGCTCCGGGACAGCGGGAGACCGCCGGAGCTGATCCAGTCGGAGCTCGGGGAGCTAAGACGCCGGTCCCGGCAGTCCCTCCTAGAGAATTGGAGCCGATCTCTGCGCGGCTCCGAGGATCGGAGGACTGTCGGGGCCATCCTGCTGCTGCTCCAGCAGTGGCGGGATCGGCGAGGAGGTCTCACCTTCCGCCTGACGCAGGTGCTTTCCGGACACGGGTGTTTCGGGGAGTACCTGTGTCGCATAAGCAGAGATGTTGGCGACGACTGCCACCATTGTATGGGGGGTCGGGACACGGCGCAGCGTACTCTGGAAGAGTGCCCCGCGTGGGCGGTGCAGCGCCGTGTCCTGACCCAGACTGTAGGGATGGATCTCTCCCTCTCCAGCGTCGTTGCGAAGATGCTGTATGGGGAGAGAGAATAGCGGCGGTGGCTTCCTTCTGCGAGGATGTGATCTCGCAGAAGGTGGCCACGGAGAGGGTGAGGGAATCGGAGGGGCATCCCTGCCGTATAGGGCGTCCGGGGAGGAGGAGACGCTTCGGAGCGCCTCCTCTTCCCCCACCGGCGGACCAGATACGTCCACCAGCTAAACTCAGGGGCTGCGACCCCCTTCTGGGTGCTGCAGTCCGGGCCTAGCGTACCCGAGTTACCCGAGCTAACCCCCGGATCATGGTAAGCGGTTGGATCGGGGGGTCCGGCCGCCGGATTAACAGTGGCCCGGGAAGGGCAGCGTGTGGATGTGGCCCCACACGCTGTCGGGGGGAGAGGGGTCCGCACCTCCGTCCCTCTAGTGAAGGGCGCGCGCAGCGCGGAGGGGCGCCGGTGATATCTTGTGGATCCCGGCGTTCCCCTATACGCGCAGGGTGGGTCACCGAGGGGGTTTTAGTGGGTGTAAGCCCCACACTATCCCCGCCCCGAGCGACCCTGGTGTGTGCGTTAGGCATTTCCTCCTCGTAAAAAAAAGAAAAAAAAAAAAGGTCTGCTCGGATGTAGGAGCGAGCGGCCCCGGAATCGACCAAGGCGGGGTACTGGAGTTCGCCTAATCGGAACTCCATAAAGAGACGGTTGTCCTGATTCAGCTGCGGGGAGGTGCGTTCGATGTCCTGGCTCGAGGGGCGCCTCGGCTCCCGGACCACGTGTCGTTTCCCGCTGCGGGGTGGCAGGGGCAGTCCGTTGAAGCGCGGCCTTCCTGGCCGCAATGAGAGCAGAAGAGATTTCCCGGACGACGACATTCCCATCGGCGGTGGCCTCGTTGTTCGCATCTCCAGCAGCAGTTATCCCTGTCATAAGCGGCGAGACTAGGCACTGGAGCGGCCATGCTGGACATCAGCGGTCGCAGACCGCTGTCCCGAGGCGACGAGCTTCGAGCGGGGCGCTGCTCCCTCTTTTCGGCTTGGAGCTTCTCGAATTCCTCCGTCCGGAGCATGAGATCCGCCAGACTGTGTATGTCTGGCCGGCGGATCTATTCGCGCTATTCTGGAAGCAGGTTCCGGTAGATCCGCGCTAACTGGCGGGATACGTCGATGCCCCGGTGCTGCTGGAAGAGGTACGTCAGCGCAGACACGTACTTCCTTGCAGGCTCACCTACACGCTGCGTCCTGCGGAGGATGGCATCCTTAAGCGCCTCCTGGTCGTGTATCGGGAGGAAATAGGAGGGAAAATCGGCGATGAACACCTCCCATCCTATCCATTCTGCCCGTCGAAGTCGGTACCAGGTGCGAGCATCCCCGGTGAGGACCTCGGAGAGACGCGGCAGAATCTGCTCCGTTCGCAGGTCCCAACTGCGCTGGAGTTCTTCGAGCCTCTTGAGGAATTCGGCAGCTCCCTGGCCGCTGTCGTAGCGTCCGCCCCATTTCCGGATCCGCTCCATTGCGGTGATGTCGGAGAGCGAGCTCGTGATTGCCGCTGACCGTCCCGCCGGCGGTGCGGCGGGCTGCTGTTCGGCTGGCGGTGCGTCGTCGAAGGAGTCGTCCATCTCCTCTGCCGCCGGGTCCTCCTTCTGCATCCCGGCGGTCCGTCCGCGAAGGTGGGCGACGATCCTGCTCCGAAGCTGGTCCAAGGTAACTTCTGTTAGCACGGCTTTGCTGAATTTGTAGACCCAGCCGACGGGTTCGCTCATTTGACCCGCTGATTGTTGGGGAATGGGATCTAGTGCCGACTCTGTCAGTCACCAGCTCTCTCTTTCTCTCTCTCTCTCTCTCTCTCTCCCTCTCTCTCTGGGAAGAAGAACGTGTTTTATGTTGCTCCGCAGTTATCAGTATTTCTCTGTGGTTCTATAATGCTTATAAGTGTAATAATTGCAATAAGTGTCATAATATCGGTGGAGAATAGCTGAAGCTATTATCAAATAGTGATGTGAAGAATTGTGGAGTATAACACAGAATATTATTCTGGAATTCGCGTGAACGGCGACTAACCTGAAGGAGCTGACGGGTGCACGTGGAGAGAGCGACACTAGCGACAATAGTGACAAAAGTGTAAAGAGATAATAAAGAACGATAAGCAGCCGATGTGATATCTGTCGGTATTACCGACATGTCCGAAGCCGAGTATGCAGAGTACAGGTGCTCTGCATGTAAGAAGGCAATAAAAAGCCAAGTTGTGACATGCAAGACGTGTGCCAAACTCTTTTTTCATCCAGGCTGTGCTAGTAAACATAAAATTTACGATAGAAACCGGGAATATGTGTCATGTCCTGGCCCATTTGAAAAATTTAATATAGACAGTGAACAAAATGTAGCGGGAGACGGTAGAGAGAGACTGGGATCTGCAGAGTCGATTGGAAGCAGTGGAGGTAGAGCTAGCGGTTTGAGCGGGATCGATGCAAAGATTGACTGGCTTGTGAGAAGTGTAAGAGAGATGAAAAATGAAATGACAAGCAAGAAGGAAATTAAAATGATGATTAGAGAGGCAGTGTAAGAGGAAATGAAAGTCTTTAAACAAGAAATGAAAGAGCTACGTAAAATAATACGGGAAGAAATGAATGGGTCAGCAGAACGTGTGCACAGCAGCTACAGTGATGTAGTTAAAAAGAAGAAAGAAAATATTATTATCATCAAGCCGAAGTCTAAGCAGGAAAGTGAAACTACTAAAAAGGTTATAAAAGAAAAGGTAGATATAAAAAATATGTCAATGGGCATAACAAAACTACGTAAAGGAAGAGAAGGAACAATAATCCTGGGATGTGAGACTGGAGAAGAGATGGTTGAGTTAAAAGAAGTAGTGCAGTCCAAGCTAGGAGAGAGTTATAAGGTCACAGAATCATTACAAACAAAGCCGAAGATAAAAATCATCAATGTCAGTGAAGAAGAAATGAGGATGGATGATGCAGAATTACTACATACAATTAAAAAACAGAATAATATTGAAGATTCCAGTATAAGTATAGTAAAGAAAATACAGGGAAAGAAGAACAAGGATAGGGAACTTAGAAGTAAAGAGAATGAAGGTGGGTCTATAATAATTGAAACAGATGAGGTAACTCATGTCTTGATATTAAAAAAAGAAAAATTAAACTTAGGGTGGAGAAAATGTATTGTGTTCAATCATATCAGCATAAAGAGATGCTTCAAGTGCTGGGGGTTCTATCATATAGCAAAGAATTGCAAAAGAGATGTAACATGTCACAAATGTGCAGGAAAGCATTCAGAGGCTGAATGTACAGAGAAGAAAAACAGATGTGTAAATTGTATGTTTAAAATAAAAACATACAATTTGAAAATAAGTGATGAGCACGATGCTCTTAGCCCGGAATGTCCGACATATAAAAGAGCTATCGAGGAAGAGAAGAAAAGAGCTGGATGGCAAACTAAAACGAAATAGCAAACACAGATGGAAGAAGAACAAATAATGTACACAAATGCGCAAAGTTTGTTGCCACACAAGGAGGAGATACAGCATGAGATCTTGAAGAAATTGAATCCTGCATTCATAGCATTGTCGGAGTCTAGACTGACTCCTGAAGTGGGAGACTGTGAAATAAGTGTACCGGGGTACAATGTGGTGAGGTGCGATGCTGAAAATAGATTTACGGGGGGGGGGGGTTGTTTTATATGTAAGAGATAATATAGCTTACGATATAGTCCTGTCGAAAGGGTTAGAGACAAATTTCTGGTGCGTTGCGGTAAGGGTAAAGGATAAAATGTTTAAAGGGATATTGGTGGTAATATATCATTCACCGAATGCGCCACATGGAGAATTTATAGGGATGTTGAAGGAAATAATAGAAGAATTAATGATAAAAGAAGAATGTATGATATTAGGGGACTTTAACATAGACTGTATGACGGATTCTTTTTATAAAAATAAACTGTTAGTGACTATGCAAAGTTTAGGTATGAAGCAATACGTAGATAAGCCAACGAGAGTTACCGAAAAGAGTAGAACAATCATAGATCTAGTTTTTGCTAATAAGGAAATAAATGTGCAAGTAAATCATATACCAAAGATAACGGACCATGCGTGGATAAATGTTACACTGAATACGGATAAGATTGAAAATAAACATAAAGAATTTAATGGCAGGGATTTTAGTAGATTTAATGCGGATGAATTTGTTAAGATAGTGGAGGGTAATTTAGAAATAAGGCAAGACCAGGGCATTAATTTGCGAGCGAGTAAGCTAATCAACAGTACAGTAGATGCGCTTGATATTTCAGCACCCAAAAAAAGATATAGAGTACCAAAAATATGGGTAGGAAGAAAATGGTACTCAAAGGAAATAGAAGAACTTGCGAAAAAAGGGGACGAGGCATACAGGAAGGCATTGTACGATGATACGGAGCAAAACTGGCAACAATTTAAAATGGAAAGAAATGCAGTAGTTAAACTAATTAGAACAAAGAAAAGAGAGTATTATGAGAATATGATAGATCAGAATAAAAGGAATCCTACAGCCATGTGGAAAACAATGAAAGAAGTTATCAGAGGTGGGACAACAGGTCCGAAAGCGGTAAGGAAATATAGATTTCGAGATACCGGCCAGTGTTAAGGAGTGCAATATAGCTGATAAATTTAACTTATACTACATAGAGAGTATTAACGATATAATAAAATCTATAAATAGAAATAGTAGAATAAATACGGGTGAGGAAACTATTTATTGTACTGAAAATATAGAAGAGTTGAAAAATTTTGAAGCGTTAACGGTTGAACAACTAGATAAAATTGTTAGGGAGTTACCAAATAAGAAAGGTACAGAAGAAGGAATATCGAGCGATATATTAAAAAAGGTGTTTAGGGTAATAAGTAAACAATTTTGTGACATAATAAATGCGTCATTGAGAGAAGGCTATTTTCCGAGGGAATGGAAAACGTCCACGATAATTCCAATACCAAAAATAGAGAAACCTAAGAAGGCAAGTGAATATAGACCTATTAATATGCTACCAATGTATGAGAAAATATTGGAGATAAGAGTAAAAAGACAAATTGAAAGGTACCTAGAAAACAATAATCTTATAACAGAACATCAGGCGGGCTTCAGGAAAAATTACTCGTGTGAAATAGCAATTCAAACAGTCATAGATGAATGGAAATTGGTAATCAGTGAGAGGAGAATATTAGGAGTGATCTTCATGGACCTTAAGCGTGCATTTGAGACAGTAGATAGAGAAAGGCTATTGGAAAAGTTATATCAGTATGGCATTAGAGGAACGGTACTAGAGTGGTGCAGATCGTACTTAAAGGATAGATCACAACAAGTTCGAGTTAATGGCAGTGTGCCTAAGTTAATACTCACTGCATATGGAGTACCACAAGGGTCGGTACTAGGCCCATTGTTGTTCATAATATATATGAATGACATTGTTAGATTTTGCTCGGAGGTCTGTAACATAAAAATGTTTGCTGATGATACGTTAATATATGTAATAGGTGAAAGTAGCGCAGAAGTAGAGAGAAAATTGAATCTAGCATTTAATGTAGTGGAAGATTGGATCAGTAATAACAGTTTGAAGATGAATGCGGGGAATTAAAATATATGGTAATTCGAAGTGTAAGAAGGGAGGTGAGAGGTAACATTGTTGTTAAATGTTTGGATGGAAAGGAAATAGGGCAGGTAGAAATTATGAAATATCTAGGTATAATTATTGATCATAGGCTTAGGTTTAGTGATCATTGTGCTTATATGTTAACAAAAATAGGAAAGAAAATAAGTTTCCTAAATAGAGTGGGGAATTACATATCAGCATATACTAGATGTAACATATACAAAACAATCATTGTACCGCATTTTGAGTATTGTGCGACGCTACTAAATGATATGGGAGAAACACAACTGAATAGGCTACAAAAAGCGCAAAATCGGGCCATGAGGGCCATATTGCAATGCGACAGACGTACCAGGATCGAATGCATGTTACAAACGCTGCAGTTTATGTCCATAAAACAGAGACTGTATTATAGTACGTGTATATTTATTTTTAAGTCATTAAAAAATATGATGCCAGAACAAGTATGTAATAGAATTAGAATAA
Source organism: Perdita meconis (assembly GCA_030770465.2). Classification (NCBI taxonomy): domain Eukaryota; kingdom Metazoa; phylum Arthropoda; class Insecta; order Hymenoptera; family Andrenidae; genus Perdita; species Perdita meconis. The sequence goes on along the minus strand of JASKOS020000006.1, from coordinate 18,917,725 downwards.
TAGAAAGTGGAAGTGAAAGGCAAACCAGGCAGGCGGGAAATATTGCGATAGAATTTCGCAAAACAAGATGCGCACAGAAAAGTTTATACTATGAAGGTGTATTAAAGTATAACGCACTACCGGCCGAAGTAAAATATTGTGATAATTTAGCAAAGTTTAAACGTGTATTAAAAGAATTTGTCATTAGTAATGTAAGGTGATATATGTAACATGATGTATGTGTGGTATATGCGTGATGTATGTGTAATGGAAAGTAGCTGAGAAAGCTAATAAAGGATTAATCAATCTCTCTCTCTCTCTCTCTCTCTCTCTCTCTCTCTCTCTCTCTCTCTCTCTCTCTCTCTCTCTCTCTCTCTCTCTCTCTCTCTCTCTCTCTCTCTCTCTCTCTCTCTCTCCCCCCCTCTCTCTCCCTCCCTATCTCTCTCTCCCTCCCTCCCTCCCTTCCTCTCTCCCTCCCTCCCTCCCTCCCGCTCTCTCTCTCTGGATGGATGGATGGACGTGTGTTACATTGCTCCGTGAGAAGTGAAGTCTTTTGATGGGAAAGATAGAGTGGATAAATGGGAGAGTTATACCAAGTGTGCCTACATAGGCAACGAGGAGCTGTGAGTGTCATCTAATAGAATTGTGCTAAACTGAGGACGATAGAGCAAATTATTACTGTGAATTCCGGTACACGAGCTATAACCAGGCAGCCGTAACAGCTGACGTGTGTTTACGTGTAAGATGCGACACAGGTGTCAACTAAATAAACGACTGTGATGTCATACCAGTCGGTATATTATCGACATGACTGACAACGAAGATTATGCAGAATATAAATGTGCTGCATGTAAGAAGGACATTAAAAACACTGCTGTACAGTGTAAAAAAATGCAGAAAACTATTCTTCCATCCTGGGTGTGTTAGCAAGCATAGGGTATATAATAGTGCCCAAGAGCTTATAAAATGCGAAGGTCCATACGAAGAAATAAAGATTGAGAGCGGAAAAGATGAAACGAGGAGGCCAACAGCAGGAGGAAGTGACAGAGAAAGGGTTGGTTCCATAGGAGTTACAGGAGGTGTGAATAGACCGGCCACGATCGATATGAAAATTGACTGGTTGGTAAGGACAATAAAGGAGATGAAAGATGAAGTTGTATGTAAACAGGAAATTAAGTCAATGATTAGAGAAATAGTTAAAAGCGAGCTGGAAGAAATAAAACAAGAGCTGGAAGAGATGAAAAAAAACTTACAAGGAAGAATGGAAGAGACAGCAGACGATGGATGGAAGAGCTATGCGAGTGCAGTCAGGGAGAAGAAGAAGAAGGAAAGTGTGATAATAGTCAAACCAAAGAAGCAACAGGAAAGTGAGATGACAAAAAAATTAGTAAAAGAAAAAATTATAATTAGAGATATGGCAGTAGGAATTACAAAACTTAGAAAAGGAAACAAAGGAACTGTCATTCTTGGATGTGAGAATGAAAGTGAGATGGAAGAACTGAAAGCCACAGTACAGAATAAATTGAGTAAAGGCTATAATATACTAGAACCAAAAGGAACGAAACCAAAAATTAAAGTTGTAAACGTTGGGGAGGAAGAAATGGCAATGGATGATGAAAACCTGTTAAATGTTATTATGAGGCAAAATAAAATTGAAAATAATAGGGAAGAGTTTCATATGAGAGTAATTAAAAAGATAACCAAAGAAGGTAACCAAAGAGAAAGAGACAATGGTTCACTAATTGTCGAAATGGATGACGTAATTCATGGATTAATAATGGGAAAAGTAAAAATAAACATAGGATGGAGAAAATGTCGTGTTTACCATTACTGCAGTGTTAAAAGATGCTTCAAATGCTGGGGATATTATCATATCGCAAAAAATTGTACGCGGCAGGAAACTTGCCATAAGTGTGCAGGAGAGCATAAAGATAGTGAATGCAAAACGGAAAAAAAGAGATGTGTGAATTGCATGTATAAGGCAAAGACATACAACTTGATGATAAATGACGAGCATGATGCCTTAAGCAGGGAATGTCCAATATACCAGAGAGCACTAGAAGAAGAAAAGAAGAGGACTGGCTTGAGTTACATAAAGTAGCAACTAAAGACGGAGGTGGATTCAATTATATATACAAACGCGCAGAGTGTAATGGCACACAAAGAAGAAATTCAACAACCAGGTTATGAAGAAGATTAAACCGGCGTTCTTGGCATTATCGGACACAAGACTCATATCAGACATTGAAGATAGAGAAGTGAATATGCCAGGATATAGTGTCATTAGATGTGATACGGAAAATAGGTATACAGGGGGAGTTATGTTATATTAAAGGACGACATTAAATATGAAGTAATATTGAGGGACAAAATAAAATCTAATTGTTGGTGTATAGCAATAGAAGTAAAAGATAATATGTACAAAGGCGTGATTACGGTTATATACCACTCACCGAGTGCGTTAGACGGTGATTTTTTAAAATTCTTAGAGAATATAGTAGAATTATTGGTAACAAAAGGTCAATGTATAGTGATAGGAGACTTCAATATAGACTTAATGGCAGACACTTTCTATGCGAAAAAGCTGAAAGCGGAAATGACATATCTAAGTATGAAACAATATGTTAATAAACCAACGAGAATTATAAATAATAGCAAAACCATGATAGATTTAGTTTTTGCAAATAATGAAATACATTGTAAAGTGTATGAAACGCCGAAGATAACAGATCACTCGTGGATAAATGTAGAACTGAGGACAAGAGATAAGAAAGATAAATATAGAGAGTTTGTAAGCAGGGATTATAGTCAATTTCATATAGGAGATTTCTTTAAAGCTGTAGAAGAAAGGATAGAATATAAAGATTATTTAGATGTAAATGAAAGGGCAGACAAAGGGTCTAGCCGGATAAGAAGGGGGAAAAGTGCCCCCAAGCCAAATTAAACTTTATATATACCAGTCAATAGGTCTCTCAAAAAGACCCCTTTCTGCCAAGTATGAACCTGATACCCCCACTATGGGGGTAGTTATGGGGTAAAACGTAATTTACAGTTTATGCTTGATTGCTTCTGTTCCCTGGAATAGAAAATTGTGAAAAAAATCAGAAATATGGTACTCTAGTAGGCGCATGTTTGTGAATTTTTTCAGAATTTTTACTTGCAAAACCGATTTTTTAAAAATCAAAAGAGTTTAAAAATGCCGATTTCAACCTGAAGTTATCATCTTACCACTTTTATATTTTTACAGTTTTAGTACCTTTTTATGATTACTAACATATATTTTTTGTAGATTTTTCGAACTCGTGGAACATACTTTAAAAAATGAAAAACTGATTTTTCAGTGTATGGTATGTCCGTATTCATAGAAATAGCATACTCCTATAGTTAGGATATTTATTACATTCCGCTTGTTAATTGGGTATTATATACAATTATAAACACTTTTATACGTAATATACGAAGCAATGTATTTGATTTGGAAATATCTTTAGTAAGTACGAATTCTTAACTAGTTGCACGTACAAATGATAACCGGCGTACTACCCCGAAGCATTGTCTACTTTGATCTTTCTAAATTCTAAGCGAATCTTTGAGTGAAGGGACACGCATTATGATTTGAAATAATGACAAAATAGGAATACAATAAAATATCCTGTCGTAAACATATGTTAATAAAATATATTAGTATGAATCACTAAAGTAGTTTAAAATACAAAAAATATGGAAAAATAGGAAAAGACAGAAGAAACATGGCGGAGAGAATAGGAAAAAAATAGTGATAGAAAAGGATAGTGAGAAGGTAGAGAAACTAGATATCGATTGCGCAGGCGGTTGATAATTGTCTTCCAACTATTTTGATCTGGAAGAAAATGGAAAATCTTTGAATGATTTAAATTCTATAAGTAATATTAGCCAATGAATCTTCATTATTAACTATTATTATATATATTAATTAAATCAGTGCATTTTAATCAGTGAGTTTTACCTTGGATAATAACTTAGTGCATTTAACTTAATCTTCATCACTGTCATCATTTATGACAGGATTTATTTGTTCGGCATTAAAAATTTTACTCAGAATCTCTGCAGGCCTTATAATTTGTGCAAGATACCGGGCATGCGATAAATAATATACTATCGCAGCTACATGTGAACAAGAGCCAATGGTACTATTTCTTTCCTATTCTCTCCGCCATGTTTCTTCTGTCTTTTCCTATTTTTCCATATTTTTTGTATTTTAAACTACTTTAGTGATTCATATTAATATATTTTATTAACATATGTTTACGACAGGATATTTTATTGTATTCCTATTTTGTCATTATTTCAAATCATAATGCGTGTCCCTTCACTCAAAGATTCGCTTAGAATTTAGAAAGATCAAAGTAGACAATACTTCGGGGTAGTACGTCGGTTATCATTTGTACGTGCAACTAGTTAAGAATTCGTACTTACCAAAGATATTTACAAATCAAATACATTGCTTCGTATATTACGTATAAAAGTGTTTATAATTGTATATAATACCCAATTAACAAGCGGAATGTAATAAATATCCTAACTATAGGAGTATGCTATTTCTATGAATACGGACATACCATACACTGAAAAATCAGTTTTTCATTTTTTAAAGTATGTTCCACGAGTTCGAAAAATCTACAAAAAATATATGTTAGTAATCATAAAAAGGTACTAAAACTGTAAAAATATAAAAGTGGTAAGATGATAACTTCAGGTTGAAATCGGCATTTTTAAACTCTTTTGATTTTTAAAAAATCGGTTTTGCAAGTAAAAATTCTGAAAAAATTCACAAACATGCGCCTACTAGAGTACCATATTTCTGATTTTTTTCACAATTTTCTATTCCAGGGAACAGAAGCAATCAAGCATAAACTGTAAATTACGTTTTACCCCATAACTACCCCCATAGTGGGGGTATCAGGTTCATACTTGGCAGAAAGGGGTCTTTTTGAGAGACCTATTGACTGGTATATATAAAGTTTAATTTGGCTTGGGGGCACTTTTCCCCCTTCTTATCCGGCTAGACCCTTTGTCCAGAGTATAGTAGATGCATTAGATTTAGTTGCACCAAAGAAAAAGTTTAAAATCCCGAAAATATGGGAGGGGAAGAAATGGTATTCAGACGATATACGAATAGTTACAAGAAGAAGAGATGATGCATATATGAAAGCAATATATACAGGTAATAACTGGGACTGGATGCAATTTAAGATTGAAAGAAACACAGCAGTTAAATTGATTAGAAAGAAAAAGAAGAAATATTATGAACACATGATAGATAACTATAAAAGTGACTCCACAATGATGTGGAAAACGCTTAAAGAACTAATAAGAGGAGAGACCACGAGTACGAAAGAAATAGATAGTGTAGATTTTGATAGAGGAATGTAATATAGCGGATAAATTTAACTTATACTACATGCAAAGCATCAATAATGTTGTTAAGTCTGCAGTAGAATATAGGAACAGTAAGAAAATTATTCATATTAAAGAAAATGAGACAGGCGTAGTGAACTTTGAATTGATAGATGTATACAAGCTGGAAAGAATTATAATGGGGTTACCAAGGAAAAAAGGAACTGATGAGGGAATAACCAGTGATCTATTAAAAGCAAGTTTCCATACTATAAAATGGGAATTAGTGGGACTGATAAACGCTTCATTAAAAAAAGGTATATGTCCGCAAAAATGGAAAACTTCTACAATAATACCGATTCCTAAGATAAAAAAAACCAAAGAAAGCAAATGAATATAGGCCAATAAATATACTACCAATATATGAAAAAGTATTAGAACTAGTAGTGAAAGAACAAATAGAAAGGTACTTAAACAATAATAACATTATAACAGAGCATCAATCAGGATTCAGGAAAAATCATTCGTGCGAAACAGCAATACAAACTGTGATTGATGATTGGAAAGTGTCAATTAGTGAGGGAGAAATTATAGGAGTGATTTTTTTGAATCTAAAGCGAGCATTCGAGACGGTCGATAGAGATATATTATTGGGGAAATTATATCAATATGGATTAAGAGGAATGGTATTCGAATGGTTAAAGTCGTACTTAAACAATAGAATGCAACAAGTTAGGTTCAACAATCAGTGGTCAAAGAAAATTATGACAAAATACGGTGTCCCGCAAGGGTCAGTATTAGGACCTCTGTTATTTAACATATATATAAATGACATAGTTCAAGTCTGTGAAGAAGAATATAACATTAAAATGTTTGCGGATGACACTTTAATATATGTAAGAGGAGAAGGCAGTGAAGAGGTGGAAAAGAAACTGAATAGAGCATTACATATAGTAGAAGAATGGATGAATTTGAATAAACTAAAAATGAATGCTAACAAGACAAAGTATATGATAATTAGAAGTGTAAGAAAAGAATTAAGAAGAAATACTGTATTAAAATGTTTAGATGGCACGGAAATAGAACGCGTAGAAAACACGAAATATCTTGGTATAATTATAGATAGTAAACTCCGATTTGAAGAACAATGTGACTACATGTTAAAGAAAATAGGGAAAAAAACAAGTTTTTTAAATAGAATTGGAGGAGACATATCGGGATATGCGAGATGCACTATTTATAAATCAATAATAACACCACACTTTGAGTATTGCGCGACATTGTTAACAGCTATGAGTGTAACTCAGCGTACGAAACTGCAAGTAGCGCAAAACCGAGCGATGAGAGTCATACTACAATGCGATAGATGTACGAGAGTGGAAAGAATGCTGCAAACGTTACAGTTTATGTCCGTAAACCAGAGAATGTACTATAATGCGTGTATTTTTATTAACAAAATAATAAAAGCCTGAACAACTTAGGAGAAAGATTGCATTGGTAGAAGGAATAGGTGTAAGGCAAACAAGGCAAATAGGGAATGTGGCAATACAATGTAGGAAAACAAGGAGCGCGCAAAAGAGTCTATTCCACGAAGGGGTATTAATGTACAATGCTATACCGACAGACGTGAAGCAGTGTGAAAGCCTAATAGTATTTAAGAAAATGTTAAAAGAATATATTATATCTACCGTACCTATGTAGTATGTAAGACACTATATGTAAAGAAATAGCTGAGGAAGCTAAATAAAGATCATTCTTCATTCATTCTCTCTCTCTCTCTCTCCCTCTTTCTCTCTCTCTCCCTCTCCCTCCCCCTCTCTCTCTCTCTCTCTCTCTCTCTCTATCTTTTGAGATACCGGCCAGTGTTAAGGAGTGCAATACAGGGTGGTCCACGCAATTGTTTCAAGTCATAACTCCGTTATTATTGCATTTACGAAAAAATGTGTAGTAAGCCAACTCATTTCCAAAGCTATCTATCAGAGTATAATCTCGGAGCTCCGTTCTCGAAGACGGTCACACAGTGAGTGAGTGCCCTATACCGGCCTTTTCTCCAGTCAAGACACAGGTATCAAAGCCTGATTTATGGCACCCTTCATTATTTGTCTCGAATATTTTATGTTTCCCACATTCGGCCATACTGACTATAAGTCTGTCCTCAGACTGGTTATCTTCTTCTCTTGTTAAAATGTACCTCAATCGACAATCTTTCAAAAATATAGATGTCCTTCGTCCTTTCTCGTCGACGTACTCTTTAATGGTTCTGCTTCTCGTCTGTAAGGGTCGAGTCACACATATCCGGGCGTTCCGATCTGAACCGGCCCGGGCTGTGTGAGTAAAGAAGAGGGAAGGTCTGACCTTAACTGGTTGCCAACCTTGCCAGGGGCCCTACTCAACTGAGGGTGTAACCAGCGTTCACTCAGTCCAAATGTCCTTGACTCCGACTGCTCTTAGTCTCGGCCTTCCTGACCCAGAATGGCTCCTCAATTTTCACGATGACCATTACACTTATTTGTTGAAGCTAGGTTACTATCATTCACCTCTTCTGGTTAAAATATTGGGGTCCCAGCCTCCACTTGGAACACTCAGCGACCGTATGAGTGCCTGTGTGAATCAGAACAGACATGAGCCATAATTGGTAATACTGATTAATATTGTTTATCAACTTAAATGCGACTACTATCATTCCTCGAAAACTAGGCTACTATCATTCACCTCTTCTGGCTACTCTCATTCACCAGGGCCGACTACTATCATTCGTCGAAAACTAGGCTACTATCATTCACCTCTTCTGGTTACTCTCATTCACCAGGGCCGACTACTATCATTCGTCGAAAACTAGGCTACTATCATTCACCTCTTCTGGTTACTCTCATTCACCAGGGCCGACTACTATCATTCGTCGAAAACTAGGCTACTATCATTCACCTCTTCTGGTTACTCTCATTCACCAGGGCCGACTACTATCATTCGTCGAAAAATAGGCTACTATCATTCACCTCTTCTGGCTACTCTCATTCACCAGGGCCGACTACTATCATTCGTCGAAAACTAGGCTACTATCATTCACCTCTTCTGGTTACTCTCATTCACCAGGGCCGACTACTATCATTCGTCGAAAACTAGGCTACTATCATTCACCTCTTCTGGTTACTCTCATTCACCAGGGCCGACTACTATCATTCGTCGAAAAATAGGCTACTATCATTCACCTCTTCTGGTTACTCTCATTCACCAGGGTCGACTACTATCATTCGTCGAAAACTAGGCTACTATCATTCACCTCTTCTGGTTACTCTCATTCACCAGGGCCGACTACTATCATTCGTCGAATCAAACCCTTACGAAATACTCGTAACTTTTCCAAGTCCGTGGTCGTCTCATCTAACTATATAATGCCATCCTTTTGAATACAGACACAACCAGCGCTTTACTTGGTTCTTGGCGTTAGACGTTAACCTCCTGCACCTAATAGAAAAGTATTTACACAGGCATTATTTCATGCCACCATAATCATATGCACCGCACTTTACAGTATCTATGGCAATCCTATGCCATCTCTCCGATGCATCCTGTTCTATGGAGTCCATAGGCATCTCACCATCAAAAATCACCTGTTCTACGACATAACGCTTTACGGAATTCGTGAACATCTTTCTGATCACTCTCTCCGACGTCACAACGCTTTAGGGAGTCCGTGATAATTCAAACACCTAGTCAAAGACACAATAATAATCGTACACAAGTCTAAACGACACTTCATCCTACCCAACAAGGGTTCAACATTGCACGCACACCAAGTGTCACGTAATAATTCAGAAATAATATTACGAACCTTTTCTCGTTTCATAATAGACAAACGATATGGATGGTAACTGACTGCTTGATCTTTCGTAAGAGTAATTTTCATCTCTGCCGTACTTACACGCCGAAGTTTATTTTCTACTGCAACCATATTCTTATACCGATTCAGTAGTCATCTTAAACCGCTGCGCGCATCCTCGTCTACCTCCTCTAAAAGGCAGCACACAGGATCCGATGTCTCTCCAGGATGTTGACTCTCCTGTGGAACACTTTTAAGCTTTGTTGTCCCATCCGAAACAGTGACCATCCTCAACCCTTTGGAATCTAATATATTCTTTCCCAAGATATGGTACTAGCCCATTTGTGACTCATCTATACATTGTTGCCAAACTTTACTGTACATGTTAATCTGTTCGGCCATTCGATTAAATGTAATGTTACAATCATAAATAAACAATAATTGCTTCTTATTATCAAGCATCCCTGTATTAGGATCTTTAGACTCAAGTAAAATTTCTGTGGCCTTTGTTCTTAGCTCTGTTATGTCGCCACAACCAACAGTAATTAATAAGGTTTCCAGGAAAAGTGTTCGTGCAATTGATACCTCGTCATCCTATACTTTTTTTTTTATAATGAACTTTCTCACTCACCGATTTCGATGCCTCATATTCTGTTACCAGTAGCAAACAAAGTTTTACCATCTCAGGAAGCACCTCTCAAAGAATGAGTAGCCAAACATAGTCGTTGTTGTCTTGAAACGTCTTTAGTGATTTATTCAACTAAATCACACCATGTCGTCGCATTTTTACCAAAATCTCTTCCGTTAAATTCAGGAATAGCTTTCATATTTACGGCATTCACTCGAATCAACGATACAGGTTACTGCATCGTCCAGCTTCTGCACTAATGCACTTGGTCGAACACACCGGACACAGCACGCTACTATTCGCAAATTAAATTTTAATTTCACAGACACGTGTGTCTATCCCACTTCTGATCTGTAGTAAGCCAACTCATTTCCAAAGCTATCTATCAGAGTATAATCTCGGAGCTCCGTTCTCGAAGACGGTCACACAGTGAGTGAGTGCCCTATACCGGCCTTTTCTCCAGTCAAGACACAGGTATCAAAGCCTGATTTATGGCACCCTTCATTATTTGTCTCGAATATTTTATGTTTCCCACAAATGCGTTTAAATTATCTGCAGTTATTGCTGCACATTCCAGTATGATTCTTTCTCTCAGATTCTCTACAGAATCTATGGGATTTGAATAAATTCTATCTTTCAAATAACCCCACAGAAAAAAATCAAGGGGACTTAAATTGGGTGAACGGGCTGGCCAACGTATTGATGTATTTGTTGCGATAACGTTATTGCAAAACTTATTTTTTAGAAACCTCATGGCCACTTGTGAGTTGTGTGCTGATGCACCATCTTGTTGAAAGTATTTACAATTTAGCCTGTCTCGGAGAGGAATATCGTCGAGAAGAGATGACAATTCAAATTCCAAAAAGTGCCGATATTTTTCTCCGTTTAGGGCACCATCGATGAAGTATGGACCAATAATATTGGTATTTAAAATCCCACACCATACATTAATAGTGTACCTTATTTGGTGATGTATGTTCCCCCTAAGGAATGGATTTCTTCTTGCTCATGTATGTTCATTATGACGATTAAAAATACCATTGTTGGTGAACGTACATTCATCCGTCCACAAAATCTGCCGCGGGAAATCTTCGGTCATCTGAATTTGGTTTAAAACAAATTGACAAAATTGCATACGTCTTATTGAATCTCCAGCATGTAAGGCATGTCCAACACTAAATCGATACGGATGAAGCTTCTCTGATTTTAAAATTCGTTTCACATTACCGAGGCTTACATTGCATTCTCTCGATATTTCTCGTGTAGATGCTTGTTTCCACTGTAAATAAGCGAGTATGTTCACTCTGTTGTTTTCATTTCCTACTACTGGTTTTGGAACTTCTCTTTTGGGTTTGGTAAATGCACCGTAGTGTTGCAAACTGTTATTCAATTTATAAAACAATTGTCGCGATGGTTGTCGATGTTTTGGATATTTTTCCTGGTACAGTCTTGCGGCGGCATTCGTATTTTTGTCACACAACACAAAAGTGTCGTACATATCTTGTTTCTCACTGTTAGTAAAATACATTTTCTTGTATTTAGTGAAATACAGTTACACTTTTTCAAATTCTTAGTTTTCGTACTCGAGTTACGATACGTGAATTGCTACTGAATGATGAAATGCTTACTCGTACAAATCAGTTTCTGTTATGATAACAATGTCGAAAGGGTGTTTACCTTTACAACATAGTCATGAAGTGTTTGAACATCTTCTTCAATAAAGACATTTTTTGAAAATATCTCGAGATCTAATAATTTTTTTGCCATGGTACCCTAATCATTTTTTACGTAGAATGAACAGAAGAATCGATCTGTATAAAAAAAAATATGCATTTCTATTTAAAGAAATGATGCAATTGTTAATTGCACATGCACTGCTGCATCTAAAAAAAAATTCAAAGGCCTACAGATGTAGTGCTCTTCGAACCATTTATCTTTGTCTTTTGGCATTTTTTCGTAAATGCAATAATAACGAAGTTATGACTTGAAACAATTGCGTGGACCACCCTGTACAGCTGATAAATTTAACTTATACTACATAGAGAGTATTAACGATATAATAAAATCTATAAATAGAAATAGTAGAGTAAATATGGGTAAGGAAACTATTTATTGTACTGAAAATATAGGAGAGTTGAAAAATTTTGACGCGATAACGGTAGAACAACTACATAAAATTGTTAGGGAGTTACCAAATAAGAAAGGTACAGAAGAAGGAATATCGAGCGATATATTAAAAAAGGTGTTTAGGGTAATAAGTAAACAATTTTGTGACATAATAAATACGTCATTGAGTGAGGGCTATTTTCCGAGGGAATGGAAAACGTCCACGATAATTCCAATACCAAAAATAGAGAAACCTAAGAAGGCAAGTGAATATAGATCTATTAATATGCTACCGATGTATGAGAAAATATTGGAGATAGGAGTAAAAAGACAAATTGAAAGGTACTTAGAAAATAATAATCTTATAACAGAACATCAGGCGGGCTTCAAGAAAAATTACTCGTGTGAAATAGCAATTCAAACAGTCATAGATGAATGGAAATTAATAATCAGTGAGAGGAAAATAGTAGGAGTGATCTTCATGGACCTTAAGCGTGCATTTGAGACAGTAGATAGAGAAAGGCTATTGGAAAAGTTATATCAGTATGGCATTAGAGGAACGGTACTAGAGTGGTGCAGATCGTACTTAAAGGATAGATCACAAGTTCGAGTTAATGGCAGTTTGTCTAAGTTAATACCCACTGAATATGGAGTGCCACAAGGGTCGGTACTAGGCCCATTGTTGTTCATAATATATATGAACGATATTGTTAGATTTTACTCGGAGGTCTGTAACTTAAAAATGTTTGCTGATGATACGTTAATATATGTGATAGGTGAGAGTAGCGCAGAAGTAGAGAGAAAATTGAATCTAGCATTTAATGTAGTGGAAGATTGGATCAGTAATAACAGTTTGAAGATGAATGCGGGGAATTAAAATATATGGTAATTCGAAGTGTAAGAAGGGAGGTGAGAGGTAACATTGTTGTTAAATGTTTGGATGGAAAGCAAATAGAGCAGGTAGAAATTATGAAATATCTAGATATAAGTATTGATCATAGGCTTAGGTTTAGTGATCATTGTGATTATATGTTAAAAAAAATAGGAAAGAAAATAAGTTTTCGAAATAGAGTGGGGAATTACATATCAGCATATACTAGATGTATTATATATAAACAATCATTGCACCGCATTTTGAGTATTCTGCGACGCTACTAAATGACATGGGAGAAACAGAACTGAGTAGGCCACAAAAAGCGCAAAATCGGGCCATGAGGGCCATATTGTAATGCGACAGACGTACCAGGATCGAATGCATGTTACAAACGCTGCAGTTTATGTCCATAAAACAGAGACTGTATTATAGTACGTGTATATTTATTTTTAAGACATTAAAAAATATGATGCCAGAACAAGTATGTAATAGAATTAGAATAATAGAAAGTGGAAGTGAAAGGCAAACCAGGCAGGCGGGAAATATTGCGATAGAATTTCGCAAAACAAGATGCGCACAGAAAAGTTTATACTATGAAGGTGTATTGAAGTATAACGCAGTATCGGCCGAAGTAAAATATTGTGATAATTTAGCAAAGTTCAAACGTGTATTAAAAGAATTTGTCATTAGTAATGTAAGGTGATATATGTAACATGATGTATGTGTGGCATATGCGTGATGTATGTGTAATGGAAAATAGCTGAGAAAGCTAATAAAGGATTAATCTCTCTCTCTCTCGCCCCCTCTCCCTCCCCCTCTCCATCTAATTATTACCTATAAATAAATGATGCTAACATCAGGCGTCCAGAGCGTGCAGCCAGCAAATACAGTTCTGATCTACAAAGTGTTCGCTCAACGGGACCGGGAGCGAGCCTCTTCTGAGACGGGTAGTCGTTTTCGTAGTCTTTGATGCCTACCGCGCCCTCGAGGCGGCTCGGGCCGATCAAGGGGATTAGCGTTGTAGTACAAGCCATAAATTTCGTTCGGCGCTGGTGCGGCTTTCTTTGTTGATAAAAGAAAAGGACAGAATACGACAAGCGCTTTCGTTTTGATTTCATTCATTTAATCCGTGCGTACTATGATGCGAAGATGTGAACTCCCATTCATTCATTCTACGCTTTTAAACCTATACATACTGATATCTTGTAATATAAAAATATAAACATGTAATAATTATTTTAAACTTTAAACCAATATAAGAATATTAATTATTAGGTACTACTATTACAAATATTGTACAAGACGTTCAATTAACAGTGTTAGTTCAAGTTGCGCTTGATAAATTATCGATATTGTAAAAAAATGATACAGGACAAATTTGCACTGCTTTAAACGTGACTTGTAATGGCGTAAAAATTTAATTTTTATTTTTATATTTTTAGTCTTTTTCTGAGATAACTTAATTGTTTTTTAATGAAACTGTACCCTTTTATGTGAATATATATGTACACATGATGCACATACATATGTATATATCGCTGCTATCAAACATAGATCCGGAAATGTTTGTTTCGCACTGACTAAATACTTTAATTATGTTCCGTTACTTATTGCCGTTCAAAAATAGAATGTTATTACTTTTGGGAAGGCTTTACTTGTAAAATGTTTCCGCGGGACGATAAGCAAACTGGCGGAAATAGAGTTTATTACAGGGACATGTGTATTATTTCTTGCTGTTCGGACCTACCGTAGTTTTCCGTGCGACCGATCAAACCGATCGCGATCGGTACTTCGAGAGTTAATTATACAGATTTTTCATGACTATTTTGGGAGAGGGAGAACTAAATAGTATAATTTTAGACAAATTAGGTCAATCCCGAAAAAATATTAATATTTCCGTTTTATACTTTCCTTGTATCATTTTGTAATAACTTTTATAGTTTAGTGGGTGCAATTTGAAACAACACGGCCACCTAAACGTCTTGTACATTTTTCATAAATTATTATTTATCACATTCGTAATTAATATTATGCGTATGTAAGTGTGAAATAATTACTGTACATATAGGTATAAATAAGGTAAAAACAATATTTATACAAACAAAGTTAAAATGTCAATGAACTAAAGTATTAAAGAATTGGAGTCTCTTCGTATCGTAGTAAATCCGCGCGGACTGAACGTGTAGCTGTCAGAATAAGAGGACCAATCATATTCCGTCTTTCGTCAAAGGAAACCGCAACGCGCCGAGCGAAATTTATGGCTTGTTCGACAGCGCGAGTCCCTTCGCCGCTACCACAGCCGTATCAAGTTACGGCGGCGAAGATCAATCAAACTGGTGGGGATATTCGATGGGACACTTTCTGAGTCAAGCCAGTGGAACACTTTCTGATCAGTACTGTAACTTCCTCAAATTAATTCGGTGTGAGTCTACATAAAATCAGAGGCGTCGCCGACGTCTCTGCGACACCGGAAGTCAGGAGAGCTCATAGGAGGACACACGAATGTGGGATTCCGTCCGAGAACCTTTTCCTAGGGTGAAACGGTTACCGCTATCTGCTGTGTTTATTCAGAGTTTTCTGACACACGCTTTCACACACCCCCGTCTGCCGCACACGGATATCATTACGAACTATGTCCATAATGCGAACGGTGACCAATGCAAGTTACATTTTCTTTCACGGACATCTGCGAAAACCGCGAAAACTCTACACTCGTACGGTTACTTCAACGCCTATGAACATACAGCCTTGAGATGGTGAACAAGTCATGCTAGTAATCCCGCATGCGAGAATTCCACAGACTTCTATATATTACTTCTATATATATTATATTAGTTTTACGTTTATTTTAAGCGGAAAAATAGTGGATTTCTTTTTCCCCAACCTAATATTACACTAGACTCCTAATAGCCGAGAGAAAGGTAATGCAAGCGGTGGGGATGAAATTTTGTCTACACTGCAAATGGCGGACACAGTGATTCGTTGGTGAGGTAATTTCGGAATGTTTTATAAAATTTTCACTTATAAATTACTTTCTTCAAATAAAACATTACGAATATACGAACACTCGTTTGCTGTAGCACTCTTTCCACTCTAGTTTTGCCCAGTTGTATCTACAATGAATCTACACTGCAAATATACATTGTGTCGCCGAAATTTACTGAAAACATTCTTTGAATTCCTTTTCTAATATACTCTGATCTGCTTTCAATAGTTCCAGAAGGCTAAAAATTCTAGTATTTAGTCAGTTTTAACACAGTTTACTTTAGTTTCAGTTGCTATACGCGCATGGAAAAATACTGAAACAAGTTAGTTTAAAAGCACCAAAATCGTTCTTCTCCTATAACTATGTTATACATAATCCGAAAGACGTCACGTTTGGTGGCATTTTAATCAAGGAAACACAAAGAATCGATTGATGCTACTTTCGTCAAAATCTGATTACAAATATGGTATAAACCGTTTTTTAGTTTCTTTGGCCTAATGCGCTCCTGTGTAGAAAACAGAATTTTTACAAAATTTGTAAAAAAAACACCAGCACACAAGCTTTTTTCGCAAACTAAAAATATAGTAGAAATTTTTACTCAATTCTCTACAGTGTATTAAAAGTAATGTTTTATTAAGAAAATGCAAGCACACATCAGATCAAATAATAAAAAGATTGTTCATCTAACGATTAACCAATTCCTCAACTTCAGTTACTTAATTACATTAAATTAGATATTTGACTTCTCCTCCTGTTTACATGTTGCACTGGTGCCATTATGTTTACTTTTTCTCTTGGAATTGCGGGGTAAATTATAATCCATGGAGATCCGTCTCGTTTTACCTTCCATAAGAATTTTCCGCCAATTAAACTTATGTACGAATGGATTGTTCTGTAAATAATCCATCATTTTCACTTGCGTCTCCATGAAATTATAAAGAATCTCTTCGTCTGGGTCCATTTCTTTTATACCCTGCCGATCCATCAATAAAATGAATGTACAGGGTAAAAGTAAATTATATGTCGCGACTAATATAACGGTATTGTTCACGTTTTGTTCGGTGGAGATTCATTTTAAAATTGTCGCAAAATTGATCTTGACCTTGAAATTTAATGTCAACATTTTTTTGCTTGCATCGTATTCTACTTGTCGCGGGGACAAATAAATCTAGAAGAAACCGTGAGTCAAAACTCAACTGTTCTCTTAAAAAACAATATGAAACTTTCATCACTTTTTAAAGTTATTCTATTTATAATGCAATTACATCCTTTGTGACAAAATGGAGTTATTTTATAAGTTCAAAGGAGAAACAGAAGACGAAGAGAGTATCTCATGTTACATTCTGTTACATGTATAATAGTGTAGGTGTAAACTGTTATCATGAAATGAAGTCAAAGGTACTGGATGTCCGAACATTATATGTCACGGCCACCATAGTGTTATTCTACACCTACGATTTGGTAGACATTGACATAAAAAACCCGCAAAAATTGACCTTGACCTAGAAAATCAAGGTCAACATATCAAAGTTTCAGCGCAATCCAACACGTTACTCTGAACAGTGTTCGATTTCGCACGGAACGACCCCAAATATTGGTATGTTCACCAGGTTGCTATCTGAATGTTGTGCCATACCCCTTGCTGTGTTGAAGGAGCCCGCCTTCGCCCCCCCCTTTCTTCCCACTGAAGCTAACGCATACCGCGTGGGGCAAGCCAGAGGGTGTTCCAAAAGAACCGTATGTTTCTGCATGCCAATCCGTCCACAGCGTCGTCGCGTAGTACAAAAGAACGGCCGTTATTTTCTCTACCAGTCCCACACGTGGAAAAGTGGGGAAAGCGATAGCGGTCTCCGCAGCACAGCGAGGCGAGGGGCGGAAGGGTAAAGGGTATCGCACGACACTCAAATGACAACCCTGATGTTCACCCCTGCCGCGATAGCCTACGGCAGTGTCCCGCTGAAATTAATAAGATAAAAACGTGGTAAGCTTGCTGGGTGTCCTGGGGGAGGTGGGGGTGGCAGCCATCATCGCTTCCATCCGCGGGTTGGGCCTAGAGGTGGCCCCCACAGAACAGAGGCCATGTGGTTTTGCAAAAAGCCTTTGTGTGGGGGGCTGCCCTCCGACTTGCGGATGCGTGTAGGTGGGGCCTAGGTCGGGGTCGGGACTCGGACAAAATATCTGGGCCTCGTCCTCGACACCCACTGGCGCTTTGAGTCCCACTTCGCGGGTCTGGCCCCCCGGATCGAGAGGATGGCGTCCGGCTTAGGACGTCCCCTCCCGAACCTTGCGGACCCCGACGAGGGGGTCCGCCGCCTCTATACGGGGGTGGTGCGGTCGGTAGTTTTATATGGGGCCCCGGTATTTGCCCCGTAGCTGGAAGCCAGTCGCCGGAGTAAGGACCTCCTTCAGAGGATATACCAGCGACTGGCTATCCGGGTAATCCGGGGTTAGCGCACCATCTCCCACGAAGCGGCGGCGGTTCTGGCGGGCCTTCCGCCTTTGGAGTTCCTCATGACGATGCTGAGAACTTGGTTCCTGGGATCGCGGGAGGCCCCCGCAGCTGTTCCATTCGGCGCGCGGGGAGTGGAGGTGCCAGTCCTGGCAGACCCTCTTGGAGAATTGGTGCCAGTTGCTTCAATGCACTGACGTCGATGATCAGAGGGCTGTCGGGGCCGTCCAGCCACTGCTTGTTGAGTGGCATGAGCGGCGGAAAGGCCTCACCTTCCGTCTGACGCAGCACCGGGCATGGATGCTTCGGTGAGTACCCGTGTCGAATAAGGTGCGAGGCGAGTGGCGGCTGCCACCATTGTGGGAGGGGGGGGCAGACACGGCGCAGCATACGCTTGAATTCTGCCCGGCGTAGCCAGGGCAGCGCCGTGTCCTGACCTAAGAGATAGGGACTGACCTATCCCTCTCCAGCGTCGTTGAGAAAATGCTGGAGGAGGAGAGGCAGTGGGGGGGCGGTGGCCTTCTTCTGCGAGGACGTGATCTTGCAGAAGGAGGCTGCCGGGCGACAGCGCGAGAGGGAAGGTCATCCCTCTCGCATCGGGAGACCGGGGAGAAGGAGGCGCGTCCTGGCGCTTTCTCCTCCCCCGCCGGCGGATTAGCATGAATCCGCCGACATGCCTCAGGGAGTCCGATCACCTTCTGGGACTGCGGTACGGACTTGGCATACCCAAGGTATCTGTTGTGACATAGACAACCCGTGCTGCGAGATAGTACAATGTATGGGAATGTGCACACGTAGCATTGAACAACGGCCTTCCACGGCTATGCAGCTCAAAAGTGCAAACGCGGATTTTCATAATCTAGGTCAATCCATGCGAGCAAGACTGCTGACCATCGGGCCACCGCCTTGCCCCGTCGTGTATTCTCATGCATATAAAACATACTGCGGTAGAACCGCAGGTAGCTCTTAACTCTAAACTACGGACCAGCGCGCGAACGTCCATCTATCGCGATGCAGAATCTGGTATGGTGGTGTTGTGATAATAAAACGTTGTTAACCGTTTACAGTGAGTTCTAACTCTTCAAGCGACCAAGATCCCAACTACCGACCCGAAATCTTTCTCTGCGGTTCATCCTGGAGATCATTTCGGTTGTGACCAACCGGCTCGGGCGACTCAAGCCATGTCCGGAAGCACCGACGCAACACACCTGAGCTAATCCGCTGGTCACGGTCAGACCCTCCAATCGAGCCGTATTTCGCAATAAGCGCGGATTAGTTTGGTCACGTCACCTATTGGTGCGCTGATGTCGCTCCACGCACACATATACCTATTATCGGTGAGATGCACGCACACATAGACATGGTCCTATGTACGTGTGATACCGTATATATACTTACTCGAAAATCGATTTCAGTGATAAAAATAATAAAGGAGAAAAATAGAGACAGTATTTATAATAAAAATGAAATATATTTTAGTAATATCTTACAATTTCAATTTAAAGTAAACATTATAATAAATAATACATAAAATATACCATACAATGGGGTGAACAGAAACAAAATTAGAAGAAAAGAAGTAATTTCTTAAACATTGCGTGATGAAAATTACCAATATAAATATGAACCATAATTGAATTATATTTATTATAGTTATGAAACAATAATATGATTTTTAGATTATTTCTTTCCATCAAAAATTTTGTTTCTATTTACGCGCCGTTCGGTGTATCATAGAAACAACACATACGTAATGATAAGTAGACTGTGGATTTTTATGCAAAATACAATTTCTGCAATCACAAATAAAGAATTGGTACTTGAATAATAGTATTTTTAATTTTCTAAATATTTGAATTGATTTTATACTTTTGATATTTTATATAATTTGGCATATCCTTTACAGTATTGTCATAAATGCATAAAATCCGCAATCCAACGATAACACACACATATTAATAAACATGAATATAAATAACGTCAAAAACATAATTACTGATCACTTTTTGAGCAAAAAATTAAAGATAAAACACGAATTTACTGAAATGCCATATAAAGTCTGAGATTAGATTAATTTTCTGATTCGCACATTAAAAAACCGTAATAATTACTCTTGAGGGATCGGATTGAGTCTTTGATGGTGCACTCGAGGACCTTGCAGCTAGAGGGATGCAATTTCATTTTTTACAATTTCATAATTATAACGTACAATATGCATAAAAAAAAATTTTACTTGGTTTGTTTACATTCTAAAGCCATTACTACAACTATTTAATGTTTTTGTTTTAATATTAAGTCTAAGCAATGATTTTATAAATACTTGTTCAAATTTACTCAAAGTAGGTAAAAATGGAGTTGCATCTTTCTTGCTGTAAAGTCTTCAAATGTGAAAAAATGAAATACAAATATACATACATAATATAAGTATGCATATAGAGTTATCCATGTATTTCGAAACTCGACATATAAGTACAAACGAGCTCGGGTTTCGAGTTGAGTGGATAACCCTGTACATACATAAGCATCAGAGTTGGGAAAAATGTAATCTGATTATAAATCATAAATCGTAATTAAAGGTTAGTAATTAATTACAGTTTCTGTAATTGTTAATTTTTATTGACTACCGAGTCAAATTTGGCCAAATTGTAGTCAATAACAACTAACAACTACAGAAACTGTAATTAGTGACTAAACTTTAATTACGATTTGTGATTTATAATCAGATTACATTTTTCTCCAACCTTGATATACATACAACAATGTCATTCAAGAAGCTGAATCCTTCTGGAGGTCTCTGCGAGGATGGCTACACAGCAGAGGCAGCTATTCCGGCATGGGTGTATCCTGAAAGCAAGTATACCACAATTGAAATACCGAAGAAAACACAATAAATTGTTTATTACTTTATTTACAGATGAATGCAAACAAACCTGCGTTTTCGTCGCTATGTTTAGGATGGGGCACTTCGAGTTACTTCAAGCCCGCAGCAGTCCACTGGCCAGAGAATCACCCTATATGAGCAAATAATGTTAATTTTAAATTTACAATTTTATAATTATTAAATATAGTTAATCTGATAGATATTTGGAGACTGTAACCTTAAACTCATCTGCTTGTGAAACGTATTGAGATTATCATCGACGCCATCATGGATAATTTCCGTGGACGCCATGTTCTTTTTTTCACTTTCCTTGTGTGTAATGTCAGTGACACGCTATACATGTGTGCGTGGAGCGACATCAGCGCACCAATAGATGACATGACTAAACTAATTCGTGCGTAAAAATCACAAGAGTGTCGATTGAAGAAGGGCCTGGTCACGGTAGGCGGTTGGGCTGGGAGGCTCGGCCGCCGGATTAGTAGTGACCCCACGCGTTGCCAAAAAGGCGGGTTTGGAAGGAGGGGAGGTACCGTCCTCACCCCGGAATGGTGCGCGAAAGCGTTGGGCGGGGGGGGGGGGGGGGGGGCGTCGATGAAGTTTCACAAGATCCCGACGCTCCCCAACGCATGTGCCGGGTAGGCCACCGTGGAGGTTTTAGCGGATGGAAGTGCCGCACTACCAGAAGAGTACGCAAAAACAGAGACACAGTTTCACCGGTGGGTACCTTATCCCGGGTTAAGGAAATCTTCTTTAGGAAATGTTGTTATTTGAGTTTGTTGTACCCTTGATCCACAGTTGACGGAGAATTAAATATTTTGACTTCCCGGGATACAATTTTGTACCGAAAACAAGCCGAACTTCCGGATCGGAGCCGACCTTCGATAAGCACGATAGGGACGAGCCATTAATTATGTGTGACGCTACCGCGGCTTCATTTGATGAAAAAAGATAAGGCGTGATACATTTTGTTGCTTGTGCACCGGCCACTTGGTCTGGACGGAATTAAATTTAGCTTGTCACACGCGAGATTCACGAAAAGCAGTTTTTGAAAAGATACTTTATTGATATAAAGAAGCGTTGAGTGTTTGAACTCTAATTAGTGAATGAATGATCTGTTGACTAGGACTTCCTTTTATACTTCCTGGATGACGATTGTTTTTCTCGGCGTTTCCTTCGTGTGGGAATAGTTGTGTCTAACGTTTGTTTCTCCAGACGGTGATGTTTACCCAGACGATTTCCGTCATAAGCTAAATTTAAATTTTGATGAAAGTACCTAACGAAAATGCCACCAAACACGACGTATTTCGTATTATTTATACCATAGAGTTAAAAATTAAAAATCTGTTGTCAAGGTTATTATTTTGAACAACTTTTCCCTATACATATACCCGGCGGTCTCTTCTAGTTTTCGAGATATTCGCAAAGAGAGTTTTCAATATTGAAAAGAGTGATCGAAATAGGTCTGGGTTAGATTCCTTAGCGACAGCTTCTGTTTACCTTCCTCGCTGAAACCTATATTATATTGTATGCTTTTTTTCAAGTAATGGCAAATACATATAAAACAACTGAAGATATAAAGGAATGAACAAGTAGAAACGTGTCTATTATTTTGGGGAGGAGCGGCAGCCCAAAACCCCTCCCCGCTAAGGAATCTATCCCAGACTTATTCCGATCACTCTTTTCAATATTGAAAACTTTTTTGCGAATATCTCGAAAACTTAAGGAGACCGCTTAGTATATGTATAGGAAAAAGTTGTTCATAATAATGACCTTGACAACATATTTTAAGGTCATTGAAATTGGAGGTGGCTCCCCTAATCTGCATATTTACCGAAATCTGATTTTTTCTCCAATTTCTATAATCTCGGGGTTTACTATCGCATAACATTTGATGTTCTTCATAAATCTCAATTAATTCGATTGTATGATCTTTCGACCACTCCTTACGGGATATTCTTATTGCGTTGCACGAAACATTGATCAGTTCTCGTAAGTGCTTCTATTACGATGCGAAACAGTTTCATATTGCGAAGGTAGCTGCCTTATAGTCATATTACTGTGTATGGAATGGAGAGTAATTGCAAATAGCATGGCTCTCACATAGTTAAACAACGATAGCAGACAGTTGCTCTCAGACACAGTGTCCACTTACGAGAAATGTTGTCGAGAGTAACTCGCGAAAGTTTTACTCTCAAGTGGACACGTGCTTTTACAATCATGAAATTTCTACAGCATCTCTTAAAAGAACGGTTGAACAGCGAATTAGTTTATCAGTGTCTCTATGTAGCAAGTATAACAGAATTTATTGGAAAAAGTTATTTCCATTTGCACATGCCTTACTGCATATATGATTGTAGGTAATTGACAGTTCACCCAATATAATATCTGGATACGAAGTCGATGCACTGCCAAATATGTATTAAGATGCCGTAGTATAATTTCTTTACTGCCAAATTGCTGATCTTAGCGTTGAAAATCGTGTTTACCTCGAATTTCCTACCAGTGGAATAATATTTCGCTATTTCTCACTGAGTTTCTATAAATTTCCGCGCCGACGCATAGTTTCTTTCTGCTTGTAGCATGTAATTATATTGTAAATAGAATAATTTTATGAAGTTGAAAATTTCATACAGTTTTTTGAAGAGAACGGTTGAGTTTCAAATGTTCCGCTTCATGGTTTCTTTCAAGCTTTTATTCCAGCGACGAGTTAAATACGATGCAAGCAAAAAAAATGTTAACCTTGAATTTCAAGAGCAAGGTCAATTTTGCGGCAACTCTTTTTAATGGATCTCCACCAATCCAAACGTGAAGAATACCGTTGCGTTACTCACGACATACATATAAATTACTTGCGTAGATTTTAAGATAAAACAGGTAGAAGAATGTTTGAAGACAAACCTTCACTTCCTTTTGAAGTATAGTATCCGTTAGTTTGTCTAACTGAATATATTTGGAATCGTGTGGCTGCATGGTAAGTGGCAAAGAAGTTCGTCGTGTTTTTTGCTGGCGCTCGGGGAAGAACATAACGACCGTGTGCTCGAAAATGTCTCCTTGCATCTTCAATGTGTGTTGCAACTTCTCCTTCTTCTTTTTCGCCTCATGCCGCAGTTTTAACATCGGCTGACGTTGCTTCTGAAGGTCGTCTTTTCGCAGTCCCTTTTTCTCAAGGATCACATGCTGCATACGTTTCAATTCCCTCGTTTTCCATCTTTCGCGTGCCTGCTCGATCATCTCCAACGGTCCCTGTCATTAGAATACTTATTTTTCGTAATATGTTTATTTGTAGATTGCGGATTTTTATGCGTTTATGACAGTTCTAAATACGCAGAAGTCTACGATGCAATTGACTGATACCAAATTTGCAAAATATCAAAACTATCATACAAGTTAGAGTATTTAGAACACAAAACACGCTGTTATTCAAGCTTAAATTCTTTATTTGTGTTTGTAAAAATTAGAGTTCGCATAAAAATCCGCAGTCTATTTATCTGTGGTAATTGAACTTGCTTTTAAGAGAGGCATAGTGGTTTGGAAAGTGGTTTTTCGTGGTCAAAAATCAATTTTGTAACAGTAACATTTAATTGTATACGGATTTTAAGGAATAACCACCCGATATTTTTTTGGTGTTCTGGACGCGTGCCTCTATGCCTATGCAATTGCATGAGTAGCTGAGGTAGACATTGACTACCCGCGTGTAAGGCAGGGATCTGCTACACGCCTTACTGATGAGTCCAGTAGCGGATCCCGAGACGAGCGGACTCTCGTAGATTAATCCCTACAATGGGGGGCGAGAGTGGTGACAACTGAAGGAAGTTAACGAAAGAGAAAGTGGGTCGGTAGGGTAGAGGATGGATGGGAAAAGAGCGAATGTGGAAAGAGAGAATGAGAGAGGTGTGAAGGAGCAAGAGGAAAAAAGTAAGAAAGGACCGCTGCAAAGATTGCCGGAGAAGGAAGAGGGTAAAGAGTGTCGGGGGATGGAGGGGATGAAAAATATAATGTTTGCGTTGTGGGAGGAAATGAAAGGAATGAAAGAGACGATGGAACGAGGTATGGAAGAAATGAAAGGCTACACGAGAGAGACGAGGGATGAAATAGAAGGAATAAAGAAGGAAACGAAAGAAAGAGAGGAGAGATGGGGCAAGGACAAGAAAGAGTTGTGGGGGCAAATAGCGCAATTGTAGTTAAAAGTGAATAAAAGGGATAAGGAAATGGAGGGATTGAAGAGAATAGAAATGAGGGTGGGAGCACTTAAGGAGAAAACGGAAGAGATGGATAGAAATAGGGTCACTTTCATTATAGTGAAAGTGAGGGGTGAGGGGGAGAGGGGGGGAGGGGGGGAGGAATAAGTTAAGAAATAGAAAGATAGGATAAGTTAAAATAAAATACGCGGACTAGGTTAAGGTGCGTGCGAGAGCGGCGGAGGGAAAGAGAGTGAGCAGAAGCGAGAGAGGGCAGACGAGAGAACGAGCGCAGGCGTATAAAATTAGAATAAGATAGAATAAGTATTAGAATAAAAGATAGAATAAGTATTGTATTGTAAGGAAGGAGATTGTAACCCTGAGGGGATCAATTAAATTCTAATAATAGTACTGATTTGTTAAGAACAAGTACCAAATTCTGCTGCATCTCTTCGACGGTTTCTACCATCTGTGACGATTGTCTATCTTGTATCAGTTTCCTCGTATCTTGTTGCCTCTTCTTCATTAACTGCTCCAGCATTGCTTGTTTTGTTTCGATGATTTGACGATTCTGCTCCACCCACTTCTTTTGCCAGGCCCTGCGTTTCGTTATCTAAAATATACACACATCGTTTTACAATGTTTTTGAAAAGAGTTCGTGAAAGCAACAACATTGAATTAAAAACAGTATCTACTCGTTACAGAATCTGTCACTGTCTTTTAAATTTACACTTCTTCTTACAAGGAAGGGTTTTCAGGTGTCCATCTCCGATTGTTTTGATTTTTGGATATGTTATAGATTATAGAGGACGGAAGAATAAGGAATACCTGTTTTTTTTTATTTTGGCCCGTTTTCATATTTAGGGGGTTAGTCCGTTAGTAAAAGTGTAGAAATTTTTATGATTTCAAGGATATTATAACATCACGTTAAATAAAGCCTAATATGAATTTAATTTTCGTCATAATTGCCTGGATGATGTTCTTGCCGTTAACCACCGGCATTGGGGTGTGAACTACCTTCATTTGCTTAAATACGTGTTTAAGGCAACTATGTGTTCAAAAATTCGTAAAGTTCTTACAAAACCTTCGCCAAAATTATTTTATTATAACAAATTAGTGATTTGTGATTATGTGATTGAGGTCCACTTAGAGGTAGCCACTTAAATGTCTCCTGTAGTTGTGATCAGGGACGCGGAACGCATTAAGGTCGAGTCACACATATCCGGGCGAACCGGACCGGGCCAGGTCTCTCCGGGCCTTTCCGGGTATTTAGCCATCGCGTCGTGGATCGCTAAAACTCTAACTGCCCACCGCCGGTTAAATGCTGAATTTACATAAGCAAAGTATTTAAAAAAAAAGTATTAAATTGCAATTGAGCTTCTGTTCACGATGAACACTCTAATACAGGGTGATCCTCTCGCTAGGGGACACAGAGGAAAGCCATTTTTCTAAAGGATCGCAGCGATAACGTTGTTACTGAAAAGGCCCAAACCATTGGTGGGCTATTAAGAAGTGGACGATCAAAGGTTTGGTCCTTTTCAGTAACAAGGATACCGCTGCGATGTTTAGACGACGACAATTGCTTTGTGTCCCCTAGCGAGAGGATCACCCTGTATTTAGCATCAGAGAAGAAGTGAGGAAAAAATTGGAGTAACCACATTGAAAAGAGTTGTGTTTGTATCTTTTCTATCAATTTTTACTATTGAACTAGTAAAGCAATAAATATGTTTGTTTTCCTTCCACTATACGTAAGGGAACCTAATTAAAATAATTTGTATTGGAAAAAGATTTGTTAAATATTTATTTTTCATTTCTTGTTAAGATACGCAGGTTTCTTATAGCTAAGCAATACTTGAAAATTCGAAAAAAAACTGAGGATATAACCCTATTTGCCCTTTTTACAGAGCAATTTTCAAAAATAGGTATTTTTTTATTTTCTACAACTACGATACATGTTTGTGGTTTCATGTAAATACAATGAACGACATTTATTAGTAAGCTGCATTTATAAAGAAACTATTACAAATAAACGGTAAAATGTTACAACTGCAAAATAAAAATATAATTTAAAATTCAATTATGTAATATAAATGTTATAGAAGTAAAAAGTTGTAACATTTTACCGCTTATTCTGAATAACTTTTTTATAAATGAAGGTAACAAATGAATGCTATTGTTTATTTTCTTCACACAAAAACACAAATATGTCTCTCAGTAGTAGAAAACAGAAAAATACATTTTTTGACAGGGAAATAGCTCACCAAGCGTTGCATTGCTGGCACCGCACCGCGTTCATCTGATGAATGTAGTCGATAGGCTTGATGCAGCGTTTAATTTAATTAATTTGCATACACTCCATTTTAAGATGTCCGTACTTTTGAAAGTTGCTCAATAAAGGAGAAAAATAGAGCAATACCTTAATATTTTCAAATTTTTAAAAATTTCTCCGCTATGAAACACCAGCATTTCTTAGCAACAAATGCAAAATAAGTATTTAACAAAGTTTTTTGCAACACAAAGAATTTTAGTTACTACTATTTATCGGGGCTTCCGTTTCCGAGTGTGGTGTGTGTGAGAGAGTGTGCGATTTGGAGGCGAAATAAAGGCGTTTTTTGAAAGTGTAGAGAGAAGTGTTTAGTGTGGGAAAGGGAGGGAAGAGGGAGAGTAGTAGGGGGAAGCAGTAGAGATAGTGTGGTACAGGAGAAGGAGTCAGTAATCGGGAGATAAAGGGAGTAGAAGTGTAAGCGGTTTTTTGAGGTTAGACGAACGTCCAGTAGCGGAGGGCTTCGGCGGGAAGTAGTGTAGCGAAGAGCTACCGTGAGTATAGGGAAGGAGAGTGAGCGGCTAGTGATGTCAGACCGTCTTCAACACTAACAAGTCTTTTTATTAATACAGGTTCTTTTTACACACAGGTTTCGCGTGACTACACGTGTCGCGGAAGCGCGCGTCTCTTTTTAGATTCTGCGTTCTCAAAACAAACCCCCTGCGTCTGTTGGCGCTGCCTTTGCGAGCGCCTTAAGCCGCTCCTTCATTGGACGCTGCGATTGAACGGTTACTCCTAGGGACTTCGGTTTGTCCGGCTTGCGTCCCTACATACTCCCCCCCGAGCAACTTGGTCCTCGTTGCGAAATGAACCCCTCTGGCTCCTGGATACTGTCTGGGAGTACGTGTCATCGAGCTCCTCGATAACCCTCTGTGGGTCGCTGCGCTCGACTGCTGGATCGTACTATCTCCTTGCTTTTCCGGCTCATTCTCCATATATGCGGGTTTAAGCCTTTCCGTGGAGATCGTCATTGGCTGTCCTCGCACGTCGACCTTGAAGACCAAATCCGTTATTCTTTCAATAACCTTATGTGGTCCTTCGTATGGCGGCTGCAGTGGCCTCTTCACCGAGTCGACTCTGACGAATACATGCGTACAAGTGAACAGGTCTTTGCTGGCGAATATCCTCTTCTTCGCGTGGTGAGCGGTGGCAGTGGGTCTGAGTTCGCGCATTTGTTGGCGAAACTTCTCCACGAAGATCTCTGGATCCGGTGGCATCTCCTTCTCTACGAAAAACTCTCCGGGTATCCTCAGGGTCGTCCCGTATACTAGTTCCGCTGCTGAGACCTTGATATCGTCCTTGACGCTGATTCTCAACCCCAACAGCACTGTGGGTAAACTTTCTGCCCAGTTTTCGTGCCTGTGGCACATGATAGCAGCCTTAAGAGTCCTGTGCCAGCGTTCAATGAGGCCGTTGGAAGCCGGGTGGTACGCCGTCGTGTGGATCTTGTCGCACCCCAACAGTCTCACCAAGGCCCTGAAGAGAGTTGACTCGAACTGAGTTCCGCGGTCCGTTGTGATCGTGGCCGGTGCGCCGAAGCGGGATACCCATGACGCGTAGAACGCATCTGCGACCGTTTCCGCTGTGATGTCTGGAATCGGTACCGCCTCCGGCCATCTTGTAAAGCGGTTGATCAGCGTGAGGCAATATCTGTGACCCCTCGATGGCGGCACACAGTGGCGCCTTTCGGGAAAAAGTGTGAAAAAATTATTTTATGCCTCATTATTACGTATTTCGACCTGGGGATGCAAAATATATTGTTATTTTTCTTGTAAACTGAAAAGCAAAAGTAATATGGAACAATATATTGTGAATTTTTAAGAAGCCAGCATATAAAATATTACGCATGGTACATGGTAATATTTTCTTTGAATTTTAGGCATAGAATTCGAAATGCACTGAATCTAAGAACTAAAAAAATTATAATGATAATAACAGACTTACAATAATTACATAAACAATGCGTAATCTTCCGCATCTATATCCTTATCTGTATCCGCATGAGTCTCCATATCCGTATTTGTATCCGTGTCCGTATTCATATCCGTATCTTTTGTTATAGATAATAATTGTTTCACTTGTTCTGGAATTTCTTTCACTTGTTTTTTTGGATATCCATATTTCGCTACTAAGAAGGGATCAGACGATGTAAGTAGACGGTAAAAAAGATCCCTATTTGAATGGGTTAAAGATTTCTTCTGTGTGTGGTTGTCTCGATAGTTTCTGATATTTTTGTTACGGCATTCTAATGCCTCTTCAGAAAATTCGCCGATCGGAAGGGTAACATGCTCCACAATTTGTGCACCATGCATTAAAAGTTTATGCACACTTACTGGCATGCAAAACCAACTGTAATGCTTTACATATATAGTTCAGCAGTTTTTCGGCAATAGTTTTGGAATACTGTCTTATTAATAGGATAATAACTATTAATAACCTTTAGTATTATTGAGAACCGAGTAATAAGTTCTTCGTTAACCCCGGTTATACTTGCTGCTAATTGAGGATTATCGAATATACGCCTGGCAGTATTACCGTCATTGGTATTTTCGTAGGATTGTCTTACACGGTCGACTTTCAGTCCCATTTCCGCCCAAAATCTCTCCTGTATTATTTTTTTGCGCTGTTGTAATAAATTATAGTTTCCAAGTAATTAATTATTAATTATCCCTTTCCTTCACACAGCATTTTGAAATGGTCGTGCATTTAATGGGAACGGTTTGCTGCGCGATTACCACTTCATTGCAATGATTTTCGGGACCGAACACAAAAAGTAGCACTTACTAGCAGCTAATTTTTTTTTTTATTCGATAGTACACATTCATACCTTTTAAAAAACATAATTGCCAAAGCAGAACATTTTGAAACATTTTTGATAGTGAATATTAAACATAAAATTTTCACAAATATCATGTGCTTACTTCAAACAGTTGTAGAAAATGTTAAAATTAACAAAAAAGGTTCAGATAAATCTTATTCTTTTCGTCTTGAAATACACTATATTTCTGTGTAAAACTTAGATATATTTCACTCCTTCATGCGACAACAACAAAGGAAATAAAATGCTCGCTGAAGTGGGTCGAAAAGATGGTTAAGCTTTAACCATGTATAAAGCAGTCTGTAGTGTTTCTAAAAACAAAAGAAGCATCGGTCATTAAAATAGACATATATGGGAAGATTTTCCTGCATTTACATTTCCATTATCTGTCAAGTCGAAAATTGAATTTTTTCACACTTTTTCCCGAAATGCGCCACTGTGCGGCAGTGGGCCCACGATGTCCAAGTGCACGTGTGCAAACCTGCAAGGCAGAACCTCGATGTGCTCTGGAGCGTTCCTGATATGCCTATGAACTTTACTAAGTTGGCACGCCATGCACGTTCGCGTCCACCTCGTTACGTCCGCGTTCATGCCTGGCCAAACAAATCGCCGTTGGATCAGTTTCCGAGTTGCCCTGTTGCTCGGGTGCGCCAAGTTGTGGGACATGTTGAAAATCCTTCTCCGGAGATTGGACGGCACATACGGACGGGCCTCATTTGTTGCGATGTCGCAGTAAAGAGTGACATCAGAATCATCCAGTCGAAGTCTCTTCAGATTAAGCGCTGTCTCCGTGCGTAGTAGTTCCTGGAGCTCATTGTCCTTGGCTTCGTCTTCTGCAAGCTCTTGGGTGCTTACTATGACTGGCATTTGAATGGCTTCCACCCGTGATAAGGCGTCAGCTACCCCGTTATCCGCTCCAGAAATATGAATAATCTCCGTCGTAAATTAGCCTATTAAATCCAACTGTCTCAACTATCTCGGCATTGCCTTTGCAGCTTTCTGTAAAAAGGCATGTGTAATGGGTTTATGGTCGGTCTGAATAATTAACTTCCCCCCTTCTACCATAAACCGAAAGTACGTCAGGCTGCTATATATCGCCTGTAACTCCCTATCATAGGCGCTGTATCTCCATTGAGTGTCTGTGAACTTCTGGGAGAAGAAACCTAGTGGTTCCCACTTGTCCCCGTTTAGTTGCTGCTGAGTCGCTCTCATCGCCGTATCGGAAGCATCTGTGCACAGCCTCAACACGCTGTCTTCCCGGGGGTGTGCCACCAGGGTTGCGTCGATCAGTTGCTGCTTGCACCGCTCGAACGCCTGTTCACCTTCCTTACTCCAGTGAATGGGTCGCCGATCTCTCTTTCTCGCTCCCGCCAGGTAAGCCAGGAGAGGAGCCTGGGCTCCAGCTGCGTGCTTAGTGAAACGCCTATAGAAATTTATGACGCCCAAGAAACGTCGAAGCTCACTCACGTTCTTCGGGTTCGGGAACTCCTGGATCGCCTTTACCCTTTCCGGCAGAGGCTTTGTTCCCTGTGCGTTGACGAGATAACCCAGATACTCCACCTGGCTCGCTCCGAACGTACATTTGGCTACGTTGATAGTCAATCCATGCTCGCAAAGTCTCTGGAACACCGCCCTCAAATGTTCTTCATGCTCTTCGTCACTCCGAGAGGCGATGAGGATATCATCGATGTAGCAATGACAGAAACTGAGGTCCCGCAGCGCGTTATCCATATAGCGCTGGAAGGTTTGCGCTGCATTCCGCAACCCGAATGTCATTACCTGGAACTCAAAAAGTCCGAAGGGAGTCGTTACCGCTGTTTTGGGCCGGTCCTCCGGGATTACTGGTATCTGGTGGTAGGCCCGAACAAGGTCGAGCGTAGAAAACGTTGTGCAACCGATGAGTTTGTGTGTGAAATCGTGCAGGTGCGGTATGGGGTATCTGTCAGGTATCGTGACTTCGTTCAGCTTGCGATAGTCCCCACATGGCCTCCAGTCTCCATTCTTCTTACGCACCATGTAGAGTGGGCTTGCCCAAGGGCTACTTGAAGGTTTACAGATTCCCTGCTCGATCATGTCCCTAAATTCCTTCTTGGCGGCCTTGTATTTCTCTGGAGGTAGTCGCCATGGGCGTTCAGCTACGGGCGGTCCCTTCGTCACTATGTGATGTTGTATTGTTTGTTGCGCGTTTCGCTTCTGGGTAGATGACACTGTAATGTCGAACTCCTGCAGCAACCAACTGAACCGCGAGCTGCTGGTAGTTGTTTGGACACACGGTGAAGGTGTCTTCGCTACCCAGCCTATATGCTGTG
This sequence comes from Perdita meconis, assembly GCA_030770465.2. Classification (NCBI taxonomy): domain Eukaryota; kingdom Metazoa; phylum Arthropoda; class Insecta; order Hymenoptera; family Andrenidae; genus Perdita; species Perdita meconis. Next base: position 18,884,998 of record JASKOS020000006.1, on the reverse strand, counting down.
CAGCCTGGTTGTACCGTCAATGAGTCTGCGATTTCTCAAGTCCACGAGCAGGTGATGGTGTTGTAGAAAATCTGCCCCGATGATAAGGTTGTGAAACATTGGCCACGATAAAAGTCCATCTGAATGGGCGGCGGAGTCCCAGATCCACCACCAGTACCCTTTCTCCAAAGGTGTCTATCACTGACCCATTGGCCGCGTGGAGTTTCAATCGTGCACTCTCCTGAGGTTGAGGTTCGACTGTACGTGGTAGGACTGATACGTCAGCACCTGTATCGATCAGAAAACTCATACCTCCTTTGTGATCAGTTAGCACGAGACGGTATTTCAGCTGTTCGTCGCCCTGGGCCGTCTCTATCCCTGACGACTTTCCTCGTTTTCCGCTTCCGTACTTAGTTTCCAAGTACAAGGTGGTCGACAGCTCCAGGCTTTGGCACCAAACTTGCGATGAAAATGACACCAGCCATTTGACTGTTGCCGGGATCTGGGTCTTGATCTGCCCCTTGACGGGGTGCGTCCACGAAATCGCTTCAACTCAACTGACAATGCTTCCAACTTGGCGGATAGGGCTGCAATCGCTGGTCCACAGGCTGTGCAACCGGTGCTTGTCGAGCTTGATGCTGCCATGATGAGGTTAGGACGCTGCAATTCTAAGATCTTGTCAGCGAGCAAGGCCACGCTTGTAAAATCAGGGTCATTGTTGCCAGCCAAGATCGCCCTTGTCTGTTCCGGCAACTGTTCCATGAACAGGGATTGCAGGACTGCGTCTGAGCATTGCGTTCCTGCTGCGTTCCTCATTCGTTGCAGGTAGTGCGATGGTTTTAAGTCGCCTAGTACTTGCCCTTTTAATACCCTGCGCAGCTTTACTTCTTCTGCTTCTGCAAACGCGGAAAGTATGCGCGCCTTGATCGTCTTGTACCTATCCTGAGAAGGTGGTGCCCTGATAATGTCAGCAATGTGCGGCAAGACGACTGGGTCGGCGTTGGCCACTAGGTACGAGAATTTAGTTTCGTCACGTGTTATCTGCGCGATCGAGAAGGTGACTTCCACTTAGCTGAACCACAGATCGGGGTCTTCCCGCCAGAATGGTGGTAATTTTGCAATGCGGCTTACTTGCGCCCCGGTCTGCCCGGCGGCCTGTTGAGCCGGTTGTACTTCTTCCTCAGCGTCGGTGGACATCCTTTTTTAGTTCTGCCCACGTGCTCTCCCGCCTGTCGCTGTATCACGTCGGTCGGTCACCAATTTCTAGCGAAGAGCTACCGTGAGTATAGGGAAGGAGAGTGAGCGGCTAGTGATGTCAGACCGTCTTCAACACTAACAAGTCTTTTTATTAATACAGGTTCTTTTTACACGCAGGTTTCGCGTGACTACACGTGTCGGGGAAGCGCGCGTCTCTTTTTAGATTCTGCGTTCTCAAAACAAACCCCCTGCGTCTCTTGGCGCTGCCTTTGTGAGCGCCTTAAGCCGCTCCTTCATTGGACGCTGCGATTGGACGGTTACTCCTAGGGACTTCGGCTTGTCCGGCTTGCGTCCCTACAGTAGAAAGGAGAAAGTAACATCTAGGAAAGGAGAGGGACAATATGTGTCGGTAAGACAGGGATAGACAGAGTGTAGAGGGCAATCGAAAAGGATCAGGAGGCGAGGTCGGTAAAGGAAAAGAAGGATGGAGAGGGAAAGGCGAAGGAGAAATTATCTAAAGGGGAGAGGCTAATAAAGGAGAGGGTAAAGTGCAATAGCATAGGTTCATTGGAAGAGCTATGGAAAAGGAAAATGGCGGAGGAAGAAGATGAGGAGAAGAAATTGGCTTTTGCAAAAAGTAAGATGTTGCAAAGATCACCGGACGAAGGGAGGGATTCGAAAGATGAGGAGATTAGTTTAGTCCGTCTGCTAAAGGAAATGAAGGAGGAGGTAAGAGTGGGACTAATGGGAGTCCGGGTACAGGGAGACGAATTGAAGATGGAGATGGATAGTTTAAAGGAGGAAATTAGAAAGAGAGACGAAAAATGGGCGAAAGAAAGAGAAAAAATGATGGAAAAAATAGGAGAGTTAGGAAGGAAAGTAGAGAGAATTGATATAGTAGAGAAGGAATTGTCAAAGATAGGGGAGCTGGAAAAGAGAGTTAAAAGAATTGAGGAAGAAAAGAGTCAGGGGTTGAAGGGAAGGGGATTGGGGGAGATGGGAGAGAAATTAAGGATAGTGGAAAGGAAACTGGAGAAGAGGGAAAGGGAGGATAGAAAGAAGAATATAACAATAAGAGGGATGAAAATGGAAGGAGTAGTGCAAGAAGGGGTAAAGGAGATCTTAAAAGAAATCGGAGCGGTAGTGAAGATGGTGGAGGTGAAAAAGGTGTGAGGTATTAATAAGGATGGGAGAGGAATGTTGCTGGTTAGGTTGGAAAATGAGGAACGGAAGAAAGAGATTATGGAAAAGAAAAGGCACTTAAAAGGGAGAAAGGAAGTAATAAAGGGCGATTTGACATGGGAGGAAAGAAGAGTACAATGGCACCTGAATAAAATAGCGATGGAAGAGGAGAGGAAGGGTAGGAGTGCAAGGGTAGGAAATGGGAAAATGTGGATCGACGGAATACTATGGACTTGGAATAAGGAGGAGGAGGGTTTGAAGGAGAGGACGGGAAATAGTTGGGTAAAGACCCAAGGGGAACGGCTGGGGGTTGCGACGGAGGGTGGAGGAACGGTAGTGAAAGAGAAGGAACAAGTAGATAGGAGATAGAGGAACAACTGGGGGGGGGGGTTACAACTGAGCAGGAGGGAACTAAAGGGCCAAGGGAGGAAGTAAATAAGAAAGGTGTAAAGAATGAAGGTATAGGGGAAAGAAAAGAAAAGGAGAAAGGGGAGAAGGGATGGAAAGTGGGGTTCTGGAACGTAGCGGGAGTACAAAATAAAGACGCTAATTTCTGAAAAGAGCTGGAAGAATGGGACGTGTTTATACTGATGGAAACGTGGCTGGAAGGTAAGGGATGGGACAGAATTAGGAGAAAATTGCCAAAGCGATATAAATGGGAGACGCAATGGGCGAGGAAGAGGAATAAAAAAGGAAGAGCAATGGGGGGAATGATTATGGGGGTAAGGGAAGAATTGTTGGGGGAAGACGAGGAGGATAAATCGGTAGAAGTGGAAGGGATGATGAAAAGGATAATAAAAGCAGGGACAAAGAAATAGAAAATTATAGGTGTATACGTAAACGGAGATTTGGAGACGAAAATGGGGGTTCTAAGAGAGTGGGCAGAAAGGGGAGAAAGGGATACGGGGTGCATAATAGGGGGAGACTTTAATGCAAGAGTAGGGGAAGCAGGTGGGGGGGGGAAGGAGGACCAGACATGGAAGAGGAAACGAGAAAATCGAGGGATAGCAAGGTGAACAGGGAAGGAAGGGAACTACTAAAGTTTCTAGGGGAAATGGGGTGGGAAATTTTAAACAGACAGGTTAAGGGGGATGAAAGGGGGGAGTTTATCTACACAGGAGGAAGTGGGCAATCGGTTGTAGACTATGTGATAGGGGAACAAGAAATGAAGGAGGATGTGTGGAAACTGGAAGTAGGAGACAGGGTAGATTCAGACCATCACCCCCTGATTTTATATATGAAGGGAGAGAGGAGGAGGGTAAGAGGGAAGAAAGGAAGGGAGATAGGAGGGAAAGGAAGAATTGTCTGGACAAGAGAGAAAGAAGAAAGTTTCAGAAGGGAAATTAGGTGGAGGGAAATAGAAAAAGGGGGGTGGGATAATAAAATGCGGTTGATAGGAGAAGAACTGAAGAAGGCTATAGAAAGGGTAGGGGGGAGTGAAGAGGGAAAAGGGTGGGTGGTGGGATGCAGAATGCAGGGAAAAGAAGAAGGAAGTAAGGAGAGCGCTAAGGAGTTGGAGAGAAGGAAACACAAATAGAGGGGAATATTGGAGGCAAAAAAAGGAATACCAAAAGCTGTGCGAAAGCAGGAAAAGTGAAGAAAACGAGAGATTCGATAGGATGGTGAAGAGGGTGAAAACGGAGAGGGAAGTGTGGCAAATAATTAACAGAGAGAGAGGAAAAGGAGAAAAGGGGTAAATGAGGGTATAAAAATGCAATAATGGAACGAGTATTTTATGGAGCTGCTAGAAGGGTCGGAAGAGAAACTATTAGGGAACTGGGAGGTAGGGAAAGGCGACTTTATGGATGAGGAGGAAGAAATAGGAAGAGAGGAGTTGAGGGAAGTAGTGAACCAGTTAAAGAAAGGAAAGGCGGCGGGGGGTGACGGCATACCACACGAGGTGTGGAGATACGGTGGTCCAGAATTAGATGAGTGGGCAAGGAGAATGTGCAATAGGGTATGCAGGAGGGAGGGATGGCCTGCGAATTGGAAGGTGGGCTGGATAACGCCAGTAGTGAAAAAAGTGGAAGGGGATAGAGTGGATGAATACAGAGGGATAGCTCTAATGCAGACTCTGTACAGAGTATACGTGTTGGTATTGGTGAGAAGGCTGGAAAAGGAGGTGGAGTACAAGAAAATGACCCCGGTTAACCAGACGGGGTTTAGAAGAGGGGTAGGAGTCATAGACAACATCTATATTTTGAATTATCTGGTCAACAGACAGATTTGCAAAGCAGGGGGTAAGCTGGTTGCGATTTTCGTGGACCTAAAGGCGGCATTCTATAACATAAATAGAGGGATTTTATGGGAGATGATGGAAAAGAGAGGAGTAAGAAGGGGGCTAGTGGAAAGGGTGAAAGAGATTTACAAGGAAACAAAAATGAGGGTAAAAGTAGGAGGTGAGGTGGGAAAAGAGTTCTGGACGGCGAAGGGTGTCAGGCAAGGGTGCCCTCTAAGTCCGCTGCTGTTTAATCTAATGATAGCAGATTTAGAGGAATTTTTAGCGGGGGGGGAAGAGTGGGGGGGATCAAATTAGGAGATGAATGGGTTTTCTCGCTAGCGTATGCGGACGATATAATACTACTGGCAAAAGGGGAAATAGACATGAAGTGTATGCTTAGGAGACTGGAGGTATACCTGAAGGACAAGGATTTAAGACTTAACGTAAACAAGACAAAGGTGATGAGGTTTGGTAAAGGGGGGGCGGGGGAGGAGAAGGAAGGTTGTATGGAAGTGGGGGGAAGAAAAGCTGGAGGAGGTGGATAACTTTAAGTATCTGGGATACAATTTTAGGAGAAACGGAGGGCAAGAACTACACGTGCGGGATAGAGTAAAAAAGGCGGGAGTTGACAAACTGGTATGGACAGTGGCAGAGTTTGGTGCGGAAGTGTGGGGATGGAAGGAAAGGAAGGAAATGGAAGCGCTGCAGGGAAGAGGGATAAAATGGGTACTGGGAGTGGACTGAAAAACACCGGGGTATTTAGTGATGGAGGAGTTAAAGACGGATAAAGTAAGGACAAGGGCGGGTAGAAGAGCTTGGAGTTTTGAGGAGAGACTGGAAAGCGGAAGAGGAAGCGAGTTGGCACAAAAATGCCTAAAGGAAATTAAAGAAAGGGTGGAAAAAGGTAGGAAACTATCGAAGTGGGAGGTAGAGAGGAGGGATTTCTACAGAGATAGGGGGATGGGGATAGTGGATGAGGTTAATGAAGCTAGTGGGGCAGGGGAGGGATATGACAGACTAGAGGGGAAGGATAGGCTACTGCAGAGGGACGAGAGGAGGGAAAAAATAAGAGAGGCCAAGTACAACAGGTGGTATAGAGTGGTAATGGCGGAGAATGTTCCAGAGTACCTATATAAGGGGTGGGGGGAAGCCAGGTGGAATAGGGTGGCGAGATTTAGGATGGGAGGTGAAATAAGGGAATCAAAATATTGGGAAAAAGACGAGGAGCGGCTGTGCAGGGTGTGCGGAGGGGAAATGGAAACGTGGGAGCACGTGTGGGAAGTATGCAATAGGGGAGGAGATGAGGAAAAGTGCTGGCAGGAAGTGGTACAGGTAATTTTAGGGGAGGAAGGTAAGGGGGAGCACTGCATGAGGGAGTTATAGAGAAGGAGAGGGAAGGAAGGGGATAGTGTAAGGGAATTGAAGGCAGAAGAGTAATAAAGGAGGAGTAGAGGTTTGTGTGATGGAAACAGAAGTCGGGTGGAGGGTGAGAGAGAGAGAGGAAGAGCAAGTGGAAGTGTGGATGTGGAGGGTAAAAGGAACATAGGTTTAAGTTTTAGTTGTTAAGTGCAGCGGGCGGCGAGCGGGTTTATAAAAAAAGCGAGATGCGAGCAGGTAAAGCGAGAGGCGCACGTGTACAGCGAGAAGCGAGCATGATTAGAGAGAGGGAGCGTTTTTTGTTTTGTTGGAGAGACCAAGGCGATAAATTAGCAATAAGTTTAGAAATAAGTTTAGTTTATAAGACATAGATTAAGAAGCATGAAGGAGCGAGAGGGCAAGGGGAGGCGAGAGGATGGGTACCTCGTTTTTGTAACCTTGAGGGGATCAAATAAACTATCTATATTGATCTATTGATATATATTATTTATCGGTTTACTTGTTCAATAGTAAAAATTGATAGAAAAAAAGCAAACAACTTTAAGGAGCTGCAAAATCATACATTTTCAATTTATATTAAGTTAATTTAAAAATTTTTTTAAATTCTTCGACATGTGTTTATATATTCCAAAAAACGACAACATTTCCAAAGAGTATAAGAATAAGGGGATAAGAATAAGAGAATAAGGGGGTCAAAGGTGCCCCCAAACCGATTTCGACTTGCGATGAGTCATTCGAAAGGTCATGCAGAAAAAACAATTTTGGCCAAGTTTTAACCCTGTATCGCATCTGGAGGGGGGGGGGAGTAGTAATGCGGAAAAATAAAAATTCATGTTTTTGGCCAATTACGCCAATGGTATCGGACAAAAAATTCTGAAAAAAATCAGAGATATGCTAGTTATCAATACACATATTATAGAATTATTTCAGATTTTTGGATTAAAAACTCTACCTGTAAAAAATAAAAAACTCAAAAAATTGCAAAAAAATGCCGATTTCGTATTAAAGCAGATTCAATACCACATCCATGTTTTTGCAGTAAATAGGTATTATTGATACCAATACTCTGAATTTTTTCAGATTTTTAGATTTGGTGCGCCATGTCGAGAAAAATCTAGTACTTAAATTTTACAAGTATCGCCATTTTTTCATAATGAAGATATTTATTTTATTATATTTCAAATCCCGTTCTTCGAGATTACAAGGTAGTAGACTTCGTCCCGGCTTCCGGTTTCGTGTTTCTTCATTGAATTTCGTTGTGGGAAGAGAGTCACACGTGAAGAGTTGTTGCGGACAAAATTATAGAAGTTTTTTCGGATTAGGATGGAAAAAGGATTAAAAAGAAAGAGAGCTGATAAAGAGGACGCTTTTGAGCTGATTATAAAAGGCTTCAAAGAATGGAGGATAAGATTTCAAAATTAGAAAGAGAAAAAAAGCCTCCTCTCGTGGCGACCACGTGGAATTGAGAGAAGAATGGTTAGATGAGCAACCTGCTAAGGACTCAGGTATATAAAACTTTATTCATGAGCTGCCCTTGAGGTTAGACATATGAATATAAAATCTGATGAATCTGCTCTAGAAGCAGGGCATATCAGAAATTAAAGACGACCTGGTTAGAATTTTATGCATGAGCTGCCCTAGAGGTTAGACATATGAATATAAAGACTGATGAACCTGTTCCAGAAACAGGGCATATCAGAAATAAAAGACAACAGGAATTATACCGTGTTATAAGATAAGTTAGTGGAAATTCCATGCACGAACTAACCTAAAAAATATAAATGAAATCTGATGAACCTGTTCTAGAAGCAGGGCATATCAGAAATAATTACACAAGAATTATATATAGATATAAAAAAAAATCCTAATTATCTAATTTTTTTGCATTAACAGAGTCAGAGGAGGTACAAAATGAAAATAGAGACCCAAGTACTGAAGGTCAACATAATAGGAAACAGAAGATGATAGCAGAAATACTAGAGGAAGATAAGGAGGAAGGAAAATGCGATTTTCTGGATGACGATCTTCTATAAGTGCTGGAGAGCAACCCGACAGAGTCGGGAGCAATAAAAACAGATCTCCACCCATCCTTACAGTCCCGATGGGGGACTTGTGACAAATCGGACGTAACAAAGGAGGATTTGGATGGTATACAAAAAAAAATATGAGACATGTAACTGCTTTCAAACACCCAAAATGAATCTGGAAATTAAGGCGGTAATGTGTGACTTGGCAATAAAGAAAGACAAGTATCTCTCAGACACTCAATCCCTAATTAGATTAGCATTAAGGAGAAAGAGGAAGAGCCTAAGGGAGGAAGAGGAAGAGATTGATAAAATGGCACTTCTACAGAGGTTATGTGACGCAGGCAAGCTAATGTCTGTAACCCATTTCAAGCAATTGAAAGCAAGGAAAGCAGCGGTAACACCACCATTAGATAGGAAATTAAAAGAGGTTCTAGAAAATATAGACCCAGACGAGTTTGTATTTGGAAAAGAGTTAGCAGTTAAGGTTGAGTCCAAATCGGTAAAAACCATCTCGCAGAGTTTAAGACCTCAACAGCCTACGAGGAAGCTATTAGTTCCTAGAGGAAGGTTTTTAAACTGGCAGAGCCCGTCACCAAGACGCCAAACAACTTGGCAGACGGGTTACAGGCAGTCATCACAGAACCGCAGACAGGATCAGAACAGGAGGAAGATACAGAGCAAATCGCAGACACGAGCTACGAATTACAGAGAAAACAGATGGAAATAAATGTAAGTAGGGTGGCTGGACAACTTGCCCTTTTCAGAGAAGCTTGGGAGAAGATTACAAAAGATAAATTTATCTTAGGGTGTATCCAAGGATATAGATTAGTTTTCTCAAAAGAGATAGTATATGTATAAAGCAGAGAGTAGAGAACCGTGTAGATCTTCACGACAGATAGAAGATTTAGAGGATGCAATTAGTCGTTTAAGACAAAAAGGGTCCATCAGACAATGTATAGATGAAGAAGGTCAAATACTGTCTCTTTATGTTTTAGTTTCGAAACCTGACGGTATAAAATAGATTTATTTTAAACTTAAAATATCTCAATAAATTTATGACAACGGAACACTTCAAGCTAGAAAACTTGAGGGCGGCGTCAACATTAGTCCAACCAAACGATTTTATGGCATCATGGCAATATGGATTTAGAAGACGCATACTTTGCGATTCCAGTACATAAACAAAGTACAAAATTCCTTAGATTTAGATTTAGAAATAGACTATATGAATTTACGTGTTTACCCTTTGGCCTATGTGTAAGTCCATATATATTTACGAAGGTCATGAAACCGGTAATGAGTCTGCTGAGAACGAAAGGGGTTCGTTCAGTGATATATCTAGATGGCATCTTGTTAGTGGCAGAGTCTTTTGAATATTGTAAAGAAGATGTAGATTGTGCAATTTAGTTATTAGAATCATTAGGTTTCAATATAAATTTTAAAAAGAGTGCGTTGCGACCTAATACAAGATGCAGATTTTTAGGTTTTATTATTGACTCGAATAAATTTGCCATAAAATTAATACCAGAAAAGAAAAGTCATATTAAGGAATTGTTAAGATGTTGGTTAGCGAAGCGAATAGCCCCAATAGAAGATGTTGCAGCTTTAATTGGCATTTTAGTAGCAGCCTGCCCAGCTATAGAGTATGGGTGGTTATACATAAAAAGGCTAGAGAGAGAAAAATGTACTGCGTTGAGAATAAATGACAACGATTATTCGGCAAATATGGTCATTAATGAATTAGTAAAAGAGGATCTTAGATGGTGGCAGAAAGGAAATGAAAGTAGTTTTAAACATATAAAAAGGGATATGATATGATTATCAATACAGCTGCATCGAAAACAGGTTGGGGCGCAGTGTGTGGAAGTAAGAAAGTATGGGGTTTCTGGTGTAACATAACCTTTATATTTCATTGTCCCTTTTTTGCTCTTTTCGTTCCTTCAACCCGCGACCGTAATCCCAGCGGCGATTCCGCGGAATCGCACTTCGCGGCACGCGAGTTGCGACACCGGAGATCGGGAAGTCGGAAGCGAAATCCGAATCGCTGACGGCTGACCGTGCAATGACCTACTGTGCACGGCCCCGATCAACGACCGACGAGACGACGCCCGATCAAGCGATGATCGGCCACGCAATCATCGATTGCCCAAGTAATTATTCGCGCTACCGCCCAGCGACGCGTCACCCCATTTTTCGGTATTTAAGACCTTCGCGAAGCCGCGACCTCGTCAGATTTTCGTCCTCGCGAACCGCGAGTAGATACCGTTGTAGAGTTGCCGTCGACGCTCGAAGTCCGCGTGCCGCGCCTGTCCCGGAAGTCAGGAAACAACGTCCCGATTGCGTATCGTTTGAGTGTGGCGAGCGATATCTCGGTGTGCCGTGAATAGGTTCGTGTGAAACCCCCGGCTCTACCCCGAAAAATCCCTTCCGCCACGGACGAGGCCATCGCCATCCTGAGAGGACGCCTGAGCTACGAGGACCAAGGACCACGGTCAACCGGATCGAGCAGACATCGTCCCGACGAGCCCTCCCTGAGCAACCGTGTCTACAAGCTGTGTGAGTCGAACTGAACCGAGCGAGTGTGCTTATGTATGAGTGAGAGTCGCGCCGTGTACCCGCGAAAAGCTGTACTCCTTTCGTTTCGTAATATATTTGATTCCAAGGTAAACAGTCTCTCCACCTCGCCCTTCTTTTCAATCTCCTATCCTTATCATTATCTCTATAGCGAACAAAGTCGAGTCAAGGTGTGCATCAGCACTTTGAGGGAGCAACGGATCCAGGTAACCTATACGGAAGAGCGAGCGTCTCCAAGCAACGCTCGACGTAACACTGGAGTGAGACAGAGAAACAAATACATATTAACTTTTTGGAACTCAAGGCTGTGTTACTAGCATTAAAAGCTTTTGCAGACAGGAAGAGAAATTTACAAATTTTATTGAAAATGGATAATTCGACAGCCATAGCTTATGTGAACAAAATGGGAGGAGTGAAATTCCAAAAATATAACGAATTAGCCAGAGAGATTTGGCAGTGGGCTGAAACAAGGAATATTTGGCTGGTAGCTGCGTATATTCCATCCAGGGACAATTTTGAGGCAGACAATCTATCTAGAATAAAATCTTTAGATACAGAATGGGAATTGTCACCTAGAATTTTTAAGAAAATTATTCGTCAATTTGGTTATTCAAAAATGTAGAAAGTTTTATTCGAAAACGTAGAAAGATTGTATCCTGGCTACCAGAACAGGAAGCAATAGCTGTAGATGCGTTTACAATATCGTGGTCAAAATATTTTTTCTATGCCTTCCCTCCCGATGATACTAAAAACATTAAGGAAAATAAGAGAAGAAAGAGCCACGGGCATAGTAGTGGTACCGTATTGGACTGCACAGCCGTGGTACCCATTATTAGTAGAATTGTTATTAGAAGAGCCGATGGTGTTTGGTCCAAATGACAAGTTATTATCGTTGTCTGTTGATAGATCACAGAAATATCTGAGGGCGAGACATCTGAGCTTAGTGGCAGCCAAATTATCAGGGAATCTTTCCGAAGAAAAACGATCTCGGAGGAATCTATTGATATTTTAGCCGAATCAACATTAAAACAATAGGAGGTGCCACTAAAGAGATGGCAGCGATTCTGTAAGGCAGAAGATCAGGATATGTTTAAGGCAGGCGCTAATATAGTTTTAAGTTTTCTGACCAAACAATTTAATAATGGGGCATCTTTCGGTTCTCTCAATACCGCAATCGCACTCATTTTAGAAAATCCAGTTAGTCAAGATTTAGCAATTAGAAGGTTTATGAGAGGAGTAGTTAGATTAAGATCAGTAAGACCAAAGTATGATTATACCTGGGATATTAGCGTAGTTTTTAAATTAATGGAGAAATGGTACCCCTTAGAGAATATTTCGTTGCGTTTACTAACACTATGAACAGCTATATTGTTAGCCTTGGCATCTGCTCACAGAGTGCAAACGATAGCAGCAATTAGGCTGAGTAATTTCTCATATATGGGAGAAGCTATAAATATTAAGATACCGGAGCTAATAAAGACCTCCAGGGTAGGTCAAACACAGCCTTTGTTGATATTACCGAAGTTCAGCGATAATAGAGCGATCTGTGTAGCTACTTCATTAGAGAGGTATATGGAAGCTACACAGGAAATAAGACGAGATGGGACCATCTGTTTATATCATTCAAGAAGCCTTTCAAGAAGGTATCGGCACAGACTTTAAGCCGCTGGATAAAGATAGTCTTACAAGAGAGTGGTATTGATACTAGGATTTTCTCAGCGCACTCAACAAGACATACGGCTACCTCAGTAGCGGTGAGAAAGGGAATCGATATAGATGTGATTAAAAGAACAGCGGGGTGGTCACTCGGATGACAAGTCTTTGCAAGATTCTATAATAGGCCGATTCAAAAAGATAAAACGGTATTTGCAAACGCAATAATGAGTAATGATAATAGAAATTAGTTAGAAGTTTTGTTTTTGTTTAGAGTAAGGATAATCGTAAGAAGGTGAAAGCATTCCAAAAAAGAGACCAAAGGGAAATTAAGTTAAGTAGTCACAGAGAAAAGACTGTATTATATATATATATATATATATATATATATATATATATATATATATATATATATATATATATATATATATATATATATATATATATATATATATATATATATATATATATATATATATATATTATACTGATATATAGATATTCTAGTTAAAATATAATGATTTTGTAATAAATTATTTTTATCAGACCAGAATAAAATATGTTACCTGGAAATAAGTGAATAAACAAAATTGCATAAACGCTAAATAACTACCTTGTAATCTCGAAGAACGGGACTTGAAATATAATTGTACAGTCAAACGAACTTACCGGTAAGTGAAGTTCGACTGTGATTAGATGAAAGTCCCGTTCGAGATGATTACACCCCCCCCCCCCCCAAAAAAAGAAGTGGAGCTTAAATTAAAATTTATGACCCGCCCCAAAGATTCGCGCAATTTTGTTTCGCTCTGAAATAATGAAGAAACACGAAACCGGAATCCGGGACCTAGTGAATTTTTGAACTCTGAACATTGTGACATATCTAGCAAAACGAAGTCTACTACCTTGTAATCATCTCGAACGGGACTTTCATATAATCACAGTCGAACTTCACTTACCGCGGTAAGTTCGTTTGACTGTACAATTTTCATTCGCACCACAGCCAGATTCACCCTTCATCCTGACTTCCATACATATTTGTAAAAGAACACTTCACTCCATTGTTATGATATCTATCATACATGCATTCTATCGTATATTATGCCATATGGCACGCAGAATTAAAATACTCCTATTAAAATCAAATTATAACGTATGTGGTGTCATTTTCATTAGAAAAATATTTTACTGATTGCACTTCTGCTAACATCAAATGTGTAATTATAGAAATAAGGTATCGGTAATAGATAATACACCCAAGTTTGTTTTCGTTCTTGAACCCCCGGTGTGTGTGCCCCGAGGGGTTCGACCCAGAGACGCATCAAGTCATAAAAAAAGGGTCCCCCTGAAGTGCCCGGGCGGCAACTGACAAGGAGATTCATTGCCAGCGAATTCTATTTTTTCCGGACGAACCCAGACGGACCCTGACGGACCAAGTGTGAATGGCTCCATTAAAAGATAAGGAACCGATATTTTTTGGCTTGACCTGGCCGAGTACTATCCGGGCTTTTCCCGGACGGAGAAGTGCGAACGTCTCCATTTAAAAACAAGGAATTCATCTCGTCCGGTCCGGCCCGGATATGTGTGACCAGACTTTTATGCAGGTAATGCAAGGTATGAGGGCGCTTAATGCCAAGGGCGCTAATCGCCAAAGACAAGAACACTTTAGTTGCAATAAAATGTTTTTTAATTTTTAGTGAGTGCGAGCATTCTGGCGAGCTGAGCCTCGTACCGAGCCAGTAATGCTTGCTGCCACAGATGCGTGGACCCTTCGGTGATCATCGGGGATGACTAATACAGCGACGTATCACACATCTCGATTCACGCACCAATTTTTTAGAAATAATCCCATTAATCTGTTGCCTCATCCAGCTGCAAGGTCCAATTTAAATCAGTTAGTTATTTAGCGATCCTTAAAAATTCGCGCGCGGGGCCGGTGTCAAGCCATGCAGGCAGCGCCTAACACGGAGCGTAGGGAAATACAGACACGATAGAGACGAGAAGTAACCGGCGTGGTGCCAAGCATGTATCTTTACTCACGAAGTATAATAGAATATATAAGGGGCATTCCACGCCAAATCAGACAGTTTTTTTATATCATTCTACCCATTAAATGAAATTTTTATGCGTTCTTTTTAAATTTTTTTATCGAACCGTTTTCGAGATATCGATTCTCTCGGTTTTTTCTTCTAATAGATGTAACTTGGCCAAAAATAGACGAATTCGAGTGCTTTTTTTTCATTCTGATGGATTTTTCGCGCAATTTCTGAAGAAAAATATAAAAAAAATTTTATTCGTTTTTTTCGGTATAATTTTTCAATTTTTAGGTTAAATTATTTTTTTCAAAAATGTTTATTCGTTTTGATTTTTTTGAAAAATTTATATGTTAAAGATCTGATTTTTCAACAATTTCTGTGAAAGTTTCATAATGGGATTCCGATTCTTTATATTTTTTTCATAATTTTGAAAATTCACAAAAAAAAATTTTTTTCATGATTTATTGAAAATTTGCGTATATTTTTATAATATTACATGTAATAAAATTTTTGTAAAAGATACTTAATATTATTAAGTAATTTCTTTCGTCATTACAAATTAAGTACATGGATATTTCTTACCAGCAATCGTGAAATACATCTATATTACTATATGTTGTGACGTGACATTTTGTCGCGTCACAAGAGTGCGCTCTCCGGGGGGGAGGGAAGAGGAACAGAGGTTATCGAGGCTGGCGTGCACCACCGGGAGTCTCGAGCGTAGCTTAAAAACTGACAGAAAATCTGTTTGACATGCGTGCGGCATCGACAATGCGGACCCGGAACACCAAGACGGCAAGGAAGTCGGACCAACAGCGGCAGCAGATCAGTCGCGTGGCAACGTAAACGTCGGGGGAGGGAATGGACGAACCGACGTCGTGCCACCAATCTGCTGACCAGGGCTCCTCCGGCAACCGGCGTGGTTCGGGGAGGACGTTGCCTGTCAGGGGGCAGGCAACCAGGGCAAACCTGCCTCGGTCGATTTTCCCGAGGAGTAAGGTCTTAGAGGTCGACGCAGGAGTACGGCAGGGCCACGGAGCTCCTATCTGCGTCGTCTGCGCCGGGGGGGGAATTGGCCACTCCGTCCCGACGTTCCTCTCCCGCCGGGCAAAAGCCGGGGTGGCGCTCGGAATGGCCGAAACCGCGACCTGGTTGTGAGAAGAGGAGCCAGAGAGAGCCAGCAGCCGACACCGTCTTCCGCGGATCGATCTAATTGGGCGATAATCGATGTCGCGCGCGTAGAACCAATACGGGAGGGCCTAAGGAGGGGGGAGCGCGATCGTGATCTAGCGCGAGCCGTCGTAACGGCTCGTCCTGTTCCTCTTGGGATTTCGAGCGGTAAGGACCTCCTTTAGCCTTCCCGGGTGGTTATCGAGTCGCTGCGTCGTCGGGGCTTTTCGGTGGTCGCGCAAACGGGAGATTTCGGGTATCGAGGCGTGATTCTAAGATTCGCGAGTCTGTAAAATATCCGGCGAGACGATCCCGCCGCGTGGCGACCGACGCCAAGGTGTGCGCACTTTCCCTATTACGTTCTAAACTTCGAAGTTCCCAATAGAGTCATTTTTACTAACGAACACGTATCTCTGATTTATTCGCCTTCCGCCGTGGGAGCTAAATTCTGCGGATCCTGATCCCTCGTTCCACCCACGCCCGTCTCTCCGCGAATTCGCACGAGCTAGCCGGTCCGAAGACCTTCGCGAGTTGCTTCTCTCCACGCCGGTATCTTCGGATACCTGGCGCTCGAGAACCTTCCGCGGTTCTCGAAAAGGCGTGGAGAGCTCGGCAAGGGCTTGCGGCGTGCTTCCGGCCTCGATTCACGGCACGGGGACGAAAAGCACGTTACAATGTATCATTTATTTTCGTTTTGTCTTGTCTTACAGTGAAAATCTGATTGAAAGTTCTTCAATTAAACTGTGATGAACAGTAAAAGTGACACATAAACTGCAATTTCGATAATTACACCGACCGCTGAAAATTTGTCAACTGCACTATTTATAAATAGTCAGTGGATTGCAAATTAAATTGATTTTGCAAGGTTTGAGATACTAGTCTCAAATCTTTCAACTGTCGGTGATTCCTTAAATGAAAAGGATTGCAATACCGGTTAAACTGACTTTTTCTTTCCATTATTAAGTTATTTAATGAACACAGTAAATTTTGTTCACAATCACGATTTACACAATAAAATCAATCCAAGTGATATGTCACATGTATAATTTTACAGCAATATTGCACATGCAAGTGTACACACATGTGACACGACTGGCGCCGAAAACGGAAGTGCTCGTGAAAAATGGCCATGAACTTGACCACCACGAGGTATCGATTATTCTCGATCAATATCACTGCGCGCGCACATGGATCATGTGCAGTGTGCAGTTGACAAATTTTGAGCGGTCAGTGTAATTATCGAAATTGCAGTTTATGTGTCACTTTTACTGTTCATCACAGTTTAATTGAAGAACTTTCAATCAGATTTTCACTGTAAGACAAGACAAAACGAAAATAAATGATACATATAGTAATATAGATGTATTTCACGATTGCTGGTAAGAAATATCCACGTACTTAATTTCTAATGACGAAAGAAATTACTTAATAATATTAAGTATCTTTTACAAAAATTTTATTACATGTAATATTATAAAAATATACGCAAATTTTCAATAAATCATGAAAAAAATTTATTTGTGAATTTTCAAAATTATGAAAAAAATATAAAGAATCGGAATCCCATTATGAAACTTTCACAGAAATTATTGAAAAATCAGATCTTTAACATATAAATTTTTCAAAAAAATCAAAACGGATAAACATTTTTGAAAAAAATAATTTAACCTAAAAATTGAAAAATCATACCGAAGAAAACGAGTAAAATTTTTTTTATATTTTTCTTCAGAAATTGCGCGAAAAATCCATCAGAATGAAAAAAAAGCACTCGAATTCGTCTATTTTTGGCCAAGTTACATCTATTAGAAGAAAAAACCGAGAGAATCGATATCTCGAAAAAGGTTCGATAAAAAAATTTAAAAAGAACGCATAAAAATTTCATTTAATGGGTAGAATGATATAAAAAAATTTTAGACAAATCAAAAAATCAAAGTTCCAAAGCTGTCTGATTTGGCGTGGAATGCCCCATAAGTAGTGATTAAGTAAAAAGAAAGAGTGCAGCTTCATTCATGAAACCCACATACGTAACAAAATCCAATCGAGCATGTGTGGGATATGCTTGGTCGTCAACTGCGTCAGTGTAATCCTCTTCCCACAGATCTAACGCAATTAGGAACAATATTGCAAAGAATTTGGCGTAGATTACCTCATATGCAATACGTCGCTGCATTAATATGGGACAGCGTTTGCAGGCTGTTATCCAAGCTTGAGGTGATAATACATGGTAGTTCGCCACATTCTTAGTGGCGAACAAATCACACCCACACCCACGCGCGCGCGCACACACACACACACACACACGCGCGCGCGCGCGCGCGCACAGAGGCATAAATCCGACCGAGCAATCTCCACGTGGTATGTTTTAGGCCTTGAGCCTCCCCCACAAGTTTGCGCGCGACGGAATAGATGGTGCGATAGGTAATAGGCTCAATGTCTGATTAGCTAAGACGCCATCACGTGGGCCAGCCAGGAAAATTAAGCGCGAAAAGAGAGTCGCGTGCGTGGGCGGCGTTGAGCGGACGGACAAAACGATTCGATCCGTCAGTGTATACCGACCGCGAGAAAATAAAATATTTTACAAAAGTAAACAGACATTTTATCTGTGAATACCCAGTCATTAATACCTTCATATTTAAGAAGCGATTGTTTTATGTGAACGTTGCGAAATTCAATAGTTTTCATGAATTTTTGCAGAGAAATGGATACGTCTAACGTTATGCTTCTTTTTGCAATTTTTAACAAGTACTTTCTCTTCATACTTAAGAATTTTGTGTACAATAATTAATTTGCTTATAGTGTTTATCCCATCCGGAATAAACAGGAGTTTGACAGTGGTATTTCGTTAGCCTAAATGATTAAAACTCTCAGAGTGTACAAAACAAAAACCAAAAATTTTAAAAATATTTCTAATCAAATCACTCAGGTACTGTAAAACCCTGTTGCATTTTACCAAAGTAACATCCTGAAGTTTACATTGCTAGTTGTGATGAAAGTTACGAAAAATGTACAGTTCTTTTAAAAACATTCGACCCTTAATTACTTCCTACAACGGAAAAATGATTTGATTGAGTGATTGCTAATATTTCAAAATATTAATTTTGCATTTTCAGTAATAGAATATAATGAACATATTAAAATAATGTAGCTATTTGTAGTCAGCCTTTCGGATCAAGTGAGTCAAACGACACACTCCGCCAATAAATATACTTTAAATACGCAAATATACACCGAATTATATCGCGTTTTGGTGTCATTTTAATCAGAAAACCCTCACAATCACATTGGTAAAAGTTTCATTGCAAAAAAATTAAAAATGCAAAAGTTAGACCTTTGCATTAGTGTGCGCACACGTATGTACATGCTCGGACCTCTGTTTTTCTCTCTTTTACTCGCTGTCCTTTTCTACGTTCGGCTCCCTCGGAGGGTTCGCGCGAGCCGCGTCTATAAATAGAATCGAGTCTCCTACTTCGTAACTGCCTGGCTCGGGTCTCGAATTTCGGGCAGCTATCCAATCTTTACCGTACAGCGGGTTAATGATGGTGCGAAGTCTCAGTAATCGTGAGACTATAACAAGTAGCGGCTACATTAAAACTTTCAACATAAAGCGCATATGGATCTACCCTGTGATATTGTCGTTGCATGAATTGTTTCATCCATGGTATATTCGCAAGTTCTTCTTTAGCATCGGTGGTGGCCGATACGGCGAATACTCTGAAGATACCATTGTAGTCGGCAAATCCTATACATTGAACTGCTAAATATAACTCGTGCATATAAATCCCTGAGATTATGCGCCCCGAAAGACTCTGAATGACGCACGGCTCTTGGCTCTTCACCATGAAATCCCAGATCTCAATACTGCCATCCATTCGCGCGAGTACGATAACTGTAGGACGAATAATGCCCCAGGAACATGCAGTGTATCTGTGTTTAATAAATACTTCGTTTTTTTCTTTTAACGAACTGATTAATTAACTATACTAAAACATTTGGAAAAGTATGCTGCATAAATTGTTTAGTTCATACCCAATATTTGATTTTTTCCATGTCAATGGTACATCAAAATCGTCTTTCCAGATAGAGAATATCTTTCCACCCACCGTGGCAACTATACGATCGTTGAATTTAGCTCGAATCGCATGAGTTACTGGGCCATCGTGCAATCTTCTATACCAGACCCATTTACACTTTTCGCTGCTAACAGTCATGTCGGTGGTGAACTCGAATCCGTCCCATGTAATGCAACCGAAATTCCCTACAGGTAATATTTAAAAGATTTATTAAAAGATACGTTAGGTACTTGTACACCCGCATCGCGTCAATATTTATTATATTTATTATACAGGCTGTTCGACAATAGGTGTCAATAATTTTAAGGAGTGGAGCCACACACCAAAATAAGACGAAAATCAAGAATGAAAAAATTGCGTATATTAAGGCTGGGTATACACTTGAGCACGATCACGAACGAAGCAGGCCGAGGCAGCAGTCGGAACCCGTGCGCGCGTACACCCCTCGCATAGACATTACTACAGTAGTGCTCGCGTAAAGGTAGGTTTATGTTGGAGCTGCGATAAACGATAAGAGCGACGATGTGAATAGGATAGTAAACGAGAGAAACATGTTTTCTCTTTTGTTTTCCTACTGTTTCGTCGCTCTTATCGTTTATCGTTGCTTCAACATAAACCTACCCTAAGGCATTGCCCATCGGATCCGTATGTGAAAGCTTAAGCGAACTGGGAAGTAAATCTCACATCTCCGATTTCTCGCTTGACTGGTTTTTATGAGTTTGGACGCTCGAGACCGAGCAACCCTTGGCACGCGCGGTATCCTCTGATATTCACTGCGCGACGGTATCGAGTTACGCGCGTCTAGCTCGAGCGTTAAGTCGTCAATTTTTCTCAGTTTCCGCGATCTTATCCGTTGTCGTATCGATACAAGAGATTCACCATTGGATTCTAAGCGTTCTCCTGATTAAAATAACACTAAATTTCAAGTGAATCGGACTATTTGTAGTAGGGGTGGGCGAGTACCTGAAAATTTCTGGAATCCCGAGTCTCGGTTCAACTTTTGGTGACTCGGGTCGGGTCGGATCGTAACAGGGATTGAAAAGGTTCCGAAAATAACTGTTTCAAACTGTTATGTATAGGTTCTGACAGAAACAGTTACGAGAACCGAAATAATGTTATAACTGTTATTTAAAAAATGGTTCTGACCTAATATCTGTTCCTGTTACGGTTCTAGTATCGGTTCTGATATCGGTTCTATATCGGTTCTCTTTGGGTTCTATACCGGTTACGGTCTACAGTTAGAATCGAATTCATCCTTATTTTTCTTTTACATATTTCGATTCTACATATGTATAATGATTAGGCAAGGAGGTACGGTTAAGATTGTAATAATATCCATTTTAATAATTTGAAAATGGTATATATTAATTATATTTTCGTTTTATATTGGTTTCAGAAATATTTATTACACGAGCATTGTATAAATTAATATACGTATAACGAAATTTCGGAAGGTAGTACATAAAATAGAAGGACAAAAGATAGCTCTATCCCATGTTAACTGTTTATGTTTACAGTTCCTTCGAAGAATGCGAATTTCCAACTACGCGTTATATCGACGTTTCAAGTCCCAAATGATTCCCTCTACATCTTATCACTTTAGTAGGTATTGTGGTGTGCAAACATACAGTTGTCAAACCTTGAATCCAAACCAAGAAGACAATGGGTAGAAAGAAATGCGAAATTGTCCGAAGATATTTTAAATTGTGTGCTAGTGAAAAGAAACTTCAGTGTATAATTCAAAACTGCGATTCAATCATTTCGGTAAATACATATAATTTACTTAGTTATTTTTGTCTACAATGCAGAACATTAATAAAATTAGTACTTATAGGACCATTCAACAAATCTACAAAAACATTTGGAAGTTTCACATCCAAATGAATTTACAACCGTAATGTTAGAAAAAGAAAGACACAAGACAAGAGACAGCTCTAATCCGTTTGAAAATACTGGTAAGAGAAACTGTAAAAGACGAAAATTAGACGTCATAAATGCATGCATCAGATTGGTGACGGTACATGGCAGATCACTCTCCTTGATAGATGATGACGCATTTAGAGACATCATTCAGATGATTAAATTTCAAAAAGAAAAAGTGTATTCACATGGAGTCCGTGATGCACTTATTGAACAAGCAATTGAAATAAGAAGAAGAATTACACAGGAAATAAAAGGCAAATTAATATGCCTTAAGGTGGATGCAGCAACGTGCAAGGGTAGATCGTTTCTCGGTATTAATATACAATTTATAAAAGATGGTAAACTACATGTTCGCACATTAGGAGTTGTCGAACTTTCTAAGAGTCACACTGCCGAATATTTGAAAAGTATTATAAAGCAAACTTGTAACATGTACGGAATTGAAACAAATCGGATTTACACTGTGACAGTTGACAACGCCGCAAATATGTTAAAAACAGTTAAAATTTTAAATGAAGAAGACGATGGTAACGATAACAGTGGCGATGAAAACATCGAGCATATAGATA
Source organism: Perdita meconis (assembly GCA_030770465.2). Lineage (NCBI taxonomy): Eukaryota > Metazoa > Arthropoda > Insecta > Hymenoptera > Andrenidae > Perdita > Perdita meconis. The sequence continues at coordinate 18,863,023 of JASKOS020000006.1, read as the reverse complement.
TCACAGGATCGGAAATAACAGATGTTTTGATAAATTCACAATACAATAACGAGGCAATTGGTAATGAATTGTCTGCAACGTCACATTTTACAGTTAAAACAATTAGATGTGCAGCTCATACTCTACAGTTAGCTGTTGCAGATTTATTAAAGAAACAAGAAGTCTCTGCCATTATCGAAACAGCTAGAAAAGTAGTCAAAAAATTACGCACACCTTTATTAAAATCAATATTGTTGGCAGCGCACGCAAAATGTGTGATATTGGATTGCATAACAAGGTGGCACTCCACATTTGATATGTTGGAACGACTATTAGAAGTAAGGGAATATTGCGAAACAATTGACGATAAGGATGTTAAATTATCGCAATTAGAGTGGACACAGAGTATTGAAATATTAAATGTACTAAGACCGGCACGAATTGCAACGAAACGACTACAAAATGAACAATTATTAGTTGGTGACTCATATGAAATATTTCAAAGATGTATTATGGAAGTAAAGAAAGAAAACACAAATTTTGCAAACGAATTTGTAAAAAATATAGAAAGACGACAATCTATATTATTTGACAATGACATTTTTTCAGCTGCTATATACATGGACCCTAGATATAACGTCACCTTAACAAATAAACAAATTCAAGAAGCAAAAATTTGTTTAATAAATACATACACTAGGATAGAACGAATACGTACAGAGATAGAAGACACATCGAATCAAGACAGTAGTATTATAATTGAAGATACACTAGACATGACAGAAGAAGATGAATTTGAAATCTTTTTAAAAAACGCAGAGGCTGTCCAGGCACAGAATAGATTACAGAAGAGTAGAGTTCTGCATTGCACGATTGAAAATAAATTAGAGGAATTTTTGAAAGAACCGAGGTTCGACTTCCGTTTCCGGGTGTGAGGAGAGCAGAGTGTTGTAAAGAGGTGAAGGGAAAAAAGGAAATAAGAAGGGGAAAAAGAGTGAGCGCAGTGGGAAATTGTGGTGGAGAGGAGTAGGGGTGATCGGTGCAGTTGGGTGGAGTGAGTGGAAGCGTGAGAGGTGGAAAGGGTTGATACGTAGAGAGCGACGGGAAACGAGTGAGGTTAGGAGCAAGTGAAGACGCGGGAGAGAGTGTGGAGAAAGGTGGGGAGAGTGTGGTGACATCTGTGGGAGGATATAGGAGTGAGAAAGTGTGGGTAAGGAAGGTGGGTAAAGTAGAGATGAAGGAAAAGGGTTTGGACAAGAATGAAGAAGGAAGTGTTAGGAGGGAGGAAGTGGAAAAGAATAAAAAGAAGGGGAGGCCGACGGCTATGATGGTGAGAGAAAGGTGTGAAAGGGAAAGAAGGCATAGCACGAGCTTAGAAGAGATATGGAAAAGGAAGAGGGAGGAGGGCGAGAAGGAGATGCAGGAGGGAGAGGAGGGGGGAAAGAAGAGGCATGGGCTTTCAAAAAAAGCAAGGTAACAGGGAGATCGCCGCAAAAAAGAGAAGAGAATGAATTAGAGGAGGGGGAGAGGATAGAGAAGCTGATGATGGCGATGTGGGGGGAGATGAAGGGAATGAAAGAGACGATGGAAAGAGGGTTAGAGGGTATGCGAGGGAAATGAAGGCGGAAGTGGAGGGGTTGAAAAAAGAGATGAAATCAAGGGAGGAGAAGTGGAGGAGGGAGAAGGAGGAGTTATGGGAGAGGATCACGCAGATGAAAAATAATGAAGAGAGGAGGGACAGGGAAGTGGAAGGGCTCAGAGGAATGGAGAAAAGAGTAGAGGAAATAGAGAGGAATGGAAAGGCAGTAGAGGCGGTGAGGAGAGGAGGGGAGGAGGGGGAATGGGAGCAGAAGATAAAGGAGATAGAAAAAAGGATGGAATGGAGGGAGAGGGAGGAAAGGAAAAGAAATCTGGTGGTGAGGGGTTTAAGTAAGAACGAGGGGAAAGAGGAGCAGGAAGTGGAAAAGATTTTAAAAGAGGTAGGAGGAGAGGTTGAAATAGAAAGTGTAAGAAAGGTAGGAAGAGGGGAGATTTGGGTAGCTAGGGTAGGGAGTGAAGAGCAAAAGAAAAAGATAATGGAGGGAAAAAGGAAATTGAAGGGAAGAAAGGAAAAGATAGAGGATGACCTAACCTTCCAGGAAAGAAAGATGATGTGGAAGCTGAGGGAGATTGCGGGGAGAGAACAGGCAGCGGGAAGGAGGGTGTGGGTGAAATACGGAAGAGTGCAAATAGAAGGGGAGTGGTGGAGGTGGGACGAGGACAGGGGGTTACTGAGGAACGGAAAGGGGGAGGAGAGAAAAGAGGAGGGAAAGAAGATGCAGGGGGGAAGAGAAGGAGGGGTCACTAGGAAAGAGGTGAGGGAGGGGGAGGACGTAGGAGGAGAGAGGGGGAGGGAAGAAAAGGTAGACAGAGTAGAGGAGGAGGAGGGAAATAGTAGTAGTGAAAAGACGTATAGCGAAGGGAGGGAAGGAAGAGGAAAGGGGAGGAAACAGAGGAAAAAAGGGATATGGAAAATAGGGTTCTGGAACGTGGCAGGGTTGAAAGGGAAGGACAAGGATTTTTGGAAAGGGTTGGAACAATGGCAGGTGATAGTGTTAATAGAAACGTGGATGATGGAAAAGAAATGGTGGAAGATAAAAGGAAAACTGCCAAAAGGATATGAATGGAGAATGCAAGGGGCGACAAAGAGAAACAAGAAAGGTAGGGCTATGGGAGGGGTAATAATAGGGGCGATAAAAGAAATGGTGGAGGAAAGAGAGGAGGTTGAGGGAGAGCTAGAAGGGTTGATAGAGATGAAGGTGAAGGTAGGGGGAGAGAGATGGAGAATAGGGGGGGTGTATGTGAATGGAGATATGGAAAGGAAGATAGAAGGGATGAAAGGATGGATGGAGGAGAAGGGAAATGGGATAAAAACGATAGTAGGGGGGGACTTTAACGCGAGGACGGGGATGGAGGGGGGGGGGAAATAGGAGTTGAAGGAGAAGAGGGGGAGACGAGGAGGTCGAAAGATAAAATGGTGAACAGGGAAGGAAGGAAACTGTTGGAAGGTATAGGAGAGAGAGGGTGGATGATTTTCAATGGTGGAATAGAAGGTGATGAAGAGGGAGAGTATACGTACACAGGGGCAAGGGGAAGCACGGTGATCGACTATGTGATGGGAAGCGAGGAGGTAAATGAATGTATAGTGAGGATGGAGGTGGGTGTAAAGTAGATTCGGATGATCACCCGATTGAGGTATGGGTGCGAGGGGAAGTAGGAGAGAGGAGGGGAGGCGAAAGGAGGGAAAACAAAGGAGGAAGGGGAGTATGGACGGAACAGGGGAGAAGAGAATTCATAAACAGAATAGGGGAGGTAGAGGTAGGGGAAGGACGCGTGGAGGTAGAAATGGAAAGGATGATGGAGAGGATAAAGGGAGTAATGGGAAGGGGGAATAAGGGGGAAGGGAGGAGGGTGAACAGCGGGTGGTGGGATGAGGAATGTGAAAGGGGGAAAAGAGAGTTAAGGGAAGAATTAAGGAGATGGAGGAGAGGGGAGGGGGGAAGGGGAGAGATACAAGGAGAGGAAGAGGGAATACAGGGAATTGTGTGTAAGGAAGAAGAGGGAGGAGAATGAGAGATTCGAGCAGGAGGTGCAGGAGGCGAAGACGGAGGCGGATGTTTGGAGGATTATTAACAGGGAGAGGAAAAGGAGAGGGAGAGTGAATGAAGAGATTGGGGAGGGGGAATGGCGGGAATATTTCATGAGGTTGCTAGGAGGAGTAGAGGAAAGAGTGGTAAACGGGGAGAGGAAGGGAGAAAGAACAGTATAGGAGAGGGAGATTCAATGGGAGGAAATAGAAAAAGTGATAAAAGGGATAAAGGACGGAAAAGCGGTAGGGGCGGATGGGGTACCGGGGGAAGTATGGAAGTACGGAGGGGAGGGGATGAAAAAGTGGGCGTGGGAATTTTGTAATAGGGTATGGAGGGGAGATGGATGGCCGGAGGGGTGGAAGGTAGGAATAATAGCACCAGTAATGAAAAAAGGGGAGGGAAGAAAGGTAGAGGAGTACAGAGGGGTAACCTTGATGCAATCGCTATACAAGGTGTATGCGGCTGTATTAGCGGAGAGGTTGAGAGAGGAGGTGGAGGAGAAAGGTTTGATTCCGGTCAATCAGATGGGGTTCAGGAAGGGAATGGGAACGATGGACAACGTGTATGTTCTGAACTATCTGGTTAATAAAAGAATAAGGAAAGGGAAAGGGGGGATAACGGCGTTTTTTATAGATTTAAGAGCGGCTTTTGACTCAGTGGACAGGGGGGTATTGTTAGAGGTGCTTAGAAAGAGAGGAGTAAGGGAGGGGTTAGTGGAAAGGGTAGAGAAGATTTACTGGGAGACGAAAGCTAGGGTGAAAGTGAGGGGGAGAATAGGGGAAGAGTTTTGGACGGGGAAAGGGGTGAGGCAGGGGTGTCCGCTGAGTCCGTTACTGTTTAATATGCTAATTGCGGATATGGAGGAAGAGATGAGGAAGGGGGGTGGGGTGGGGTGAAACTAGGGGAAGAAAAGATTTACACGTTAGCGTATGCGGACGATGTGGTGGTGTTGGCAGAGGAGGAGGAGGACATGAGGGCGCTGATGGGCAGGATGGAGAGGTACCTGGAGGAGAAAAAATTAGAGCTAAACGTGGGAAAGTCGAAGATATTGAGATTTAGGAGAAGAGGGGGGAGAAAAAGGAAAATCAGTTGGTATTGGAAGGGGGAAAAGGTGGAAGAAGTGAAAGAATTCAAGTATTTGGGATACGTGATGAGCAGTGGAGGGGGACAGGGAGCACAGATAAAAGATAGGGCGAGAAGGGCAGCGATGGTGATGGGGCAGGCGTGGGAAGTGGGGAAGAGGAGATTTAGGGATGACTGGTGGCGGAGGGTATGGGTATTTGACAGACTGGTCTGGACGGTGATGGCTTATGGGGCGGAGATTTGGGGGTGGGAGGAAAGGGGGGTAATGGAAAGGTTACAGGAGAGATATGTGAGATGGACATTGGGGGTGGATTGGAGGACACCGGGGTATATGGTGAGGGAGGAATTAAAAAGGGACAAAATAAAATTGAAAACGCTGAAAAGGGCATGGGGGTGGGAAGTGAGAATGGAAGAGGGGAGAGGGAGTGAATTATCAAGGAAGTGTTGGAGGGAGATACTGAGTAGGGAGAGGGGAAAAGCGGAGTTGTCGGAGTGGGAGGTAGGGAGAAGAAGAGTGATAGAGGAGAGGGAAGAAGTGGGGGGAGGGGTAGAGGAGAGAAGGAGGGTAGGAGGAATGGAAGGATTTGAAGTGGTAGAGAGAAGGGAAAAGGAAAAGCAAGAATGGGAAAGGTGGGAGAGAATAAAGGACGCTAGATATAATAAGTGGTATAGGGAGGTGAGAGTGGATAGGATACCGGTGTATTTGAGGAGGGGATGGGGGGAAAGTAGATGGAGAAGAATAGCGAGATTTAGAATGGGGAACGAAATGAAAGAAGCGAAATATTGGTTAGCGGAGGAGAAAAAATTATGTAGGGTGGGTGGATGGAGAGAAGAGACATGGGAGCACGTGTGGGAAGGATGTACGAGAATAGAGGGCACGGAGGGAAGCTGGCAGGAAAGGGTAAGGGAAATATTGGGGGAGGAGGGGGTGGGGGAAAATTGGATGAGGAAGATTGAAGAGATAAGGAATGAACGAAGGATGAAAGAAGGGGGGGAGGAAGGAGGAGGGAAGAATGAGAGAGAGTGAGAGAGAGAGAGGGGGGTGGGAGGGGAGGAAAAGGAAACGGAAGTCGGGAGGGGGGTAGGACTACTATTAGATTAAGATAAATGTAAGGTAGATTAAGAGAAATAGGTTAAGAAAAGGCGTGCGAGAAAAGTAAAACGAGCGAGAGGAGAAAGGGAAAGAAATAGCGAAGTAGTATAAGTGGCGAGGCGTATAAGTAGGGCGAGCGGCGAAAGACGGTGGACAGTAGCGCGCGATAAATAGTATTAAGTAGCGTAAATAGTAGTAAGTTAGTATGTAAGTAAATAATTGTAAAATAGATATTAAGGAAAGAGGTTGTAACCCCAAGGGGATCAACAAACAATGTAATGTAATGTAATGTAATGAAAGAACCGAGGTTGAAATCGTCCAATGATATTTTATGCCATTGGGACAATAGAAAGGAAACAGAATTATACAAATTAGCGGAGGTAGTTTTGGCTATACCACCCACACAAGTTACCGTGGAACGATTATTCTCTGCGCTAAAATTTATATTATCTCCACAACGCTCACGAATGGCTGGAAACTTAATCAATGATATGCTGCTAATACGTTTAAAATATAATGAAAATTAATTACCATTAATATAAAATTTATTACAAAAGTTAATTACAATTTTTCCGTTTTTATGATAAGCTTTCATTCTTCTTCTTTTTCATTTATTTTTGTCTTTTGTACTTACTTTTGTTATATGTCTGTATATTTTTGTTATCCATGAACTTTTGTAATTTCTATAATACTCATACAATACATATTCATGAAACAAATATGTAGCAAAAATATGATTAATATATAAAATTTTGAAATAATTAAAATTGGATATTATTATAACCTTAACCTTAACTCTTCAACAAATAATTATATGTAGAATCCAAATAAAATCAATATAAAAACGAATACGATTGTAACTGTAAGCGTAACCGGTACAGAACTGAAAGAGAACCGATATGGAACCGATATTAGAACCGTAACCAATATAGAACCCAAATAGAACCAATATGGAATCGATATCGGAACCAATACTAGAACCGTAACCGAAACTGATATCTTCGTAAATTTCGGTTCCCCATAACTGTTATAGAAAATAACGGTTCTTTGAAACTGTTTTGAAAACCGAAATCGATATTATAACAGTTTTCAACCCCTGGATCGGAACCCAAATGTTTATGATACCCGAGTACCCGAAATTTTCGGGTACCCGGAATCAAAGTCAGGTCGGGTTGTTTCCCAATCTGATTTTATACGATTATTTATACTTATGTAATTTGTTCGCACCTGCAATGACAACAATACTGTAAATACAATAAAGAAGGAAGAAAGAGTAAAATCTGATTAAAGGATCTTCCAACACGCGTTATAATATTCACTACCCGACCCGATTTCGACTTCGGGTACCCGAAATTTAAGAGTACCCGAGTATCACCAATTTTCGGGTCCCGACCCGAACTCGCGGAAACTACCCGACCCGACTCGAACCCAAAATGTTGCGTACCCGCCCACCTCTAATTTTTAGTAAAGTTATAATTGAATCGTGAAAATCAATTTGTTTCGTTATTTCGTTAATTATGGACCGAATTATGTCGTGTTTGGTATTTTTTTAATGATTTAAGGAATTGATTGGCGTCACTCTCGTAAAAATCTTATGGAAAAAGGCGAAAATCAGCCACGAGCACTTTTAAATGACTAGTGCTATCCTTGTCTTTTATGGCCCTTTGTTCTGGGAATCGAGCTCCCGAGTGAGAAAGTTCCAACGGTCCAAGTCGACAAAAAATAGTGGTTGGAGAGATTGGGCTAACCTTGTGGAAAGAAAATGAACTAAGTTTATGCGGGCACTACAGTACATTGTTTTAAATTCAGTGCTACGGATTTCTGAGAAATGCGGCCGACAAGCATCAAAAAGTGAAATGTGCTTTCGGTAGTAGCAAACGGAGCAGCTAAAGCGTAGAACACTGTACGGTTACCTAGGATGAACCTTGGAAAAGGTTCGGGAAAAGAGTCGGAGCATAGGCACAAGCAAGGCAGACTGAGTCACAGTGTGACTCCATGTGTTTTTCATTAGGAGACTTAGCGTCCACGCGGTTCTTGTATGGTCTTCATTCGCTCTCACTCACTTCTCATCTTTTCTCTCTCACAGCTGAGTCACAGCTGCCAACAGAACTATGTACCCTCGGGTAGCGTCTACAGAACCGTTACTTTTAGCAGCAGCCTATAGGAAGCAAGTGTATCGACATCATATCATTGTAGTAGCACCTATGCGTGAAGTGCACACGCGCGCGGGTATCGACTTAAGGTCTATTCTCACTATCCGTCAAGCCTCTTAAATCATACTGATAGATTTATTGCTCAAATATTTTCCCAGGTGCATCAGACCCACTATCCGTCAAGCTTGACGCTGGCTAACCATCGTTAAAACTTTCTCCAATATGTTTCTTATGGGGGCATTCGCACTATTTGTAATCGTTCAATTTGACGGCCGTTTACCAACCAACAATTGAGGGTCAGCATTCACAGAAAAGGTATTTGACGATCGGTTGACTGTCCTGGGTTTTCGGCTCTGTGCCAACCACTTGAAGCGGACTTTTTTATGACCGTTATGGATCCCCGGGTCCAACCTCTCGAAGCTCGGGTCACTGCGCAGGTTCGATAACAAAAACAACGTGGGTATGCTACCTATTAACGAAACGTCATTTGTATAATTTAATATTTGATCTTCATGGAAATGTAACCAGTGAAATGCTGATATTTTTCTGATGAAAATGATACCAAACTTGATAAAATTGCGATTATTTTCAACTGAGGGTTGTGACGGTGGTGCCCAGTCTGCTGCCAGCTGGACGGATAGTGTGAATTACCGAAAAGGTTGGCAGACGGCGGTTAGCTGGTGGTAGGCTCGAAGGATAATGAGAATAGACCCTTAAGTAGCTGACCGTGTAAAGTTGGGAGTGAGGACATCGTTTCGTGGCATGCGGGGCAAATTCGTGGTGTATTGAAGCTTGTCGCGGGTCTGCCCTGTTCGTGTTCATGCTCAAGTGTATACCGATCCTAAGGTTTCGTTACAGTTTAACGTGAAGGCCTTTTTCTAGTGTCGACGCACGCTAGCTAGGTCAGACACGTCCCTGTTAATGTTATACTCACTCAAAGGAACCCACCTTAGGCTGACAATGAGCTCCTCCTGAATGTGCCATCACGAGCCGCGCCGCGCCATAGCAATGGCGACGAAAAGGCATTTCGGCGAAAATCATGGCACAATCCGTGCTACACGACACGCTCCTCGCTTCGCGGATCACGGTTGGAATGGTTCTCGCGCCGTATCTCGCTCCACGTCCCCACCACGCACTACGCGCCACAGCTGGAACCCGCTATTCACGTCGTGTAGTGCGGATCGTGCCCTGGCTTTCACCGAGTTGCTTTTTTACTGCCATTGCTATGGCGCAACGCGGCTCGTGATAGCACGCTCCATGGGATCTCAGCCTTAGAAAAGGAAGCACGGGAGGTGGTCTTCTTTATCCCACAAGTGCCACGTGTTAAGTATTGTCCCTTAAAGCAGGTCATAAACAGATACAAAGGATCTGCGGCAAGAATGGTAGATACATAGGCCTAAACCTCAAGAACAACTCGAGTGCCAATTCCAGCAGATTTTCTTCCATTGAAAATCAGTAAACTTTTAAGCTCAATATCTCCAAAACCAGTTGAAGAAGGTTGTACAAGTTAAAGGTTATGGAAACTGTTTTGAAACGAACTATCAAGCAATCTATAAAAAATTATGTAGTTGCATTTAAAAAACCGAACTTGATTTTTATATCGCTTAAGACAATTGTTATAGCTGAGAAATTTTCCCCTTTTTACCATACAATTTCATATAAACATTTTCGTCAATACGTTAGTAAATAATGGACTGTATACGATTTCGGTGGACCCTGTATGTAGCTCCGCGCAAATCTCCTTATTGAGTGGGGATAGCGACTGCCATTTCTAGAGTAGTAATATAGTTGGCAAGTATGTATACAGGGTGTCCCAAACTCGGTGCGAGAGCCGGAAAGGGGAGATTCCCGGAGTGATTCTAAATAACTTTTTCCTTTGCAAAAATGTCCTCCGAAGCTTTGTTATCGAGTTATTAATGTGGGTTCGGGGATATCCAGACCCGTTAAAAGGAATATAACAACGAGGAGAAAGTGGGGGGGGGGCGCCGTGGCTCAGTCGATTAGAGAGCGGCTAGCTAATCTGTAAGCCCGGCTTCGATTCCCCCGTGGTGGGTGTTTCCTCCTTTTTCCTCGGTTCCTACATTAATGTAAAACATCGGCCAATCAGAAAGCGCGTATAGTGAGCGCTCGGTCGACGAGTGATGATGCACAAGCTGCGCGTAGCGTTTGCTCTCGCCGCGCTGAAGCCATGTACAAGAAACTTGAGATCTTAACGTTATTGTTCAATTCCTCCTAAAGTCTTTGATAAAAAATTATAATCTGACGGAAATCATTTCGTAAACATCACCGTCTGGGAAAACAACCAAAGACACAACTATCCCCACGAAGGAGGAAGCAGTCGAAGAAAACAAGGCGTCATCAAGGAGTATAAAAGGAAGTCCCAATCAACACCCACGCATCATTATTAATTCAGCAGCGATCAGTATTAATTCAGCGAGTATTACAATTCTTGTAAATCCTAACGTCTCTGTTACCAATAAACTATTCTTTTTAAAAAACTTCTTCTCGTGTATCTCGCGTGTGACATAAATTGGTGGCAGCGGAGGGATACGCCAATCGTTCTGAGTAACGACAAGAAGAGCGTATCAAGAACCTACAACACATCAGTACATGAGAAGAAGACTCTCGTCGATCATCAAGTCAAAAAGAAAACTGAAGTCTGACGTCCTGAGCGACTCCACTTCGCAAGAGTTTTCTACTGAACCGTCGACAACCTCTGAGAAAGGTAAGATGGTTGAACTCGAAAATATTACACAATTGCTTGAAAATGTGCTTGGCCGTCTCGAACGGTTAGAGACAAAATTAGAGACGAAAAAAGACTCAAAAGATTCAAAAAGAAAGAAGGACGAAGAGCCTTCTCCTTTTCTTACGGAAGACGAAAGTTCCGATTCAAAAAATGGTTCTGTAAAAACGTTTTCGCGACAGAACCAGCGTTATCCTCTAAAAGATTTATTAAGCGTTATCACAGAATTTGATGGAGAAACAATCTCTGTCGAAACATTTATTTCACAAATTGAAACCGCCAGGCATAATTTGCACAAATCTCAAGATGAATTATTATTACTAAGTATGATATTGGGCCAAAAAATAAAAGGAAAAGCTCAACTCGTTATCAGAGCCGAAATGATTTTAAATTTTGATGAATTGATTGAACAACTGAGACAGAACTATGGCATCACATCAGATCTAACGGCTCTACAACTCAAACGAATTCATTGTCGCCAAGGCTTCAAAGAATCGATCAATTCTTATATAACTCGTTTTACTCAAATTCACGATGAAGCATTAAAAACGATTCTTAGTCGAAATCTTTCGGCATCCCAAAAGGAAATTCTAATACAGGAAGAAAAACAAAGGGGTCTAAATGATTTCATTAACGGTCTAGATAAAGTACTTCGCTTAGATGTTAAAACATCTTCTCCTAAAAATATGAATGAAGCTATTAACTCAGCCAGAACTGCTGAGATAATACAAACAAGACCTTTCCAAGTCAGACAGCCAATAAACATCCCGTCAAAAATAAAATTTTTCAAAAAATTCCCTTTCGCTAAACCATCAACGTCTAATACTTTCCAAAATAATTCGCAAATACGAAATCCAACGCAGGTACGTACACCTGTGCAATGTACATATTGTCAAAAGATTGGACACATAGAAAAAGAATGTCGAACAAAGCAATATCGCGAAAATTTTCGAAAAACCGTGCCTTTTGCAAAGTCACCTCACATAAATCAATTGAACGGGGAAGTTCCACAGGAAAACAACGAGGAAGAGCTTACTCTATCAAGGATGCAGGAAGCAAACTTGCTTACATTCCTTTAAAAATACCCCTTATTATGCAAGGATTATATCTAATAGACCCTGGAGCTTCACTCTCATTGGTAAGCGAAAATGCAATTGAAAATAAACGAGACATAGATACAACAGATAAACGCTTTATAAAAACACTAAATTCGTGCTTACAAACACTAGGTTCCTTACGAACTCATTATCAAGGAAATCTTTTAATTTTCCACATTGTTCCAACTAATATACTGCAAGGAATTGGACTTTTAGGATTGGACTCATTAAAACAACTAAACTGTATTTGGAATATGAAAGAAGAATTTTTACAACTACAAAATCAGAAGTTTCTAGAAGAAAACCCTCTCGAAGGAAACACAACAGAAAATAATAAAAACACTGTTCCGCCTCAAACATCTAAACTGATACAATTTCCTGTTCAAAAAATTAAAAATGGAGAAGCAAAATTTTACATAGGTTCTTATGAAATACTTGCTACTGTCACGAATGGCTATACTTATTTACCCGTTAACAATTTTTCAACGCAAACTATTCAGCCTTGTACCAAATTAAACCAAAAAGGACTAATCGGGTATCCAATAACGGTAATGGACTTACAACCAGAACAAAAGACCGCATATCAGAAACAACGAATAGAATTGCTTCGACAAAATACACGCTTAGACCACATAAAAGAAGAAAAAGACACTATTTGGAATATCATTACCGAATTTCACGATATTTTTGTCCTCCCCGGAGATCCCATACTGTTGACAAAATTAACGGAACATTCGATCACTCTTCAAGATCCTACACCGATTCACGTAAAACAATACAGATATCCTCAAATGCATCAGGAAGAAATCAAACAACAGATTCAGAAAATGTTAAAAGACGGGATCATTCAAGAAAGTGATTCACCGTTCAACTCTCCATTATGGGTTTTTCCCAAAAAAGCCGACGCTTCAGGAAAGAAAAAAATGGCGCATTGTCATTGATTATAGAAAATTAAATGAAAAAACTTATCAAGATGCTTATCCATTACCAAACATAGATGATATTCTGGATAAACTAGGAAATGCTAAATACTTTTCTGCTTTTGACCTGGCCTCAGGATTTCATCAAATTGGAATGAAAGAAACCGACAAATTTAAAACAGCTTTTTCAACACCAGATGGGCACTTCGAATATAACCGAATGCCTTTTGGATTAAAAAATGCCCCAACATTTCAAAGAATGATAAACAACGGACTAAAAGGATTAATCGGAACCAGCTGTTTGGTCTATATGGATGACATCATAGTTTTCGGTAATACTCTACAAGAACACAACAAAAATTTGCGATATCTGTTTACTCGCTTACGAGATGTTCAATTGAAATTACAACCGGACAAATGCGAATTTTTGAAACCAGAATTAGCCTATCTAGGACACTTGTTAACAGAACATGGGATAAAACCAAACCCAGAACGAATCCAAAGTATTGTGAATTACCCAACACCTAAAACACCGAAAGAAATTAAACAATTCTTAGGATTAGCCGGATATTATAGAAAATTTATCAAAGACTTTTCAAAAATAGCGTTGCCTTTGACTACCTTGCTAAAGAAAACTACTGAATGGCAATGGACAGATAAAGAACAAATAGCTTTTGAAACATTAAGGAAGGCACTTTGTCACGATCCAGTTTTAAAATATCCTGACTGGTCTGAACCATTTCTCCTCCTTACGGACGCTAGTAATCAGGCAATTGGCTCTATTCTATCACAAGGAACTTTAGGAAAAGAACATCCTATTGCTTATGCATCACGTACCTTAAATAAGGCTGAACAAAACTATTCAATAACAGAAAAGGAACTCCTAGCTATTGTCTGGAGTATCAAACATTTCCACCAATATTTATATGGAAAACATTTTACCATAGTCACGGACCACAAACCATTAACATGGATCATGTCAGTAAAAGATCTAACATCACGATTAATGAGATGGCGCTTAAAACTTGAAGAATATGATTACACTATTATTTATCGAAAAGGAAAAGGAAATACAAACGCAGACGCTTTATCTCGGACGAACGCGATGGAAGACGAAGAAGAAGACTTACAAGATTTAATACAAGATACACTGGATGACCTAGCCAGAGAAGCTAGTCCAACTTACGACGAATTCCAACAGGAGAGACATACCCTTGAAAGGGAAGAGACACTTAGATATGAAGAAGGTAGAACAACACGAAAAGGATTAATTGTCTCGACCAATATAGAAAATCCTGGTCTATATATAGACCCAAACGACGAAGAGATTATATGGTACAGTTGTCTGAGAACACAAGTACCAGAAGCAAAAGAAATTGAGGTTCAAATAATGGATCCTTATTTAAGAGAGACGATTCTACGGATGATTGAATTCATCCACAAGAAAAAGACACCTGAGAAGTGTCTCATTATTAAAACTTCCTTTGTAGAGGATCCTAAAACAAAAGAAGAGAAAGAAGAACTTATTAAAGCCGTACATGAAAGTACGCATGGTGGTCATCAAGGGCTCGAGAAAACTTTGCAAAGACTAAGAATTCTTTACAACTGGCCTGGAATAACGAGAGATGTAGAAACCTACATCAAACATTGTGAAATCTGCCAGTTGAAAAAACTAAAATATGAAGCCAACAGACCAGGACCTGGAAATCCTGATAATCCAGAAAGACCAAATGAAAAAATATCTCTAGATATCATGGGACCATTACCCATCGATAGAAACTTTCGATACATTCTAGTTGTACAAGACTATCTAACAAGGTATATACAATTAATACCGTTGACTACAAAGACTCCTAAAGAAGTCTTAGAAGCACTATGGATTAATTATATTCAAATCTTTGGAGTACCGAAGGAAATATTAACAGACAACGGACTAGAATTTCGAGCAGAATTCGAAGAAACAATTAAGAATAAATTAAGAGTTAAATGGAAAACGACGTCCGTTTATCATCCACAATCTAATGGAAAGAACGAAAGATCGCATAAGGAAATCTTAAATTACCTAAGAAGCTATCTAGACAACACGGAAAATTGGATTTCTTTATTACCAGATGTCGTCCTTTCATACAATTCAACAGTTAATGAAAATACAGGTTTTTCACCTGCCGAATTCATGTTCGGGTACAAACCATATATGCCAGTCGAGGCAAGAGAATTAAAACTAACAGAAAAATTTCTTTACCAAGCCTTAAGATCTCAAAGGAAAAGAATTACGAAACAAGCAAAAGAACGAATAACTAATCGACAGGAAAAGACACAGCGCTTACAACCCCAAAGCAGAATAGCTCGTCAATATCGAGTAGGACAAAATGTTTTAGTTAGACGCAAACAACCACAAGATTCAAAATTGAAAGCACCATGGGAAGGACCCTATCGTATAATCCAAGCTATCAATGATCAAGCCGTGACTGTAGAGAAAAATCAACGAAAAGTAACATATCACATCTCAGATGTGAAACCTTTCTTTGTTACAGGAAAAGAAGATGAAGAAGATACTACTTCTGATTTTCTCGATGATAATGATGAGCCACAACCAGGCCCATCCTCTGCACCAGGCTGAACCAAGTTCACAAAATTCACTGACTGTTAATCCCTTAAAAGATGAACAAATAACGTATCTGGAATACCAGAAAAAAGCCCAACTATTCCACGAAACGTGGACGATAATCGTTGGAATAGATTATTCTCATACAAAAAAACAAATTGATCATTTAGAAAACCAAATACAAAATTTAGAATATCACTGTGCCGAAATCGACCCCTGCTTTAGTAAAACCCGAATTTTGATACAGAAACACAAACTAAAATTATTACGAGACGAATTACATACTTTGCAACAATTTGTTGGACATACCAGAAAACAGAGAGGATTATTAAACATAGTTGGAGAAGGAATAAGGCTTCTATTCGGAACACTAGCTGCATCAGACGCAGAATACTATAACAATGAATTAGACAAGCTTAGAGAAGATAATCTGAAAATAGCTCACTTAGTCCGTAATGAAACAACCTTTCTATTGAATAAATTACAAAGCAATATAGGAGCCTCTCATAAATTCGATGAACAACTCGCAACACTCAATTTAAACTTTGCCAATATCCAAAATGCAACTCGATTAGAAATTTACAATTTAAAGATTGACGAAACCTTATTTGACTATACGAACCTAATTCATGATCTATCAATACAAATACAAAAATTATCGAACGCTCTAATTGACGGAAAACACGGAATAATACATCCAAATCTCATTCAACCATCGCTTTTGATGACAACACTAAGAAATACAACAAAACAACATTTTCCAGTACCATTGCAAGAAGAATACTATGCTCTATTATTGGATGTAAGCGAAATCGCGGTAGCAGCAACTAGAGATAAATTATTATATACAATAACAATTCCTTTATTAGAAGAAGATCTGTACATCCTCTATAAACCAATAGCTTTACCAACATATTCGTATGTACAAGGATATCAAATATTCGACATTGACTTTGAATATCTCCTCTTAAACGAAGCAAAAACAAAGTTTATTCCTATCACACCGGAAGAAAAAATCCATTTTAAAGATCTAGGAAATCAATATATAGTACATCGGAAGAATCCAGATTATACAACTGCCTCATCTGATGCCTATCTCATTGAGCTAATTTTAAAGAAAAAACATCAGTGCACGCAGCACTATATTCGATTCCATTCAACACTCTTTATTCAATTAATAACAAACCAAGATTGGATTACTATATCACCGAAGGAAGAATATCTACACGTGTTATGTGAAAATGAAGAACCATACTTTATCACACTAAAAGGAAAAGCAATTTTATATTTACCCCCAGGATGTCTAGGAACGACCGATGAAATAATCCTTAAATCAGGGAAAACGGGACAAAACACCACGTTAAATATTCCTTTAGAAATAAATAATTATACAACAAATCTTTTCGAACAAACCACGGTAGATTTTAATCAAATTAACATAACGTACTTAAAAAGAGCTCAAATTACCGCCCAAGATCTACAAGACCTAGGAACCTCATTAAATGACATTAACCAGCAAATTGAAACTCTCGCATTAAGAAAACGAACGGCAACTCTATATGATAACATTAAATACTATACTATGTTATTGGGATACATCAGTATGGGAACCTTAATCACTTATATTCTCTATAGAATAAGAATTCTAAAGTGGGTATGGGAACAGTTAAAATCTTGGTGTAAACCGTGTACAATTATTTATGATCACTGTTCATTTGGAAACGCGTCAAGAACAATCGACCGAAGCCCGATGACAACAGAACCCATACAGTTATCAGAATTAGCAGAGCTTGCTCAAATCAGAGATGAACCGGAAACCCTTTATGCTGATAATGATAATGATATAATGACCCGCTTGCGAAACATACATAGAAAAAGTTTTACTCGAACAACTTTAAAATCATGACTTCTTTACAGATGGGAACCTATCAAAATTCCAACCTCAGAAGCGACGTCTCCTTATTGCATAAAAGTTACAAAATTCTTCGATTACTAACATGCGCGAAAGGAAAAGATAATGGCTACGTATATCAAACTTTCAACTCTGAAAATTTCTATTGCAAAGACTGTTGGCCTGAACCTACGGAAAGCACACACTTATGGATTAATCCAACGCACCAAAAAACGATTGTTAGAATACGATCCAAATACAATCGAATTTCCGCGGTGCTCGAAATGTCATATTCTTCTCTATACTTACCAACCAGTCGAAGCATGCGAGAAATGTTCCGCAATGTATCAAAGACTGTACTCATATTTACGAAATCATTTACCGAATCGATACGGATTTGTTAGATGGCTAAAAATCTTTCACTCCAACGATGTCGACAAAGAATTTCAAGAAAAACGGCTATTTGGGATGCTTATTGCCTATTTAAAAAGTCTACGGAATTTCGATCAGCTAATTGAAAAATGGAAAGACATCGAAAGGGAACAACAACGCATCGCCCAAGGATTCCTTGCCCTGTAAAAATTGTGAGGACACAATTTCAAAAACCCCCCGGAGGAATCTGACGGAAATCAGTTCGTAAACATCACCGTCTGGGAAAACAACCAAAGACACAACTATCCTCACGAAGGAGGAAGCAGTCGAAGAAAACAAGGCGTCATCAAGGAGTATAAAAGGAAGTCCCAATCAACACCCACGCATCATTATTAATTCAGCAGCGATCAGTATTAATTCAGCGAGTATTACAATTCTTGTAAATCCTAACGTCTCTTTTGCCAATAAAGTATTCTTTTTAAAAAACTTCTTCTCGTGTATCTTGCGTGTGACAATAAAAAACATCAGTGACACGTTAGCTATCGCGACATGTATTATGGTATCTTTTTCAGATTTTTAAATTAATTACCCAATAATTGTACAAGGCTTCAGCGCAGCGAGAGCAAACGCTGTGCGTAGCTTCTGCACCGTCACTCGTCGGCCGAGTGCTCGCTATACGCGCTCTCTGAATGAGCGATCGTTAATAACCCGTTAACAATGCTGCGGAGGACAGTTTTGCAAAGAAAAAAATTGTTTAAAATCACCCCAAGAATCTCCCCTTTCTGGCTTTTAAACTTTGTTTGGGACACCCTGTATAAAAATAGTTGATAAATAACACACCGTCAACAGTACCGATAAGTATCAGAGGCTTCATCACGTAATTTGGTTTCTTCACCACGTTGCTATAAAACCGTCTAACCGAGATGTCACTCGTAAACGGCAAAATGTCGTCACATTTCTTTTTAAATTGTGGTGTGTAAATATTAAGTGAGGTCACTACTTGTCGTCGATTTTCTTCGGGGTCCTGAATCACCAACAGGTAATGAGGTCTGAAAATCCGATCCAGATGCATGTATTTTGAGGTATCTTTTAACGCTGTAGGTAGATCCATGTGGATCTTACTCCTTATGACACGACGACTCTCTATATGAAATTTCTTCTGTCTTGCGATAAACAATTGATTAGGTCAATCCATAACTGTATAGGGTAGATGTATCACCTGTGGCCACTTTAAGGGTTTAGATACCATTCACTGATAACTTATGAAAAAGTAAATACTTAAACGTAGAGAATACGTTAATGTAGTCTAAAATATGCAGAAAATTAATATACTAAAAAAAATGTATTGATCTTTTAAACATAATTATTGAGAAAGTCAGTAAATTATCTTGCAAGAACCTTTTGTCCCATTTGTGACCACACCAGCACACCACTTTTGGACATAGTGAAAATTACATTTGTTGTTCAATTATATGTATATTTCTATACAGGGTGTCCTATTTTAATCCTCCACCACAGATAACTTAAGAAATATGCATCGGATCAAAAAACATCCCGGGCGAGATTGTTCGTGCGCGGTGGGGAGAAGTGGCGGCTCCCACCGCTTCGTTAGAGGTTTCTTGCTTCTTAAGTATCATTAATCTGATGTTTATCATTTTTTCTAAGATTTTACAAATATTGCTGGTTAAGGCCATAGATCTATAGGACGTACAGCCTAAGTCAGGGCCATCTCAACAGGCGACTCAGGGTCACCAAATCCCTCGCGCGCCTTTCTAACAGAGTGCCCCCATCGCGGCAGTTCCCCGTGCGCGCGGACGCACTTGCTGCGTATATTGAATATCCGTGAGCAGCCTCTCCTTCCCCATTACCTTTCTCGCTTCTTCCTATGTCGCTCCACTCAGTCCACGCTCCTTCACGCTGCGCCCGTCTTTTTCTTTGCCGCTCTCTTTCCTTGCAACGTGACGCGACACGACGCGACGTCGGGGAAGGAGAGTCCCTTCACGGATATTCAACACATGCGGCAAGTGCATCCGCGTGCACGGAGAACTACCGCAGTAGGGGCACTCTGCCAGAAAGGCGCGCGACAAGTTTGATGACCCCGAGCCGCCTGTTGAGATGGCCCCAACTTTAGTTCGTTCTTATTCGGTTTCAGTATAGGAGTGACTGTGGCGGTCCTCCAGTCCGTGTGGAAGATTCTTTGGAGCCAAATTTGATTAAACAGATTCAGGAGAGCAGAGATAGCAAATGGGGGGACATTTTTTAGTAGCAAGTTTGATACTCCATCTGGGCCAGGAGAGGAGTCCTTTTGCTGATTTGAGAGCAATGAGGAGTACTGTTGTGTTGAGTGGTTTGTCCATAGAGTTGTGTCCAATGAGTGGTATATCTGCAATCGTAAGTTCTTCGGTATTATTTTTCAATTTTTGGAATTCCGGATTGTAGTTTGTATCGTTGGAATTTGTTGCAAACTTAGAGGCTAAACAATTGGCTATGCCTGAAGGGTTTGTTATCAAGGTGGAGTCGGGTGTAATTAGTGATGTAATTTCCATATGTTTTTCCCCTCATTGATGGATTGGATTTTGGACCAGGTTTGTTTAAAGTCAATTTTGAAATTGATAGAGGGAATGAAATTTATTCAGGATTTTCGTCTGTTGAGTTTCATCGTTTTGTGGAATGTTGCTCGAAGTATTTTGTAATTGGTTTTGTTTTCCGTGGTTGGGTGTTTTTTAAGTGTACTGAGGCGTGATGAAAATTTTTCCTGGCTATTCGTCGTTCCACCAAGGAACTTTCCTATGGTGGAATTTGTTTTATGGTTTGGGTCTTTCTTGAAATTTGTTTCTTGAACGTGTAAAACAGACGGGTTATATTCATTGATTAATAGTTTAATGGATTTATAACGTGGTGTGAATCCGTTAACATTCATTCCATTGGATAACACTACTCATTAGGCGAGTTATTCTGTTTCTGCAATCGTATCAGATCGAATTCACCCGAATGCAGACGCTTCACCAACTTACGTCGATTCTAGCTCCCCCTCTTAACTTAGCTCCGCCTATAGTTGTCTGTGGTTTGGTTAAATATAGTGTTTAGTGTTGCAAAAGTTGTACGGAATAAGGTATCGTCTGTGAGGTTGTTTTTTTCTTGGGTAGGCTTATTATTTACTTCTGTATGGTTTGAATCGATATTCGGTGAAGACGTGGTGTCGATGGAATGCCGACTCGAAAATTGTGCCGAAAGAGGTAGATCAGTTCACACTTGTCGCCATCACAGGTCAAGGCTACCTGAAAATCCCTGTGTTCCTGTAGAATTAGCGTGTGTCCCTTTCCATTATTTGTCCACTTTCCTGTAAGTCTCAGTCACGGACTTAGGAATAAAGTAAATGTACCAATGACTAGCCACGTCCCATTACCTGGCCATTGATGACATTTTATTTTTTAATAAGCTGAACTGACATAAAATAAAAAGAATATTTGTATCAATTTATTATTTAAACATTCAGCCTTTTAAATTAAAAATTATATGCCTAAACTTTTTGTTTAAAATATTAAAAATATTATTTGAAATATCGTAGTCAAATGTACCATGAATCTTCATGCATTCCTTAAGATATAGTTAAGAAATGCGTAGTACTTACTAAGGTGATAAATATCATTATACTACATTTTTCTATATAAAGAAAGCAGTTATAAAATCTTAAGAATATTTATAATAAATAGAAAACAAAGAATTACGCATGTAAATAGTTTTTGAGTCAAAAATTTATGTGGTTATGTACTAGGACGTAATAATCTTATTTGCCCAATAACTAACCGCGACACGTGTTTCACATTTTTCTTATTTTTTAGTTTCTGCATAATGTTAATTTAGGTAAGTTAATATTTATTATAAAGAATGAAGTTAGATTTTATAGATTTTTGGTTGATTAACATTTATTTATTTATTTTTACTTATATATGCTACACTTAACCTCAAATTATAGAACATAAAATGGGCAAGTATAGAGAAAAGCACAAGAGAAAGAAAATAAAAAGGCAATAGCTGAAGAAAGGAAAAAGTTGGACGAAGAGATCAAACGACTGACAACTATGAAAAAAGCATTACAAAAAAAATTGATTAATAATAAAAATATAGCATTTATTACACGGTAAAACCTTGTTTCACTTCACATTTTAACCTTTTAATGGCCTCTTTATTAAGTATATTCATACTTTTTAACTTTTCTAATGCTTCTGATTTAGTTTATTTCTTATTTTCACTTTACAAAATAAAATTTCGTTCGCTAACATTATTTTTAATACTCTATCAAAGTCATGGCCATTTATTGGGACCTCGAAATTTGGACACTGGGACAATCGCGTTTGGCTGGCCAGGTATTGGTACATCACGTCTCCTTACATTTTTAATTAATTTATATTTAATATCGTTGAAAATAATCGTTTCTTTTGCACTTATTTAATGTAAAATGTAACTCTTCAAAATGCAACAGTTTTTTTTTTACTTTAAAGTTAATTTTATGCCTTAAATTGAAGATATTTGTTCTCCTTGTTCTTAGACGTCCAGTTATTGGTACATTTACCTTATAGCAGGAACGAGCGACTTTAGCATTTTTATTAAAAATGCATACGTGCCCAGTTAAATAAACATATACATATACAGGGTGTCCCATTTTAATCCGCCACCACGGATAACTTAAGAAATATGCATCGGATCAAAAAACATCCCGAATAAAAGTTTGATAGTTTGGAGGGGGACATCTGATCCTCTCAAAAAATTTCACCCCCACCCCCCTGGGGGGGGGGTTGGTCGGGGGTCACTTTAAAATTTTAAATAGGAACACCTACTTTTTATTGCAGATTCGGATTCTGCGCCACAAAATATGTAGGTTTTATTAGAAACATTTTTTTTTATTCGCGATAGATGGCGCTGTAATCGCGAAATTTCAATTTTTCGCCTTTCTTGAAAAAAGACGACAAAAATGTGTAATAAATATTAATAATAAATAATAAATATTAATAACAATGCATGCACGCCTGTGGTTGCATGTGTATTTGTGTGCCGTCGGCATTAGAATTACCCGGTGTGCACCACGAGGAGGTTGCGCGACACACACCGGCCATTTTCAGGGCCAAATAATGTGCAAAGTCCGATCGCGCAACCTCGTGGTGCACACTGGGTAATTCTAATGCCGACGGCACACAAATACACATGCAACCACAGGCGTGCATGCGTTGTTATTAATATTTATTATTTATTATTAATATTTATTACACATTTTTGTCGTCTTTTTTCAAGAAAGGCGAAAAATTGAAATTTCGCGATTACAGCGCCATCTATCGCGAATAAAAAAAAATGTTTCAAATAAAACCTACATATTTTGTGGCGTAGAATCCGAATCTGCAATAAAAAGTAGGTGTTCCTATTTAAAATTTTAAAGTGACCCCCGACCAACCCCCCCAGGGGGGTGGGGGTGAAATTTTTTGAGAGGATCAGATGTCCCCCTCCAAACTATCAAACTTTTATTCGGGATGTTTTTTGATCCGATGCATATTTCTTAAGTTATCCGTGGTGGCGGATTAAACTAGGACACCCTGTATAATGTATATGTTTATTTAACTGTGCATGTAGGCATTTTTAATAAAAATGCTAAAGTCGCTCGTTCCTGCTATACATGCTACAATCAACTACAATGGCTACAAACAGCTTGAAGCAGCTACAACTACCACAAGCTAGCAATAGCTACAAAGCAACTGAGGGCAACCTAATAAGGTTGATATATTTCTAAGTCCGTGACTGAGACTTACAGGGAAGTGGACAAATAATGGAAAGGCACACACGCTAATTCTACAGGAACAAAGGGATTTTCAGGTAGCCTTGACCTGTGATGGCGACAAGTGTCAGCTGATCTACCTCTTTCGGCACAATTTTCGAGTCGGCATTCCATCGACACCACGTCTTCACCGAATATCGATTCAAACCATACAGAAGTAAATAACAAGCCTACCCAAGAAAAAAACAACCTCACAGACGATACCTTATTCCGTACAACTTTTGCAACACTAAACACTATACTTAACCAAACCACAGACAACTATAGGCGGAGCTAAGTTAAGAGGGGGAGCTAGAATCGACGTAAGCGCGCCCGTTTATGCTCCTCGTCACGTTGGACGTGCGTAATGCCTTCAACTCGGGGAGGTGGACCGATATGCTACGGGCACTGGAACGCTTTCGGGTCCCTGGCTACCTGCTGGCCATAGTCAGCGACTGTCTCCACGATAGCTGGCTTTCGTACGAGACGGAAGAAGGTGCCAGAAAACGCGCGGTCTCGGTCGGGGCCGCGCAAGGCTCGGTCCTCGGATCCGACCTTTGGAACGTCTCGTACGACAGCCTGCTCAGTGTCGAGATACCGGCGGACGCGTACTTGGTCGCGTACGCGGACGACGTCGCCGCTGTCATCACCGCCCGCACCACCGAATTGGCGCAGCTAAAGCTGAACCAGGTGATGCGGCGGATTGGAAGCTGGATAGACGACCACGGCCTCCAGCTGGCAGTCTCGAAAAACGAGATTGTCATGCTGACAAGGAGACGCATCCCCACCATCGTACCTATGATAATGGGTGACCAGGCCGTCCAGACATGGAGGTGCGTAAAGTATCTGGGTGTGACGCTCGACAACAGGCTCACATACTGGGACCACATTTGTAGAGTCTCCGACAAAGCGGCGGAGAAGATGGCCGCGCTGGGCAGGCTGATGGCCAACATCGGCTGTCCGAGAACTGGGAAGCGGAGGCTCCTGAGGTCCACGGTGCAATCCATGCTCCCCTACGGAGCCGAGATATGGGCTGACGCCGTGGACGTCGGGAAATACAGGGCACGCCTCGCTTCCGTTCAGCGCTGCGAGTTGCCTGCTGCTACTGCACGATGTCCGAGCTTGCGGTGCTCGCAATCGCCGGGATCATCCTCATCGACCTTCTTGCTAAGGAGAGGAGGGAAGTCTTCTCGCGCAGTGCGGAGATGAGTCGGACGGAAGCCGGGAGCCTAGCGCGCGCTTAAACTCTCTCGGAGTAGCAGCGCCGCTGAGCTGCAGACAGCACGGGTCGGTGGACAGCCCGACTTATCGAGGACCTGAAGGCCTGGCTGGATCGGGTTCATAGGGAGGTAAACTTTTACCTGGGTCAATTCCTGTCAGGGCACGGCTACTGCCGGAGCTATCTGCACCGGATGACTAAAGTAGGGTCCCCGACATGCTGTTACTGCGACGCCGAGCGCGACGACGCCTGCCACACGTTTTTCGACTGCGCCCGGTTCAGCGATGAACGATCCGTGTTGGCCAGCCAGGCCGGCCACGACGTCAACCCCGACAACATCGTCGAGTTGATGTTGCGGAGCGTAGAAACGTGGGACGCGGTTGCAGTATTCGTCGAATCCGTCCTTGTCGCGAAGAGGGTCGATGGGTGTCTTCAGAACCCCCGTCCAGGTCCTGAAGACTAGATCGTAACACTGCACGGATCAGCAGCACACCACGAGCCCAGACCGACGTAATGCGATGAGCGGAATACTGGTCGGGGTCCCATATGGGGAACAGAGGTGTTTTTAGTGGATACACCCCCAGCAGAGCACTGCTGCTGGGGAAGTCCCACAGTACTCCTGCGGCCACATTGGCCGCGGGACGTCTGCGTAATGCATTTTCACCTCATAAAAAAAAATAATAAGAACAATAATAATAATACAAGTCAGAGTACAGCAAACCCTATTCCAACCCGAATTTATCCGAAATGGACTCCCACAAGGTTCGGTCATGAGTAGACTGCGGAAGTTTATGCATTTATGGCAGTTTTCAAATTATAAAAACCTATAAGAATGCCTGCAGGTATAAAAATTCAATCAAATATAAAAAAATATAATGCATTTTATAATATTTAGAAAATAAAAAACACATTTGTTTAGGATTCAGTTACTGTTGTATGTCTATAAAAATATTAATTTGCATAAACTTCCGCAGTCTAGTCATGAGTGTTACTCTGTTTCTCATAGCGGTCGACGATATTTGTAACATTTTTATTACACCCTGTTATAGCGATGTATTACAACAACGATATAATCCACGATACGATCAAATTCGTATTTCTATTCAGATAAGAGAGGTCCGTTAATGTTGCTGAGAATTCGTCCACTGACAAACAATTAATCGTTCTGTCGATTGCCCGTTTCTTTTCGGTTCGAGCACCAGCAGAACATGACTGCATACCCAGTGCTCACAACAATATATTAAAATAAATAGAATAGTGACCACAAACGGTACAGCAGCCACAAATGGTATATCTACTCTAGATAACTTCATAAAACACGGCTTTATACAAAAAAGTATATAATTTACCAGATTTATGTCCCAAAAGGCGACGGTACCATCCTCACTGGCAGTTACAAACTGAGAACTTAAATCTGCAACGGGAGTATCATTCGGCAAAGTTTCTAGTCTACCATTTTCGTCAACTCTGTCGTAGGATGAAATCCATGATATTTGAGTTATTGCTCCTTTTTGACTGTACTTCAACGAGGACGTCGCCGTGGCTGCAACAAAGGCTATTCCAAGCACCTCTCGCAACCAGACAGTCAGTTTTCTTAGCACATTTCTGTATCTTATTTGGGCAGGAGTTTTCACAACCACTGTTTCTACTTGCTCGATTTTTCCAGGTATGTGCCATAATACTACCTGTTATTTTTAAAAAATTACATTTTACTTTATTATACAAGGTATAACAAAAATGCTGCAGGTCCTTGGAAGGGGTGACTCCTGAGGTGATGTTAAACAACCTTTTCCTTCACGAAAATGTTAGGTGGAGCTTTATTAGCGAATTATTAATAGTCCCATGTGACGGCAGAGGATGTGGCATCCGGTAACTGGTGGTTTACGAGATTGCGTTCACCATCGCGAGATGGCGCACGGCTTCAGAACTTGTGGGGACTCGGCCATCATGTATGCCAGCCTGCTTCGTGCCTTGCCCACCAGAAGGACACCCCGAGCCTCCGGTGCTCGCAAGTAGTCGATAAGCAGGTGGTTAGTATATGTATATACGCATTGCAGCTAGACGTTGACTACCCGCGTCTAAGGCAGGGATCAGCTACACGCCTTACTGATGAGTTCAGTAGCGGATCCCGGGACGAAACGCACTGCCGTAGCTTCATCCCTATAAACTTTGACAGGAATGAAATATGGCGATTTCAGTAGTAAATGGGTTTGAGCCCATAGACAACTATACACGGTGATTCTCTCGCCAGTGGACTCAAAGGCAGTGCCACCGCCTAAACATAGCGACGAGGAACCCGATTTTCATACACTCATCTGTCGATTAAGAGACGATTTATTGTGTTTTCTTAAGCGTTCCACTTGCGAGACTTCAGTACACACACCGCCATCTCTGCGACAGTAGTCATCCTCGTCGAGACCTCAAGATCGATATCGACCTCTTGAAATCAGGGTTTTTGTGTTTATGTTTAGATGGCGACATCGCCTTTGAGTCCACTGGCGATAGAATCACTCTGTAGACGGAGCATAAGTTGAGAAGGGTGATGTATAATATCGACCTAACTGTTAAGTATCGATATATACGAGGATGCGTGCGCACAGCGAGCGGCTAAAACTAGAACTAGCCAACATGGCGCAAACCTAACATGTAACCTTATATACGTCTTAGATTGTAAGCAAGTTAAATAAAGTATTATTGATATAATCAAAATACATCATGGCGCAGTCATATAGTAGGAGTGAATACTGCTCACGAATTGAAAGGCGCAAGTAAAAGAAGGTATTTTACCGCTATATTTTTACGCAGACTGAAAGTTTGGTTAGAACCACGTGCAAGAAAAGAACGCTTAATCATGGCTCAACAATTCAGACTACCAGCAGCGTTGAAAACAACTGGTAATCTTTGCGAGAATTGGAAAAAATTCAAACAAGCTTTCACTATATACTTGAAAGCAGCTGGTTATAATGATGTCGACAAAGAACGGCAAGTCGCTATTCTATTAAACACGATTGGCGAAGATGCGTTAGAAGTGCATAGTACTTTCAAGTACGAGAATGGTGAGGACGAAACAGATATCGAGCTGGTTTTGAAAAAGTTCGAAAATTATTGTAATCCAAAAAAGAATATTTTGCACGAGCGGTTCAAATTTTATAATAGACGCCAAGCAGAAGGAGAGTCCTTCGACAATTTTGTCACGGAGGTAAAAACTCTGATTCAAGGATGCGAGTTTAAGGATCCAGACGAAATACTACGAGATAAAATAGTCTTAGGGTCAAGTGATAGAGAGACGAGGGACAAGATAATAAAAAAGGGAACGATTGAGTTGTCCGACTCGGTACAACAATTTCGGTGGGCAGAGATACAACGCACTCAATTGAAGCAGATGGAACCCAATCAGGTTCGAGGAGTTGCACAGCTTCAGATGAATCAAAGCAGACAGCAGGGTTCATCGAGTCAACACAAAGGTGTTCGCAACAGTAGTAACAAAGGTTCAAAAGGGATGCAGTACAAGAAAGACAATTCAAGTACGAATTTTTCTAATAAATATAACTATCCTAGAGACAATCAAGTGCAAAACTTATGTGCGAGATGTGGCTCGAGGCATATGGGCACAGAGCGATGTCCTGCTCAAGGTAAAATATGTAATAAATGTAAAAAACCGAACCATTTTAGCAATGTATGTAAGTCTAAGATTCAAAACTATTTCTTGCGAACGAGACAATTATGTACCTAGTACGCCGCAGGATTATTTTTGTAATAAAATAGCAGTTAAGATCTGTGGGTTATCTAAAGGGTGGATGGAAGGAATCCAAGTCGAGAATTCTTTCATTAACTTTAGATTAGACACAGGCGCGGATGTAAGTGTTATTCCTGAAACAGTTTGGGATAAATTAAAAAGACAATCAAACAGGTACATTAAAGAGTATAAAAATACTTTGTGTTTAAAGGCGTACAACGAAACAAGTATTAAAACTAGACGACAGGTTTATTTAAATGTTAAAGTAAGAGGAGTTAAACAAATTATAAAGTTTATGATAGTCAGTGGCAATTTAAATCCTGTTATTGGAGTTGAAACGTGTGAAAACTTAGGTTTAGTTGTAAGAAATGAAATAAACGAGATTAAGTTAAAATTCACCAAAGAACAAATTGTTAATAATTTTAAGGACGTTTTTGAGGGAATTGGTGAATTTCCTAATATTTTCTCAATTAAATTAAAAGAGAATACAATTCCGACAACAAAGTCACCATCGAGAGTGCCACTTAAGTTGCAAGAAGTTTTAAGAAAAGAGTTAGATAGACTCTGTAAAATGGAAATAATTTCTAAAGTGGAAGTACCTACCGAGTGGGTCAACAGACTGGTTATTGTGGAAAAGAGTAATGGCTCTATCCGAATATGTTTAGATCCTAGAGATTTGAATAAATGCGTTGTTAGATAGTATTTTTCTATACCAACATTGCAGGAATTGTCATCTAAGTTAGGCAAAGCGAGATATTTCAGCGTGGTAGACCTGAAGGATAGTTTCTGGCATGTCCGTCTAGATGAAAAAAACTCGAAATATTGTACTTTTGGTACTATCTTTGGTACTTATAAATTTAATAGGTTACCTTTTGGATTAAATATTTCAGCGGAAGTATTTTCCCAAGAAAACTATAAAGTTTTGATCATATATGTAGATGATTTATTGATTTTGGCAGAAACGGAAGAAAAAATGAATCAAACGTTGTTAACTGTGCTAGAGCGTGCGAGAAAGTTTAATATTAAATTTAACTTAAGTAAATTTGAATATAATGTCAATGCAGTAAAATATTTGGGACATATTTTTGAAAATGGTTCAATGAGACCAGACAAGTCAAGAATTGATGCAATCGTAGAGTACAAGATACCAAAGGACAAAAATGAGTGCAAAGATTTCTAGGTGTAGTAAATTATTTGCGTGATTACATTCCTAATATGGCAGGGTTATCACAACCTTTGCGTGACCTGCTGAGGAAATCGAATGAATTCATATGGTTGAATCATCAAAATGAATCTTTTGAAAGATTGAAACAGGCTTTAGTAACGTCACCTGTCTTACAAAACTTTGATAGGGATAAAGAAATAATAATACAGACAGACAGTAGTAAAAATACCATAGGATGTGTATTATTACAAGAAGGCAGACCGGTATGTTATGCATCAAAAAGTCTTTCTGAAACAGAAGAGAGATATACTCAGATAGAGAAAGAATTTTTAGCCATTTTATTTTCATGTAAGAAATTCCATCAATACATTTATGGAAGCAAATTCACTGTTCAGACCGATCATCTGCCACTGTTGAATATAATGAAAAAAGACATAAACAGTATACCATCCAGGAGATTGCAGTGCATTAAATTGAAATTGGCAGTATATGACCTGGACCTTCAATTTGTACCAGGAAAGAAAATGTTAATTGCAGATGCTATCAGTAGGGCATGTATGAAAGAAAATATTAAGAAATTAGACACTGTTGATCTTGATGTGGATGAAGTAATTCATACAATTAATGTAAGTAGTGAAATTTAAGATAAATTTCACTTTGAGACGAGAAATGATAAGATATTGGGGAAAGTGGTGGAAATGGTTAATAATAATAGTTGGTGTAAAAACAAAAAGAATGTACCACAAGAATTTAAATTCTTTTATAATTTTATTAGAGAACAATTAACTGTGAACAACGGTATGTTATTTATGGGAGAAAGGGTCCTAGTACCAGATAATTTAAAGGATTTTATTTTGCAAAAGCTACACGAATCCCACATACGGGTCACAAAAACTAAGGCAAGAGCCAAGAACCTTTTTTATTGGCAGGGAATAAACAAGGACATTGAAGAATATGTGTTAAGATGCAAAGTATGTGAAAAATATAGGTCGAACAACATTAAAGAACCTATGGTGATACAAGAGTGTCCAGAGTACCCCTTTAAGAAGATTTCGTGTGACATATTAGATTTTGGGGGAAATTCTTTTCTAGTAGTTATAGATTATTTTTCGAGATGGCTTGAATTAGTCAAGATGAAGTCAAAGAATACAGAAAATGTGATTCAGATTTTGAAAACAATTTTTTCTATTCATGGGATTCCTGAAATTGTAATAGCAGACAATATGCCTTTTGGTTCGAAAGAATTTTATATGTTCTCGAAAGAGTGGAATTTTAAAATAACCACATCGAGCCCAAGATATCCGCGAAGTAATGGGTTGGCGGAAAAGGGAGTTACTGAACATACTGGAATGAGGAGAAAAGGATATGGGAGCCAGCTAAGATTATAGATAAACATTCAACCCCTAGATCTTTTTGGATCAGAGATCAAAATAACAGGGTGAAAAGAAGAAATACGTTCCATATGAGGAAATCTTTGAATTCGTTTGATTTCCTTAGCAAAGAAGATGATGACGATGAGCAAACAATGTGTGAGAGTAATAGTTTTAATGCGAGTACGTGTAATAATGAGAAAAATGGTGATAATCGTAGTAGTTATGCGTATGTTACCAATCAAAGTGAGAACGAATCAGCGACCGGTATTACGAATACTGTCCGGGATAATAATAATAATAAAGAAAACAATCTCTACACGACAAGATCAGGAAGAGTTGTTAAAAAACCTAAAAGGTTCGAATAGAATAGTTTTTACGTTTGTAAATCGATCTTAAGTAAATTTTGTTTTTATTTTAAGATTAGGGAGATGATGTATAATATCGACCTAACTGTTAAGTATCGATATATACGAGGATGCGTGCGCACAGCGAGCGGCTAAAACTAGAACTAGCCAACATGGCGCAAACCTAACATGTAACCTTCTATACGTCTTAGATTGTAAGCAAGTTAAATAAAGTATTATTGATATAATCAAAATACATCAAAGGGAAGTCAGAATCGCAGTAAGGGGATGAAGCGTCCGCAATCAGGGACTTCATTCGACACAACGTTTCATTGGCCAACAGGAGCCGAATGTATCCGAACCTAACACGATTGCAGACGCTCCTTCCCAGAAGTCTGTGCGCTTCTACCTCTGCCGTTTCCCCTTCGTTCTTAAAGGTTGCCGCGGCCTAAAAACCCACCTTATGCTCCGCCTATAGTTGTCTATGAGCCGACCAAATTTACGTCTTATTTTCAAAGGGTTTCACTGATTTCTAATCAGCAGCAAATGTGAACTGTATAGAAACAAAGGTGCAGAAAGAGCTGTTTACATTTCGAGCGATGTTTCAAGCTAAAACTTTCCTTTATGCCTCCCAATTAGACGCCATCTCGTGGACATATTTTTCACTTTGTTTTATCAATAACCCTCGAAATAGCTACGATTATGCGCGGCGCCAGTTTTTGGTCTCATTTCTCATCGAATCGAGACAAAAAGCAGCTTATTTTGTAGCTGGAGATATTTACTAGGACGCACTGCTATTGATTTCGCCAAAAAAACTCGTTCAGTGACGCAATAATACTTTAATTCCACGGCTACATATTCTCGATTCTTGCTCTATTTTGTGGCGCTCATATCTCCAAATATCAATAAAATCTGGTCAACCAATCTGGTCAAGGGAGACCCACTGAGGACGTTGCAGAAGCAGGACGTGTTTACATACCGCTCCGCGAGTGCTACTCGTCTCAGTTAACCTCAAAAGTGAAATCGTAACAATTTTCAATTCTCAAACCAAACTACTAGTGATTTGTGATTAGTGAGTGAAATCAGTTACTTTCTGCACCTCGGTGCAAAAACGAGGAAAATGACTTCTGCTTACGGAAGTCATTCACCCACAGGCACTGTTTCTCCTAAAATTTCTACCGTAAATCGTCCCAGTTACAAAAGTGTCGTTCAAGGAGATTGTTTCCCAAAAAAGGATCAAGCCATCGTTATTACAGCTAAAGATGGAATTTCAATTAAAGATTACGCATTCGCTGTCGGTAAAGTTACAAGCTCAAGAAATATACGGTTCATCTCAAGAATTTCTAACGGAAGAATCTGCGTCTTCCTCGCCACTAAAGAAATCGCTGACGAAATTACCAATAATTATACCACAATTGAAGTAAATGGATTAAATTTAGAAGTTCGACCGCTGATTAGTAAATACAAAAGAATCATCTTATCAAACGTCTATCCAACGATTCCACATACTTTACTAGAAAACATCATTGACGGACTGAACATACATAGAGGCTCCTCAGTAGCGTTCCTAAAAGCAGGAATGGCTGAAGAAGGTTTCTCCCACATCCTTAGTTTTCGTAGACATGTCTAATTCATCCAGATGACGTCAATAAACTGCCCGAAGTTTTCAAAATAGAACATGAAAACACCTCTTATTGGATATATCCATCTGCTGAAGCACTCAAATGCTTCCTATGTAAACAAGAAGGGCACCTAGCAAAAAATTGTACAAACATTGAAAAGGATAACATCTTATTAGACTTACCACCACTAATAACGAACTCAATCACATCAAATCTTCAAAGTCAACAACACATTGCTGACCTCAACACCCAATCAAATCAAATCGTCAAAAAAACAGTGAACACATTTCTTGAACCAGATATTACCGGAAATGAGCTGAAACTTAACAAACAAACAAACAAACGAACATTATCTGATGTAACCGAAGACTCAAATAGCTTTCCTAACCCCGAAGACGCCAGCTACTCAAAAGATAATCCAGACATAGCATCTAAAACAAATATGACAAAACAACCCAAAAAGAAAGTTACCAAAAAGAAACCAGAAAAGAACATCGATGACATGCTTCAACCAATTAAAGGAATTATAGAAAACACTGACTCTGTTTTAAACTACAATCAATTCAAGAGCTTTCTAGAGAGGACACACACGTCGACGAACACCAAAGAAATAGCACTCGACTACGTTAATAACACCACAGTTCTATGTGATCTCATCCACGACCTACGTCCCTTCATCACAGACAGATGCCTGAAAAACAGACTTACTAGAATCACGAAGAAATTAACAAAAGCAGAAGAGACCACTGCGGACATCGACACACCCCTAAACTCTACGCATCATTCCTCTTCTGAGGATTAACTTTTATATCAAACCTTTTTACCCATCTACTTAATGAACAACAAAATTCTACAATGGGATGTTAACGGTTTAAGTGCACGATTTGAGTTTCTCCACAAACTTATTAACGAACACCACTCCAACATCTTGTGCCTTCAAGAAACAAATTTCAAAGGAGTTCAATTTATTAAAATGAAAAAATTTGACGTAGTGTACAGAAATAGGAACAATACGCAATGCGCGAGTGGAGAAGTAGCAATTTACATAAACAAAAATATTCAGTTCACCGAAGTACCCATACAAACAAATCTAGAAGCTGTCACAATAACTGTATTGCTATTTTCAAAAAAAAAATTACCATCTGTAACGTTTATATTCCAAACAGCTACAATTTTCAATTCGACGAAATGATAAACCTCTGTAATCAACTCCCAAAACCCTTTTTAATAGTAGGAGACTTCAATAGTCATAACCAGTTATGGGGATGCAAGAACACAGATCCGAGAGGTAAACTATTAGAACGTTTCTTCTATGATTCTGATCTAACACTCTTAAACACTCGTGCTCCCACTCATTTCAACGTCTCCAGCGCTTCATATAGCTCCATTGATTTATCCTTTTGCTGTCCAATACTTACTAACCTTTTTGAATAGTCTGTAGCTTCGGAACTATTTAATAGTGACCACTTTCCAATCCTTATCGATATACTTAATAATGAAACTGAAGAAATTATTTATAAACCAAGATGGAAGTTTAAAAAAGCTAACTGGACTGCTTATAAAGAATCCATCGAACATAAAATAACAGTCATAAGCAATTCTGAAAACATCGATCAGGCAAATGCCCTACAACATTTAAATAAACTTGAAAACATAATCCTCGAATCTGCGAACGAATGCATCCCCAAAACTTCAAATAAAACCAGTACTAGAAATCTCCCATGGTGGAACGATGAATGCGAAAATGCCATCCAAAACAAAAAACACGCCTTCAACGTGTACAAAAAACAGAAAACCTTAGATAACAAATGCACCTTTCAAAGATTGAGAGGAATAGCTAGGAAAACTCTCAAAAATGCAAAAGAAAGAGCTGGCTTGATTATGTGTCATCCCTCCAAAAACAAACTCCTATGAACCAAATTTGGAAAAAAGTTAATACAATAATTGGCCTAAACAATTTCACCCAAGTTAACTCTATATATCAAAGAGATGGTTCACTTACACAAGATACACAAAAAATAGTAAACGAATTTGCCAACACCTTTTCCTTAAATTCAAGTGATAAAAATTTTAACCCTAACTTCTGTTCGTATAAAGAAAATTTCGATCACAGTTATAGTCACACCATCAACTCTGAAATAAGTACTGACCCAGAACCTCTATTTCTTAACGAACCAATTAGGTAACCAGAACTTTTATCCACGCTAAAGTCCCTCAAAAATTCTAGTCCCGGTCCAGATGAAATCCCAAATATATTCATCAAAAACTTACCAATAAATGCAATCGAATACCTCCTAAATATATACAACACAATCTTTTATTTCAATATATTACCTGAAAATATATCTCTTCTCTTCAGGCCTATCATGTTGTAACCTATTCACACCCACTCATCAAAGCCAGTTTGATCTTCCAAAACAATATTCCATACGATCTTGCATACTCTATGCAATCAGAGAAGCCTTAAACTTCATCAAACAAAAATCCCACGGAAGATTTCTAATTGTAGTTTTTACAAACTTGGAGCCCATCCTTGACGAAAACATCACTAATAGAAATCAACATCCCTTGGCACAATGTATCATTGAGACAACCCACGACTTACAGCTGAGTTCTACAGAAGTCATAATAGCAACATCACCAAACCACCTAAACACCTTCAACAGTCACCCCCCATATCCAAATACTCCAAAAATCAAATTTCAAAGAAATATCCAACAAACACCTCTTTTTCACAAAGACTTTCAAGCCTTTTATAAATCCAAATTGAAAAATATGGAAAATGATTTTTTCGCACAAGTATCTTTGATAAAAATCCCGCACTTCTTTTCGATAGAACAGAGCAGGTCATTCTTACTAGACTCAGAATCGGGCACACTAAATTAACTCATGCTCATCTTTTGACAAAAAGTGAACCAAACAAATGCTGTTTCTGTAATCACATACTAACCATAGACCATCTCCTCAATTGCAGCAGCACTTCCCAAATCAAAACAAAGTATAAGCCTCCAAATAATATCCAAACTTCTTTAAATCACGAAAAGCACTCCAAAAATCTCCTCCTCTTCCTCAAAAATACCAATGTATATAACAAATTATAACAGTTAAACTATACCTATCACCGACATTTGTTGTAACACATCGAATCCAATCCAAGTTTCTGTATTACCAAACTTATGTAATCTATTCTGTACCTCTAATAGTAAATATTATGTGAAATTAGTTCATATCTTAAGTATAGCTATATGCACTCTATTTGTTACTTTGTATGTATATAATGTAATTGTAAACTGCGGTCGCTAATGACCATAAAACGGTTGATGCAACCTTAAATAACTAAAAAAAAAAAATCTGGTCAAACCAATGCGCCCTGCATTGAACCTTCCTCTTTCGAATGAACCCTTTCCCAGCACAGTTTTGTCCTTATGCGAGCAAATTTTGGGCTCTCCAAACGGGTGTTCAAACTCGATGTGATCACAGCAGTCAGCCATTGCTGTCCGAGTTAACCTAACCAAAGAATATACAATCATTTTTACCAGTCGATAAGAGCCTCTTGCTTTTCTTCGGCGAAACCCAGTTTATCAGAACACTCAGGTAGTGGGCTTGGATGCTCGATAGAGTGAGAAACCCCATAACTTCTGAAGCCGCGCGCCATCTCGCGATGGTGAACGCAATCTCGTAAACCACGAGTTACCGGCTGCCGCATCCTGTGACGTCACATCTTGGTACTAAACTTGACGAGAAACACCGTCCAATCAGAGCGAGTATAGCGAATTGATTCAGGCGCAGGCAATGGCGGACCAATACTACTTACAGTTGAAACTCGCGCTGAAATCCGTCCACTGTACTCGCACTCTGATTGATCGAGGAATTTTATCAATATCTCGTTAACAAAGCTTCCGATGACACTTTCGATAACCAAAACGTTGTTTAAAATCATCTAGCCTCGGCAGTACATTGTGGTGAACATTGCACGCGAATATTGTATGCAAACATGTTAGCGAACACTGTTATTTACTGCTGTTCCCCTTGATGTACTCGGGAAAAAACATTGTGACCCTCCTAATAGGTGTAAAGTCATAAAAGTGACCTTGCTGAGATGGGATGGGATCATGTTCGCGAATAAAATTCGGTGATCCACCAGGGAGTGGATCCGAGAAACGTTCGCCGCTAACATCAGGGTCTTTCCTTGGTCCTGTCCCTTTCGAAACCCTTGAATCTTGGTCTTGGGTCTTGCTATTCTTTTCAGTCGTGGGACTGGCCCTGAATGATGACCGTTTATGACACTCGGTGGCAGGTACAGTCCAAAGGCATGACACCAGAGAAAGGGATTAATATTATTTTCCTACTCTACAACCAAAATTGTAAATTTTGTATCGTATCTTGTGGAAGATACGTTCAATATATTACCGAGATTTTCCTAATTAGAAGGATACCAAATATGATGCAATTCAAACAATTTTGAGTTTTGTGCTATATTTTTATGCTATACATACAGTCACTAATACATTTTTTTTTTTTTATAAGAAAAGGATTAAAAATTTTTACTTCGAGTTGATTTATGTTGAAAGTTATGGGTGATTTTGTGTGAAATTGGACACTTTTTGGAGTACTATGTATCTCGGATTTTGTTGAAATTGAGAATTCTTGTAGTTTTTAAGGCTATATAAACGTATGTCAAAGGATTTTTGAAAATGTTAAAAACTATTGACTTTACAGCTGAAAATGTGATTTGGGTGCTTATAGTGGAGACATAGGAGTACCCAATAAAAATTATTACAACAGTTATTATTATTTTAATAATTTATTTTGCAATTGTTGTTAACAAATAAAGGTTATTCATAGTAGGGCAGTATTTAAAAATTCGAAGAAATTTAAGGATACAGTCCTATTTGTCCTCTTAAAGGACTAACTTTTAAGGGTACAGGCACTTTATGTTTACTACTTTCTACTAATTGCCTAACAAAATTATACAACTTTCAAGGTCTCTTGACAAGAACTTTACACAATCTGAAAAGGCGTTTATATTATTAAAATATCACATAAGTAGAACTGAAAATTGTCTGAATTATCAGAAAAATCTCACAAGGAAACCAAATAATACCAAAATGTCATGTAAAGAATTAGCTGCTGATGAATTATACAACGAACGAAAACAGGTTGAAAATATTTCTAGAAATATCATATTTATTAAAGAATTTTAAAAAATTTAAAGAAATACTATACTTTTTAGTAGTGGCTGAGGATCTAGGTTCCCACCAGAGCAGCCGGAGTTCAAATTCTGGCGAGTATCGTACACATTTTTTAAAATTTTTTTTATCATTTATCATTAAAAAAAAATGTGTACGATCCTTGCCAGGATTTGAACTCCGGCTGCTCTGGTGGACAGTTACGATACTCGCCTCGAGTATTATGCCTTTGCAGTATACCTGCCACCGAGTGATCCTAAAATGTTACTGGTTTCGCACAGCATCATTTCGAATACCATCGGTTGCATCGGTCTGTGAACATAAAAAATTTGTTGCTCATGTTACTCGCTATATTTGCGCTGAAGCAAACACCCATGCAAACGTTTGTGATCGATATTTTTGTTCGCATTCGCCGCAGTGTACTGCCGGGTTAAGAAATTATCCCTTCATCATGGACCTGCAACATTTTTATTACACCCTGTAGAGGGTACAGATCTTTGGTTTTAAGTTATTACTAAACTGGCCATTAGCACAGCCTCCGACGATCAAGGTTCCATCGAGAGGATGTACGGCTATAGAGGTCACCTCCCTGGAACTTTCGAGGATCAATTTCGGTGCCAGACTGTCATTGAACGACCATACCAGAACATAATTGTCATCTTCGGTTTTCATTACCTGGTGGGAGAAGGAAACAGGTTAAAGTATAAATGAATAACCAATAGGAAGAGACTTATACTTTTGTGGAAATGACAATAAAGTTTAACCAACGTACACGTAACTCTAGTTATTGAAACAAATCTGTAATAAAAATGTTTTACAAAGTGTAGAACATGCATTGATTCGTTGTATTGTTATAATTGTATGATAATAGGAAATTCTAATCTGCTATGAAATTAAAACAAAATTTGTTTTTATCTTTCCTAATAAATAAATAATGGACAAGAAAAGAATGAATAACTTTAAATAACCATTTGACTTTATCTTAACTGTAACTAGTAATATTGAGAAAAATGTACAGGGTGTAAAGAAATGTTTTGTTCTATCATACGCGAATTCCACACCTTTGAATCGATGAAGATCTGTGAAAAAATTAATCGCAAAATTGACTTTGACCTTTGAATTGAAAGTCAAATATTTTTATTGCATCGTATTCTACTCGTCGTGAGAATAAAAAGTGTCGAAGGAACCAGAGTCCTATACTGAACAGTATTTGATAAAAAATAATGCCGGTTTTATTTTTTGCTAAAATTAATTTTATGTAAAAGAGTTTTACATTTGTAATAATGTAAATAGTTAATTTATCTGCTAACCAACGGATTTTAGCCAACTGTAAATATGAAGAAACACAAATAACAACAAAAATAAACAGTAAAGCATAATGTTGGATGACCATCTGTCTATCAGATATGAATTATGTTGTTAGTCTGAATTTGTATCTCGCCGCTTTTCTCGAAAACATCCCAGTTTTCATCTCTTATTTAGTCACTAAGTTTTCAATATTGAAGGCTTTCTTCGCGAATATCTCGAAAACTAAAACAGATTCCCTGGTATATGTATAGGATAAAGTTGTTCAGGATGATGACCTTGACAACATAATCCAAGGTCATTCAAATCGAAGGTGGCTCCTCTAATCTAAATAGTTACCATTTTTTTGTTTTTTTTTTTTTCATAAATCAATTTCCTATCACATTTTATATAATCACATTTTGTATAAAAGATATAAGGGACAGTCTATTGGAATCACTATGGTACTATCATGTTTACTAACATCGTGCTTACAGTTTATTGCACCTCTTCTTCTTGCACAGTATGTTTGTGAACTGTTATGCGAACATTACAAGCAATCTTAAGTTAGCAATTATTTCAGGAGGCGTATCGATTTATTTCGTTTGACAAACGTATCATTATAATGGTTTTTTTCAAATGATGAGAAAGTTAACATGTTTATTGTGTACATAAAGCGTGACAAAAATTTAACAATTAGTGCAGAAATGTATCCCAAGAAATACCCTGAGTGATTACGACCAACGCGAATGTATGTTTTAAAAGTAAAGTAAAATATCTTGAAAAGGATTTAATTCGAAGAAAGTAATGTTGGTAGTGGTTAGCGATATATAGCCATCCAAAGTATTGTATATCGCTGATAAGTTAACAGTCGGGACGGCACAGCCAATACCGAAAACGCGTGTGATCTGTCTTACAATTAGTCCGGGAGCCAATGAACATTTTCGGTGCCTCATCCAGGGATCCTAACCGCTGACTAACCCGAACCGTAACCCGGGTTACCAAGGTAAGGTTACTGTAACCCGTAGTAACCCTAAGGGAACGGTTCCCAACTACTAAAAGGAGCGGGTTACCTAACCCGAACCATAACCCGGTTACAAAGGGAAGGTTATGGTAACCCGTATTTACCTCAAAAGAACGGGTTACATAACCCAAATTATAATTCGGTTACTAAGGCAGGGTTACTGTAACTTTTAAAACGGACATTCCTGAAACATCCGAAATTTAAGTCTTCTGAACATCTACAGAACTTTTAAAACGGACGTTCCTGAAACATCCTAAATTGAAGTCTTAAGAATGTCCTAGGAATGTCCAAAATGGACATAGGACGTTCGGACGTAAACTGGACATAAAACGGACGTCCTTGGGACGTATGGTGCTATTTGGGTAATATACATATAAACGAACAATATATGATGCAAAATATATAATGAGTACAATACATATACATTAGTTCTACAGAGTGTAACAAAAATGTTGCAGTTCCTTGAAAGGGGTGATTCCTGAGGTGATTTTGAATAACTTTTTCTTTAACGAAAATGTTAGATGGGGCTTTGTTAACGAGTTATCAACGAAAAACACCGACCAATCGAGGACCGTGTACAGCGGATTAATGCTGATGCGGAAGATGGCGGACCAATACTACACAGTTGGAGCCCGCGCTGATATTCGTCCACTGTACGCGCTCCCTGATTGGTCGGTGTTTTTCGTTAATAACTCGTTAACAAAGCCCCACCTAACATTTTCACTAAGGAAAAAATTGTTTAAAATCACCTCAGGAATCACCCCTTTCAAGGAACTGCAACAGTTTTGTTACACCCTGTATAAGAGATACAACAAAATGCATTAAGACTCTTTTTACTCTATAGTTGCTTGCCAACGTGCTTATAAAGTTTCAGAATCTTCCGACTACTAGTTTAGCATATAGGGTAATAAACTTTAAGGTATTATTACTGCAAAACGAAGGCAGATCAGATACTACGTCATAGGACATTTTGTGTTCCATTTGAGCTCCCCCAACCACCCCTGAAAATATTTAAACGTATATTGTTTACACCCTGTATATTTGAATGGGAATTGGGCATTTTTTTTCATCACATTTTTTGAGACACTTCATCTTCGGAACGAGTATGATACAATGTAATAAACAAAAGACCCCGAATACAAAGGCCAGGGTCAATTTTGCGACTGATTTTTCCACAGATTCTACCGATCCAAAGATGTAGAATTCTTCTATGTTAGCTAAGACAAAACATTTTTTTACACCTTGTACAAAAAAAAAATAGTTTTAAGGCAGGCGCCACATTTGCGTTTTGCCGGTTCGACAGCAGCGATTCGTTCGCTGTCGGCGTCATATTTGTGTTCCGTCCGCGACGACTAAGGCCAGGCGCAAACGAGCGTAGAAATCGATGTGCGTCCACAGACTTCTATATAGAAGTCTGTGCGTGCGTCACTCGTCTATCGCATGTTATCCTACGACGCACGAAGCGACGGACGTCGATTTCAACGCTCGTGTGCACCCGGCCTAAACGCTCGCGATTAAACGCTTGGATTTATATGTATATTTGAAACAGAAGTTGTCTGCCAGTAGACTTTCATTAGCGATATAGTGAAAAGTATAAATAAACTGTCTATTCAATTAACACGTTTCGTGCGAGGCCTAAAAATGGTTGAAAAGGTTTGGTCCCATCGCGTGGCGGCCCCCTGCGGTGCAAGTTTAGTCCAATCTAGCGAACCTTTCCTCTCCACGGAGGGTCTTTTTTCGGCCGAGTCAATACTTCTCCGGGAAACCGAGGCCGACGTACCCATATCGGTAGAGCACTAAAGAGATGAGTATACGCCATGGATCTAAAGGAAGGTGCGTAAGTTTGAAGGG
This sequence comes from Perdita meconis, assembly GCA_030770465.2. Taxonomy (NCBI): domain Eukaryota; kingdom Metazoa; phylum Arthropoda; class Insecta; order Hymenoptera; family Andrenidae; genus Perdita; species Perdita meconis. The sequence continues at coordinate 18,820,848 of JASKOS020000006.1, read as the reverse complement.
TTGCGGCGATAGACGGAAGGGGTATCGACCTCTATTAGATATTCAGCCACCTTGAGTGGCCCAGACTGCATTGTAAAGGACTGCACTTTTAAATTTTGCCGCAAGCGTGACATAAATGGCAACACTATCTGGGCCACACATCCCCCATAAACCTACTTTACGGGTAACACTGTCCAACAGCCAATTTGTGTTCCGATATTCATTATACTTTCCTTAAAGAATTTTGTGCGCTGATTATGAATCTGAAAACCGTTTTTTCTATCACCCTCAGTTTTTGAGAAATTTAATTTTTCAAATATTACACATTTTTCAACTTTGAACTAATTTTGTGACGTTATTACAAAAGATATTTCAGTTTTGTTTATATACAGGGTGGGGCAATAACTATTAGCACCTCAGATATCTCGGAAACTATAAGTTTGACAGAAATATTTGCTGAAATAAAATTGCACAGTACGAAGGGGGCCATCCGGTGACGATAATAGTTTTTTCTGCAGATGGAGGTACTTCGGACATTTGAAGGTCACCTCCATTTTTTTAAATGGATCGGTATGTTTTTGCTCCCATATCATGATAGAGGATCTTAAAACGAGTTCAACGACCTTTTACATAAGGTCATTGAAGATCATAAAAAGTAGAGAAAGGCGATAATACTTACGGTTTTGGTAGTAAATGAATCGCCTTTCTCTACTTTCTATGACCTTCAATGACCTTATGTAATAGGTCGTTGAACTCGTTTTAAGATCCTCTATCATGATACTGAAGCAAAAACATACCGATCCATTTAAAAAAATGAAGGTGACCTTCAAATGTCCGAAGTACCTCCATCTGCAAAAAAAACTATTATCGTCACCGGATGGCCCCCTTCGTACTGTGCAATTTTATTTCAGCAAATATTTCTGTCAAACTTATAGTTTCCGAGATATCTGAGGTGCTAATAGTTATTGCCCCACTCTGTATAATGATTCTGTAGACTATCCTCTATACACTGATATCAATTTTTATTGTATTGTGAATGATTATATACAGGGTGTGCGGCAACGTGTGTCAGAAATTTTAAGGGATGGTTCTACACGCTAAAATAAGACGAAAATCAAGAGTAACGAAATGACGGTAGCAACTTTGTTTTTTAGTTATTAGTATTTGAAAAAGTGGACGAAAACCGCCTGAAACATGGCAATCCCTATGGTATATGTCAAATTTTACGGAATATTCAGAGTGTGTAGATCTGTCCGTATGAAACGAAGATGTGTGTGTAACGTAAACCACAGCTGTTTTCGCGGATAGATATATTGATTATTTTAGAAAAGGATCGAATGAATGTAAGTTTGAGTGAGAGGGCCCGTGTTTTGAATTAGGGATTGCCATGTTTCAGGCGCTTTTCACCCACTTTTTAAAATGCTAATAACTAAAAAACAATGCTGGTATCGCGATTTCGTTACTCTTGATTTTCGTCTTATTTTGGCATGTAGAACCATCCCTTAAAAGTTCTGACACACGTTGCCGAACACCCTGTATACCTAAACAGTCATTATAGGTAAAGTGACACCGATTTGGCACCACTTTTTTGAGGTTCTTTTGAGTATATCTTAAAAAGTAAAGGTCCAGCGTAAAATCCAACCACACCACGCGATAGAGCGGACTTTTCTCTCAAGGAAACGTTCTGGAAAAGTGGGAACACAAATATTTTTTCCAAAGTAGGAAGCAAAATTGGTCCGTAGGCGCTGAGTTGCCGACAGTGGTGCTCAGCAACAGCGAGCGCTCGACACAACGCGATGTCTCAATTAATACAATGCTATCGTGTTAGTAGCACTGTCAGCAACACGACGCCTACAGACCAATTTTACCTCCTACTTTGGAAAAAATATTTGTGTTCCCACTTTTCCAGAACGTATCCTTGAGAAAAAAGTCCGCTCTATCGCCTAGTGTGGTTGAATTTTACGCTGGACCTTTACTTTTTAAGATATACTCAAAAGAATCTCAAAAAATTGGTGCCAGATCGGTGTCACATTACCTATAATGACTGTTTAGATATATATAAGCATTCATAATACAATAAAAATTGATATCAGTGTATAGAAGAAAGTCTACAGAATCATTATGTATAAACAAAACTGAAATATTTTTTGTAATAACGTCACAAAATTAGTTCAAAGTTGAAAAATGTGTAATTTTTTAAAAATTAAATGTTGTCAAAAACTGAGGGTGATAGAAAAAAACGGGTTTCAGATTCATAATCAGCACACGAAATTCTATAAGAAAAGTATAATGAATATCGGAACACAAAAAAAAGTTAAAATTGGTTGGACAGTGTAATTATTAAGGATTACATCCTCCTCGCCGATTTCTTTGAAACTTTTATATCATGTATTTCGATACGTAGATTAATTAATCTAAATGAAATAATTGTCGCTCTCTTTGCGTTTTTGAGATAAAAATTTTTATATGTTCGAAAATTATGGTGGCGGGCACCTTCATATTAGTCATACGGTACTGCTAAAACGTAGTTTTTGTACCTGAAAAGTAAGATTTCAACTTGAAAAACATTGTCTACGTTCAGTAATCTACCACGGAAAAGGGGATGTCATATTATTTTGGACCATTATCTAGAAAAAGGGATTGAAACACTGATCCATTTTTGATCATACAACGTTAAAGCTGACGGTTCAAAACACTAGCTGATGACCTATTTCTGTTGAGAATTGCTTAAGTTTTGAGCGTTGAGAATTAAGAAATAGACACTCGCTTGTGTACAATGATCATTCCAATGTTTGCCATATCACTCGCCGATCATGACGCCGATTTCAGTACTACTACCCAACGACATTAATTCCGAAATTTTGAATTGTTTTGATTCGCGTCCTTGTACCTCTAACAATTTGACGACAGATAAGCTCGGTATTCAGGCAATTTTGAACGAAAATAGGTCATCAGCTAGTGTTTTGAAAAGGTCTCATCGTCAGCTTTAACATTACACGATCGAAAGTGGAGTTTTCCATTTTAAAAATCAAGTTGACCTTGATATGACCTCGACCGCTCCTCCGAAGGTCAAATGGATACGACCGTCCAATAGAATTATTGAAACCCTAAAACATTGCTCTGAAACATTTTTTTCAAAAATGGTCCTTTTTCAAACTATTTGACGTTTCCAGACTATTTGTTACAGTAGACTTTCTTCATTCTCAACGCTCAGAACTCAGGCAATTCTTAACAGAAGTAGGTCATCAGCTAGTGTTTTGAAAAGGTCTTATCGTCAACTTCAACATTGCATGATGAAAAATGGGGTGTTCCGTTGAAAAAAATTATGTTGACCTTGATGTGACCTTGACCGTTCCTCTAAAGGTCAAACGGATACGACCGTTCAATAGAATTTTTACTACCCTAAAACATTGCTGTAAAATATTTTTCTCAAAAATGTTCTGTTTTCGATATATTTGACCGTTTCCATACTTTTGGCGCACCCTGTATACATACATTAATATACTATAGTACAATATTTTCTTTTACTATTTGTTTCGTGTATTTTCATTGATTACTTAACAAAAAATAGTAGAATTCATTTTTCTATATTGTAAATGAATATTGATAGTTATGAATAACGTTAATAACAAATGATAATAGCTGCATATATCCAGAAACAGTGTTCGTCATCGATGTTGGTTATCGTTAAAGAAGGGAATTTTGATAATGATAATGAGTAAGGAAACAGAAATTTCAGTCACTTGTATTGACTATTGATAATAGAAAAGTTCAGATCAGCGACAAATATTCATAAGTAAAATCAAACTTTGATCAAGAATTACAAGCGGACGTACACTGCTGCTCAAGCAGCACAATCTTTTACATTATTCATAGATTAATTATTATTTATTACAATAGGAACAATTAATATTTTTATTTTTATCCACAATAGTTATTATACAGGCAAATATGTAGAAGTAAAGATGTAGGTCAAAAGGATTTGAATCAGGAAAGTAGATTGAATGACAGATAACAGAATAAAAAAACATCATATTTCATTTTTTTTCTTTCGACAAACTATGCCGTGTCATCGCCAAATGAAAATAGCTTGTCGTTGTCACATGTTTCGTTCATCCCTTCTTTCTCCTCAACTATCTGGCCTGGCACGGTAAAAGTGAACCCTGAGGAAACAGAATACAGTACAAATTGCTGTATACCTTGAAGTATGATTTAATAATGATCTCAGCAAATTTAAAACATTCTTCATGAAGAAAATGCTTCAATGATCATTGTATTATTAAGTCACTTAATGCAGGTTCTACTGTGTCAGTCTACTTCTGGTGTTCTCGTTTGGAGTATTTTGTAACATAATGTCTTTCTATGTTTTATTTTTCACGACAGTACTTATGTTAAAACAAATGTGCGGTCATATGAAAGTTATATTAATCTTTGAAACGAAAGGTGTTCCGAACCTCGGACTTAGGAGCAGCAGTGCATACCTGCTAACGGTATTCCCTACTTCCCTTCCTGCGCTGCATAGTGGCTGCTACGGAAGTAGGCAATCGGTCTGTAAATTTCAGAACCTCAGTTTGCTTTAGAGAGCCAAAGCGAAAACATTGAGAAACGATGGATATCAAAGTTGGTGCCTCTGCTTTGCTACTGATGACAGTGGTGTCGTAAGCGAAGAATAAGCAGAAGAAACGTCGGTGTTGGGTGTCCAAATTATATGAAGGCCGAAGTGTTCATGGAGGAAATTTCCTGATGTCAGAATTATCTCTGACACAGTTCATAAACTTCTGCAGAATGGACGCAACCGATTTTGAACGTATTTTGAATATGATCGGACCAAGTATAACAAAAGAGGATACAAGATTCAAACGACGCGGGGCGATGAAAACATCTGTTTTTTTTTTGTATATTCCTTCTCTCTGAAACTCCTAAAATGGTTTATGACTCTTGAAGCGAGAGACAAATACTTTATTTCCCTAAATGCTGAAACGCTTACCTGCTAAAAGTGATCAGCAACCCCCGGCCCGCGAGCCACAGTTAGCCCGGCCGTGCATTTTGGAGTTAAAAAGACAGAAAAGGTCCAAAACATTAGTGGGCTATTAAGAAGTCGATGACCAAGGGTTTTGTCCTTTTCAGTAACAAAGATACCGCTGCGATGTTTAGACCGCAACAAATTGCTTTGTGTCCCCTAGCGAGAGAATCACCCTGTACCTATGCTTTTCCACACAGTCAGATTTATACAACTCAGTACAAAAGGTTCTCATTTTCAGTACAAACATAATTTAAAATTTCAAACAATATACAATTTAGTACCGTTTATGTCTCATTACAATTAAGGAACTCTTAAAAAGTAACAACATATATACAACAATGCAATTATTATCTGTAAATAATCATATTTTAGTCGTTTTAATGTATAATTACTAATAATTACTAAGCACATGTAAGTTATATCTGTAGCTTCGTGCAACAACTACCGTTATCAATATGTCTGAAGTTCAGATATTAGCATTTAAGCATATATCAATTGAGAAATTCATGTATAAATAATACTTTTTTGTTTAATGTACAAGTAATTTTTGACAGAGAAGTTAGTTCTATCACATGTTTTTTATAATATACAAAAAGATGAGTAAATATTGAAAATTGTTTTCTTATGAACAACTTTTACCCTGATACGTATAAATGCCATTATAATTGTAGTTTATAAGTAGAATTAAAAATTGTCGTTTTTTTATATACAGTCTACAATTGTTTACAAACTCAATACCGGGTTCAACTTCTTTTTGCTGAACTATAACACTGGCATTCCTTGCACCACACGACAGATAAATTCAAATGAGACCCTAATTAATGTTGAAAAGTATAAATGTCTATTTTTTCGACCAGGCGCGTTTCCGTTAGTGGGCACGGCATGCCGACCTTTTCTGTGCAAGCCGCGCGAAATAGACTGAAAAAGCGCACGAGATCGTAAAAGTCGACCCTGTCAAATGGTCCTGGGGACCGTGCGCGGTGCGCCTTCGCCCTGGTGGGACCGTCTTTTCCATTCAAACTGGCGGCGCACCACCTCATAAATTAAGCGCACCGCGCCATTCTCTAATGGGACCTCGGCTTTATGCGTTCGGGTACCAGTGAGATACCCGGGTAGTACGGGTAATTTTGGTATACCCGGGTATCTCACGAGTACCCGGGTACTCGGGTATCTCACTCGATTCACTTGAAATCTCGAGCCATAGTTTCAATCCCTTTTTTTAGATAATGCCCAAAAAAATATGACATCCCCTTTTCCGGGGCAGACTATCGAACGTAGACGGTATTTTCCAAGTTGAATTCTTATTTTTCTGGTACAAAAACTCCGTTTTAGCAGTACCGTATGACTTATATGAAGGTGCCCGCCACCATAATTTTCGTACATATAAAAATTTTTATCTCGAAAACGAGAAGAGAGCGACAATTATTTCATTTAGATTAATTAATCTACGTATCGAAATACATGATATAAAAAAGTTTCAAAGAAATCGGTAAGGAGGACGTAATCCTTAATAATTATCACTTTACGTTCCGTCCTTTAGGTCCATGGTATACGCAACCGCCATTGCGGTGCTCGCAGAGTGGCGGTGGGGAGTATAACACCGCCACTGAACTCTAAACTACCTGGAAAGCGAACTATGTGTTATAGGATTCGGTCCGACCGTTTAGAAAGAGACACCGTGAGATGGGTATTTCTACTCTACTCCAACACAGCCGCCCGTCAAGATACAGTCGCATACACAAAAGTTGATCCCTTTTACACGGTTCATTTAAGTAGAGTTCCTTTGTTGAGTAGGGGGAGTTTAACCTGTATGCAGCAATAAATTACAGTAAATGATAGCAAATAAACAGTGACTAACATCGTAAGAGCTCAATGGCTATGTTACAGAGATCGCCGAACATGATTATAAATTAAAGTAAAAATTACAAAAATCGGGAAGTTAATAAAATGTTACAACCTTGTAATTAACGTCTTTTTAACCATCATTTCAGATTTTGTTTTCAATTGAAGCGCAGTAATTAGTGCTAAATTGAAATTATTAGTGGATTCGGGACATTCCGAATACATTCATCTGAAAGCTTACTTTTACAAAAAGGTAGTACACGAAAAAGGAGACAGATGTACCCAGCACGCTCTATCTCTCTCAGACCGACTTCTGCTATCCCTACCCATAAGAGTTCGCTTTCCAGGTAGTTTATAGTTCAGTGAACACCGCGTACTGCAGAACCCGCTGAAGTTGGCAACGTTATAACCTGTTATAACCACTCACCTATGCCCACTTACCCCTCTGCGAGCACCGCAATGGCGGTTGCGTATACTCATCTCTTTAGTGCTCTAAGATCGGTACGTCCCGCACGGAACGTGTTAATGTGTATTGCGTATGCAGTAATGAAGCAGAAATATTGCAAACGGCAATGGGTACATCCTTTAAATATGAATGTTTAAGTTTTTTCGGTTGTTAAAAGTTCTTCCCAATCGTCGAACATTTCAGTTTCGTACCATGCCTTGTTGCGAACATTTTATGGCTTTGTATAAAAATTATAAATTTTTCAGTCTTGACAGAATAGTAATTAGTTCCAAAATGACTGTTGTATTTGGCAACGACTGCGCAGAAAGGAAAAATAATCACTGCGGCTAATAATCCACCGCGCGGACAAACCGCAGTTCATAAGATTCTGTGTGTTACACTAGCTAGGGGGCGATAAACCGCGGCAGCAGAACCGCACGGGCAAATGTGGCGCCAGACTAAATGATTTATATCTGTAGTATTTACATCTTTAGGCGATTTGGGTCCCACAAAGTAATGACTTTTCGAGTAACGCGTATAAGCAATGTACGCGAGTCCCGTCCACAATGGATGCCAACAAAAATCGCTGATAACTTTATCAACAACGTAGTTTCCTTCATGGAAACTCAAATACTCTGTGTAACCGCTTGGCACCGACCACTGTGTGTCTCTTACGTTCTTCACCAGGTTCAAATAATCGTTCATGTAGATATCCCAAGTTGCGTTCACCAATACCTACCAATTTTTATATTGATATTCATGTTTTTTCTAGTAACGTATAAAGGGGGTTCCTTTATTACCAGACATTTCTTAAATATTCGTTTCGCTTACATAAATAGGAAAACATACTATTTTAATCTTCTTATGTTATACTAATTATAAGTCAACGTTATTACAGTTTCAGTTTAAAATGATATATTATATATAAAATGATATGATAGTTATTATGATATTAACATGAATTAACATTAAAATTTGGTGCACTTATAAACGAATTTTAAGTGGCACCTATTACCGGAAACAAGAAAAGTTAGTGAGATAACTTAGATCAGTTTCAAAATAATATACAGTAATCACATATACAGGGTGTACGAAAAAGGTCGGTACCCCTCAATAACTCAGAGGAATTAGGAGGTTGAAAAAAAATGTGCTAGACAAAAGTTTTATTATTTAAAGGGTGGCATTCGATAGCGAGTTTGACTACGAAGTAGAGGCGAAATTTGAAGGTCATTTAACAATCAACCTGATTTTTAAAAATAGTAATCCCTATTTTTGATGCCAGAAATGAAAAGTACAGAAATTTTTACGTCCGAATACGTGACCATGTTATTGGGTCGAAATGACAAGGGATCCTTTTAAGGGCCAAATTAATTTCTGTACCAGGACTCCGGATTAATTCGGGAGAATAAAGTTTACAAATGGAATGATGCTTCACACCAAAGCCACAGTTGTTCAAATAGATGCATCTGATAGTGACCTTAACTATGACCTTGGTGTTAAAGGGTACAGCCGAATAAGGGGGTCAAAAGTGCCCCCAAATCGATTTCGACTTGCGATAAGTCATTCGAAAGGTCATGCAGAAAAAACAATTTTTGCCAAGTTTTAACCCTGTATCGCATCTGGAGGGGTAGTAATGGGGAAAAATCAAAATTTATGTTTTTGGCCAATTACGCCAATGGTGTCGGACAAAAAATTCTTTAAAAAATCAGAGATATGCTAGTTATTAATACACATATTATAGAATTATTTCAGATTTTTAAATTAAAAACTCTACCTGTGAAAAATAGAAAACTCAGAAAATTGCAAAAAAATGTCGATTTCGTATTAAAGCAGATTCGATACCACATCCATGTTTTTGCAGTAAATAGGTATTATTGATACCAATACTCTGAATTTTTTCAGATTTTTAGATTTGATGCGCCATGTCGAGAAAAATCAAAAACCGAACGAGTTATTATCGAAAAACACCGACCAGTAGAAACACGAATACAGTGTATGAATTTCAGCGCGGACTTCAGCTGTGAGTAGTATTGGCCAGCCATCGTCCGCGCCATCATTAATCTGTTGTACTCGCTCCCCGATTGGTCGGTGTTTTTCGTTAATAACTCGTTAACAAAGCTTCCAAGGAGATTTTTGCAAACAAAAAAATTGTTTAGAATCACCCCAGGAATCTCCCTTTATCAGCTCCCGCACTTAGTTTGGCACTTATTTAACGAACCTTACATGAAAATACTGCGTATAAGTAACTCTGACAAGCAAAAAACTACGAAAAAATCGGTTTTTGATTTTTCTCGACATGGCGCACCAAATCTAAAAATCTGAAAAAATTCAGAGTATTGGTATCAATAATACCTATTTACTGCAAAAACATGGATGTGGTATCGAATCTGCTTTAATACAAAATCGGCATTTTTTTGCAATTTTTTGAGTTTTCTATTTTTCACAGGTAGAGTTTTTAATTTAAAAATCTAAAATAATTCTATAATATGTGTATTAATAACTAGCATATCTCTGATTTTGTAAAGAATTTTTTGTCCGATACCATTGGCGTAATTGGCCAAAAACATAAATTTTGATTTTTCCCCATTACTACCCCTCCAGATGCGATACAGGGTTAAAACTTGGCAAAAATTGTTTTTTCTGCATGACCTTTCGAATGACTCATCGCAAGTCGAAATCGGTTTGGGGGCACTTTTGACCCCCTTATTCGGCTTTACCTTTACCTTTACCGACCCTTTAGAGAGTATTTCAAGGTCGACTTGATTTTTTGGTAATTATTGACAATTACTTACTCCTCGCCGATTTCTTTGAAACTTTTTTACATCATGTATTTCGATACGTAGATTAATTAATCTAAATGAAATAATTGTTCTCTTTTCGTTTTCAAGATAAAAATTTTCATATGTATGAAAATACGGTGTTCGCGGAACGGAAGTTGTACGCATGCACATCTTATATGGGATCACAAGACGCGCATGCGTGTAATGAAACTTTGAATTTTCCACATTATTTCTACATTATTAGTCACAATGGCTACCATGATCATCTAAGCAGGGCGTGGAAGCGCAGCCCCCACGCACCTCGGGGGTCAGGGGCGGAGCCCCCGGTTGGGGGTTGGGGGATGTTATATTTTTTCGCGCGTGAAGCGCGTCATGAAGAAACGAGTGACGACAAAAGCTAATAAGTTGACCTCAACTAGCTGACGACACAGGTTTACTTTGCCACCCGGTCCACCGTGGCGCGCTTCGCGCGCGAAAAGATGTAACGTCTTCCTTTTCTGTGGCAGACCACCGATGATAGACAGTATTTTCCCAGTTGAACCCTTGCTTTCTGTGTAGTGGGGAACCTGGCTGCGCCCCCACGCCCCGCTTAGGGGATCTCAACTGATTGAAGTCGTTGTAAGTGGTTACTGCTGATCAGGCGGCCGCTATTTCAAATCTAACCCAGACCTATTCTGATCACTGTTTCAATCCCTTTTTCTAGATAATGGTCCAAAATAATATGACATCCCCTTTTCCGTGGTAGATTACTGAACGTAGACAATGTTTTTCAAGTTGAAATCTTACTTTTCAGGTACAAAAACTACGTTTTAGCAGTACCGTATGACTAATATGAAGGTGCCCGCCACCATAATTTTCGAACATATACAAATTTTTATCTCAAAAACGCAAAGAGAGCGACAATTATTTCATTTAGATTAATTAATCTACGTATCAAAATAGATGATATAAAAAAGTTTCAGAGAAATCGGTGAGAAGTAAGTAATTGTCAATAATTACCAATAAGTGCGCTTCATATAAGTGATCTTCGGCATCAGTGAGAGGTAGCATTGTTTACTCTGATTTTTTTAGGCAGATCTGTCAAGAGTTCTCTAAAAAATGAGTTAATGTACTAAATATGTATAGTGGAAGAAGTATGCAACGCGCATTTAGATTGCCATGGATTGTGAATCGTGATTATTGCTCTATTCGAGGAAACAACATACTAGTTTGAATATTATCTATTTTCTATAAACTCTGGAACGACGACTTAATGACTGCTCGATTTAGTCCAAATCATTACTAGATCAGAATAACTTTTCGAATGATTCTCTGCGAACGTTTAACTCGTTTTACTTTACTTAAATGGACCACCCTGTATGTATAATTACTATAATTACTATCCGTTATTAGATGCAGTCCAGTAATAGAGGAACTCTCCCTATATTGAGCTAGGAACATGAAACCGACTTCGTCACAAATTTCGTCAGTGAAACGACGAAGAAAATCCTTCAGTGATTCACGTTGCTCCTCGTTGTAGGCAGAAATATTCAAAGTCTTATATTCGTATAGATACTGACTCCAGGTATTCAGAGGAAGTGAAAGATGTGTTTGAACTTCGGTTTCTTGAACGGTCGGTGTCGCCTGCGTCGTCCTGCATATCATCTGACGAGGGACATTGTCAAAAGTCTGACGATAAGGAAGTAGTGCGACGTATCCATCCCTTTGATCGTCAACTTTTCTGTCCTCCAATTGTAGCTGCGCATTGAGCAGCGCTGCTGTAGCGCTTAACTGAAACGTCAAATTGAAATGAAAAGGAAAATGCCAGCAGCGAGCTGTCACAATTTTGTTTCAAATTTTATCACTTGAAGCAGCGACAAAATTTTAATAATGAAATTTTAAAGATGAAATGCGTATGCTATTTTGACAAAATAGAACTGTATATGACATTTCTTTATTATCTATTCACGTGTGACGACGTTATAACAATTCTTGTATTTTCGGAATAAATAGTAATTTCTCTCCTTCAAGTTGAATCTTTTCTATTAGCCTAGTGAATAAAGATATGTAAGTTAATATTATTATATTTAAATCAGTGATCTTTGAGTCATAGATTCATAACAAATGCATAAAAATACGTAAAGCTGGACTGAATCTACAGTATACAGATTACATATACACAATGGCGTCAAATAGGGCTACAAGGGGACCTCAATTATCCCACTTTACATTGAGGCATTGAAGATAAAAACGGACTAACCCAGATTTTTGCCCAATTGAGTAAGTGGCAGTAGGTTATGCTAATCATATAAAACAGGTAAATTAATTTTTTTTCAATTCAAAACAGTGTGGCATGACAAAATTACAAATGACTTGTTGCAATGAAAATTCGTGCTGACATCTGTGTGCAACAGTGCACTAAACGTAGTTAGGGTAATTATTTAGAAGTTTGCCCTCCTCGCCGATTTTGATAACCTTGAAATATACTGTCTAGGTCATTATTCTAAACAACTTTTCCCTTTTCACATTACCGCCACTCAACTTTAGTTTCCGAGATATTCATAAAAATAGTTCTTATATTTTCAAGTTCGGTTTACGTGTCAATATGGATGTGTTTTATTTTCAATATTTAAAAAAGTAATCGGAACACGTCTGGACTAGATAAAGTTTCCATCTAAATGTACAGGGTACATGTACTATTGCCCGATCACTTGATGGCAGTCGTCCCCCAAGCTAAAACTGTAGCGGAAAAAGGGAAATCATCCACTCACACTGCCCGACGTCACATTGTGACGTCACTACCAAGAATCGGGCAATGTGAGTGGATGATTCCCCTTTCCCCGCTACAGTTTTAACTTGGAGGACGACTGCCATCAAGTGTGCGGGCAATAGTACATACACGTACATGGTACAGCAAAGAAACGGGCGATTATAAAATTTCAACAATTTATTGACATTCTTTATTTAATAAATTACAAATATATTGCCATAAATTATAAAAAAAAGTATTTGTTTTTTGAAAACCACATCGTAAAGGTAATCTCCGTCTCTGCGCAGACACTCCTCCAATCTTGAGCTTACATCACGCATTACACGACACAGCACTTCCACTGGGATTTTATTAATTTCTTCTTGAATTCTGCGTTTACACTCGACAATATTGTGTGGTGGGTCATTGTAGATTTTGCTTTTTAAATAACCCCACAAATCAAAATTGCATGCCGTCAAATCAGATGATCTTGGTGGCCAAGAATATCAATGAACGCTGCTTCCCAATCATGTCAGGTCCATAATTGGGGATATTTCTTGGACAGCAAGATAATTCGATTTGACAGCATGCGATTAATTTAATGGGTAATACCTATACGCTCAAGATTGGAGGAATGTCTGCGCCGAGACAGTGATCACCTTTAAAATGTTGTTTTAAAAAAAATAATGCTTTTTTTTATACTTTGAGGTAGTATGTGGGTTGCACAGGGAATTACGTCTTCGGGATGGGGTTGCCGTGCTCAGCGGAGTCCAGGATCCCTGGGTGAATGACGACTCGTTCAGTTGGAGTCTAAACTAATATGTACACTTTATTCTTAAATCTAATTACATACTAACGCATTCATTTAAATCTAACAATAAGTACAATCTACAGGGTGTCCCAAACTAAGTACGGGAGCTGTTAAGGGGAGATTCCTGAGGTGATTTCAAACAAGTTTTTCGAAAACTTGAGCCTGGTCAACGTCCAGTCACTCTGCGTACAAATGGCCGTCTTCTAACAAGGCCCGGGCAACGTCCGGCCACCTTGTCGGACCCTTACGGACCGGTCGGAAGGGAAGAACCTGAGCAACGTCTAGCCCAGGCATGGCCAACTCGCGGCTCAGGGAGCGCAGCTGCAGCCGCTCCCAATCCGAGAACCGACCCCTCGCTCTGGGAGGCAAGGGGGAAGCGTGTGGCGTTGTGGTGGGTACAATCAATGAGTCGGGAGAGCGCAGGACCGTGTACGATACTAAAGGACCCGGTTGTATACAGGGTGTAACAAAAATGTTACAGTTCCTTGAAAGGGGTGATTCCTGAAGTGATTTTAAACAACTTTTTCCTTAGCGAAAATGTTAGGTGGGGCTTTGTTAACAAGTTATTAACGAAAAACACCGACCAATCAGGGAGCGAGTACAGTGGATGAATATCAGCGCGGGCTCCAGCTGCGAGTAGTATTGGCCCGCTATCGTCCGCGTCATCATTAATCCGCTGTACACGCTTCCCGATTGGTCGGTGTTCTTCGTTAATAACTCGTTAACAAAGCCCCACCCAACATTTTCGCTAAGAAAAAAGTTGTTTAAAATCACCTCAGGAATTACCCCTTTCAAGGAACTGCAACATTTTTGTTAAACCCTGTATAACATACAAAAAGAATGTTGTACACATATTAGTGAGAGTATATGAAAAATATTTTATTTAAAAATGCGCAAGAATGTATATTTAAAAGCTAAAAATTATAATTAATTGTAACCACCATATGGGATTACTTAACGTTAATAACTAAAAAAGTGCTTAAAAAAAAAACAAATAAGCCCATACAATGTTTAAAACTACAAAAATATACAACTACTAAGACATTACAGAAAAATATAAAAAATACCTTCAGAACTATACTTATAAATAAAAATATATACATATCTATATAAACTGTTTAACGTACTGTTTAAATAAATGATTTTTCAAAACACTGAAAATGGTTCGATTCGTTTTTATGTAACATACATTTAAAAGGAAAAAGATTTCTATTCTGCTCTTAATAATTCTCCATATATTCTTCAAAATACGTTTTCGTAATATTTCATTTCACTTTATTGCATTTTTGTTTTTTTTTCTTGTATTTGACAACAACATATTTTGATAGAAATGGCAAGCTTTTAGTTCAGAACTGCAAATATTAGTCGCACTTATGCAATTTTTTTTCATTCTATATTATGACTTAATGGCCCCTCTTTCTGAGACTGAGCATTCGGGCCCCCAGATATTGTAGCACACCACTGCAGCTCTCCCCACTCTATACACGCCAGCGATACGCGGCTCTGTGGGTCGGCTCTGACCTAGATTCCAGAGCCGGCCAGAGCGCTCCCGCTCTCAAATCGCCAGTTGGGCATGCCTGGTCCAGCCGTTCTTCCGATCAGTGGAGCCTGTAGTCTAAGAGCTGGCTACGAAAATTCTACACTCATTTCATTAGTCAAATTTCTTACTTTAAACGATACAGGCAATGTTACCAATTACAAAACTGACAGTCTGGCTGGTCGGAACTTTTGCGTTTAGCGGGGGCGTGCGCCCAAAGGTGCCCAATTTCAAGGGGTAAAAATTTCATTTTATTAGGGCTGCAAATTTGTTTGTTTGTACTACATGATGCTACGAAACACAAGATATCATTGCCAGACCATTTGGACCTTGCTAAAGTACTGCCAGACTGAGTTAAAAGTGCATATGAAGTGCATAAAAGCGTTTTAAATGTGTTATATCTTTACGAAGGCATTTTAGAAAAAAATGTTTTAGACGAAAGTTGTAGGAGTAAGAGGAACACATCCAAAGGTGTCCCTGACTTTGACCTTGGTGTTAAATTTAGAGGTCATTCAAGGTCAACTTACTTTTTTTTAATGAAACCACATATTTTTGAATTAATTAATCGATGCAGTTCGCCATTCCCTGTAAAAAATTGTTAACCTACTTATGACTAAAAATCGTTAGTTTAGGAGATATTTCAACTTTTACTATGTTTCCACGGGTTATCTCTTAAAACTTAAGTTTAAAGTCCAAACTAACGGTTTTTCGACATAAGTAGGTTAACAATTTTTTACAGGGAATGGCGAACTGCATCGAGTAGTTAATTAAAAAAAGTGTGGTTTCATTAAAAAAAAGTAAGTTGACCTTGAATGACCTCTAAATTTAACACCAAGGTCAAAGTCAGGAACACCTTTGGATGTGTCCCTCTTACTCCTACAACTTTCGTCTAAAACATTTTTTTCTAAAATGCCTTCCTAAAGATATAACACATTAAAAACACTTTCATGCACTTCATATGCACTTTTAACTCAGTCTGGCAGTACTTTAGCAAGGTCCAAATGGTCTGGCAATGGTATCTTGTGTTTCGTAGCATCATGTAGTACAAACAAATTTGCAGCCCTAATGAAATGAAATTTTTACCCCTTGAAATTGGACACCAAAACAAGATACCATTGCCAAACCATTTGGACCTTGCTAAAAGTACTGCCAGACTGAGTTAAAAGTGCATATGAAGTGCATAAAAGTGTTTTTAATGTGCTATATCTTTAGGAAGGCATTTTAGAAAAAAATGTTTTAGACGAAAGTTGTAGGAGTTAGAGGGACACATCCAAAGGTGTCCCTGACCTTGACCTTGGTGTTAAATTTAGAGGTCATTCATGGTCAACTTATTTTTTTTTAATGAAACCACACTTTTTTTAAGTAACTACTCGATGCAGTTCGCCATTCCCTGTAAAAAATTGTTAACCTACTTATGTTGAAAAACCATTAGTTTGAACACTTTAACTTAAGTTTTAAGAGATAACCCGTGGAAACATAGTAAAAGTTGAAATATCTCCTAAACTAACGACTTTTAGTCATAAGTAGGTGAACAATTTTTTACAGGGAATGGCGAACTGCATCGATTAATTAATTAAAAAATATGTGGTTTCATTAAAAAAAAATAAGTTGACCTTGAATGACCTCTAAATTTAACACCAAGGTCAAAGTCAGGGACACCTTTGGATGTGTCCCTCTTACTCCTACAACTTTCGTCTAAAACATTTTTTTCTAAAATGCCTTCCTAAAGATATAACACATTAAAAACGCTTTTATGCACTTCATATGCACTTTTAACTCAGTCTGGCAGTACTTTAGCAAGGTCCAAATGGTCTGGCAATGGTATCTTGTGTTTCGTAGCATCATGTAGTATAAACAAACAAATTTGCAGCCCTAATGAAATGAAATTTTTACCCCTTGAAATTGGACACCTTTGGGCGCACGCCCCCGCTAAACGCAAAAGTTCCGACCAGCCAGACTGTCGGTTTTGTAATTGGTAACATTGCCTGTATCGTTTAAAGTAAGAAATTTGACTAATGAAATGAGTGTGGAATTTTCGTAGCCAGCTCTCCGTCTACTGGGCAATGTCCAGCCACTCCACTGTTCCTCCGGTTGGAGCTTCGTCGACGGAGATAGAGTCTGGGCAGCGTCCAGCCACTCCGAGCGGTTTCGATCCGTACGTTACGGTCGGTTATTCGAGTCTCATCTCCACCACCGATCGCGCCCTATTTAACCCTCGCTATTTGCTATTTAGCTAGCGAGAGTCTAGCCTAGACGCGTGCGGCCTTATCCGTCCTGGCGGAGACGACCGGGGTTTGCCGCGGCGTGGGGTTGACAGCCAGTTTTGAACCGGTGCGCGGCCGTTTCGGTGACGATCCGTCACAATTTCTTAAAGAAAGAATGTCAACTAATTTTTGAACGTTTATAATCGCCCGTTTAGTGACCCTGAGCAGCCTGTTGAGATGGCCCCGACTATAATTTCGTATGTGTCCCTTGACCTGCCCAAGGATTTCGGTGTGCGAGAAAAGGAAGACCATAGAAAGAAGGACCGCATTAGACCAAAGAGACTTGGAAATGGCTCGCAGCATATTTTTTATCAGATTTTGACGAAAGTGCCATCAATCAATTCCTTACGTTCTCCTGATTAAAACGCTACCAAACACAACATATTTCGGATTATTTATAACATAGTTATAAGTAAAAAATGATTTTCGCACTCTTAAGCTAGGTTCGTTAAATATAGTCCGATTTACACGATATTTGGTACTATTTTAATCGGGAGAACATAAGAAATCGACTGGTGTTACTTCCGTAGTAATACGATATGTAATAAGAAATGTAGAAAATATTATCATTGCTATAAACCATCTCCAAAAGGTCGTGTCGCCCTCGTAACTCGACGTCGACTCCAGACGGAATCCCTAGGGTCCGCACATTAAAGCATGAACTGTTCACTGCTACATCATGTGAACATTGTTAATGTTTAACTAAATTGAAAAACCAAATAGTACACACGAATTCCTTATATTTTTCTGATTAAAATGACACTAAACACGTAATAATTTGGACTGTATTCCGATTTATGTCGTGTCACATTACTATTACGTCTATATTAAACATTTTTCAGGTATATTTAACAAACACACTTCACTAAGTAGTAGTAATTACTCAAGAAAGATTACTAAGAAAGATTACTAAAGAAAGAATTACTAAAGAAAGATTACTACAAATAAATATTCAGTGCACTGTTGTTCATGCTTCCTCGGTATCAATAATCACCAATGCTCCACAGTAAAATTAAATTATTTGTTTCTGAAATTTTTTAATGAACATAATATAAATAAAAAGATTTGTATATTATGTAATTAATTAATAATAATATGAAAAAAAGTATATACGTATAATCAGAAATATTTGGCTCTTTAAAGAATCTTATAACTTTCAACGGATAGTCTTTTGGTTTTTTTCGTTTCAATCTTATAACTTCTAATGGATAGTCTTTTGGTTTTTTCATTTCGGTCTTCTAACACTCGAAATGTATGGATCTGAAGATATCATAAGGCCCGATACACACTATCGGTTCGCTTTCGATCCGGTCACAGTAGTTGAAGAGAGAAACAAAAAAAAAAAGACCTTCTCTCTTTCTTCAACTATTGTGACTGGACCATGACCGGACCATGAGCGGATCGATAGTGTGTTCAGACCTAAGACCATAAAACACATTTTTTAAGTTTTCAGTTCTAAAAAATTTACGTGCATTATATTATTCGAGTTTCAATTATTTATCCATGTCCTAAAAAGTGTGAATATGTTTATGCAGTCTGTAGATAACTTCCGTCCCCTCCATCTTGAAGGGGGCACTTCAGGGCAGATATTTTTTTCGCAATGATGTAGCTATATACAGGGTGTTTGGGATAGTGTCGGCAAGCTTTGGAGGGGTGATAGATCACGTAAAAACAAACAAAAAACTTCTATATGACTTGGGTCCAAAACTCAATCATTTTCGAAAAAAACGGTCATAAACATTTAAACTTCCAACCCCTGTAATTCAAGACAGGAACGTTTTTCGTAAGTAATTTTTTCGCTAAGGTAAAGATTGGGATCTTAATAATTGAATAAGTACAATAACTGCGACATTGGTACCTTGTATTACGAAAAATAAGTAATTTTCTAACCCCTGAAATTACCGTCGTTTTAAGTCTCTAAACGTGGCAACAGCGCATCGGTAAGATGGTTCGACAGCCATGGAAATGCGACGCAGTAGACGATTCGAGGAGAGGCGGTGCGCCCTGATCGCAGTCAATCGGACGAGGCCGTCCGTCGATTTTAGGTTAAAGAGAGGGATGTATGAAGTCTTTCATAACCTATCTTGAACTTCTCGGCGAAATACTATTTCCAAAAATCCGCTTTGAACATTTGAAAGCAATAAAATTGCAAAACTAAAGGTAGATCCTTTTTGTTTACCCCATGAAAGTGATATCAAATGAGATACTTCAGATGATTAATCACAGTAAAACAATACCTAAATTCACTTATAATCTGTTAGAAGTTTTATCATTGAAAATTTTGGTTTATGTTGCGTCATATTCAGTACTGTTTTTGTAAAAAACACGTCAGCAATCAATTTTCGATACATTTATAACACCACAATGAACAATACGTCAATTAACGTTTCCATAAAATCATAAATTTCCTTGCAAGTGAATTTAAGGATATTTGTTATTCAAAGTTGGAAAGTGACAAATATCAGAGATACTGAACCAAGAGCACATTCAATATCCAACACTGTGAATTCAGATTTCAATATTGTCTAATAAAAGTTCCGCAAATGCATTAACCATAAATTCTTGAGATTTTGCCTAACGTCGTAAACGACGTTAAATGAAATAAGTTGAATTACTTTTAACTCATGTATTACGTTAGACAATGTTTAAGTTGAATAGCTAAGGTTACACAATTTGTAGCTACGTATAAAGATTGAAAAATTTGTTAAATTCTGCAAAGGCAATCGCTCGGAATGAACGATGTTTCTCCAAGGGTCAATAGCCACGCCTGTGCGTGTGAGCGAGAAGACGCTGGAGCTAATAAGAAAGAAAGAGAGGAACGATCCTATCGATTTTCGAGCGTCAGCTGTGAGGTAGGTCAAGAGTCTCTCTCATCCGTATACGGATCTACTTCGATTTCCGTAGTCGCGCTACACATGCACAATTTCGCGTAAACTTTGACGTCTTATAGCGGCTAAACGGTGCTTTTCTAGCATATGGTTCCTTTTAGAATTTTTTTCTACTCGTCAAGTACAACAGATTTATGCAATAAAAAAATTTACCAACAATTTCTGCTATTATACTAATACAAAAAATCCAATTATAAAACGTTTTATACCTGAGTTAGGTTTCTGTATAATTATAATATGAAAAAAATGCATGTGTCAGTTTCATCGAAAGACGAGACACGTGTTGGATCAACAAACTTGGGTGCGTTGGTCTCTTCGAAAAGTTTAATACCGTCAAAGGCTATGATCTTAATTCTGTCAACGATGTTTAGATTTAGTGGCGGCTTGAGTGGCGGTACTCTACTCGCGGTGTCGGGTATCGCGGACGGTTTGTTTCTGTTTCGAGTGCCGACAATGGGCCCGCCGTGCCGTCTGTTGCCGATCATCGTTGAGACTCGTGCCGCTAAAGATTAAACTAAAAGATTAGACCACGGAGTGGGGAGAGTCTTTTGACTTTGGCAAAAGAACTTTGGCTGGGTCAAAGACGCTGTCAGACACACATTATGTTTACGTTTGTGCAAAACTGAAAATCGGTTGCTGGCCGGCGTGGCGCGGGGGCCGCGGCGCAAGGTCAGGGGGGTATTTATTCCGATCGTTCTATCCTCTTTCCATCCTCGTTCTGTATCTTTATCTTTGGGAGGTGACTACTTCGGTCAATGAATACAGCACAAAGGAGAATGTGTATGTAAGAGAGGAATGGCGTCTAAATTCAACCTATTGTATTCTACGTTTCCACCCCTTGACAACCATTTTGAAAGAAAAAGTGATGATTATAAATTATCTAAACTCCTCCCAATTATTCGGATGGCTGTCAACATACAGTGGAAGGGATTCGTGGGCCTACCGTTCTCCTTCCATTTACCTGCGCAAGCGCGATAATATGAAGTTTGCGTGTCCGAGTCCCGAGCAGCGTTGCCAAATAGTGCGAAAAACTTTGGCTATTTTTTCAAAAATGGCTACGATTTGACCCAAGGTATATAATCATTTTTTGTTTGTTTTTACGTGATCTATCACCCCTCCAAAGCTTGCCGCCACGATCCCAAACACCCTGTATATGTATATGTATTTTCCAAAATTACATACAGATCTGCTTGATCTTATTTGATCCAGTGTCATTTCTAATAATTTTGAATTTTTGAGAAAAATCAATGAAATTTTGATTTTATTGTAAAAAAACAAATTCCAAGATAAGTTATTTACGTCATGGAGTAACTTACGTGCCGACAAATGTTTTATTATTAATTCTTCAATGCGTAAAACTTATTTTCAATTTTAACAGTTAATACCATAATATCTTCACTGCGTGTATATTTTTACAGATACAACAGTTTCCTTTATCTAACATTAAACTACAGGGTGTCCCAAACACAGTGTACGAGCCGAAAAGAGGTGATCCCTGGAATTATTCTAGTAACTGATAAGGGAGAGTTCTAAACCATGGTGCTCGAGGGGAGCGCGGGGCAAGGGGAACGCCGCGAGGCACGTACCGAGGAAGGGGGATACCTCGTGCTATTGCGAACGATGGGCGAGAAGGTGAAGCGGGGCAAGGGGAGGGGCACCGCCGAGCTTGTGGGCACGGTGTGTGAGGGGAGGGGCACCACCGAGCTTGTGGGCGCGGTGTTCGAGAAGCAACGGGAGCCGTGATGAGTTATTACGAAAAAACAATTTCCGTAACGGCGCGACGAATTATTTTCGTCACGTATTGTTACGTTTTGATCTTGAGAAATGTTCGTAGCGTAGGTGATTCGTCAAGTTCAAGTTCGAAAGGACGGCATTTATCGATGAAACTCAATCCCATGTTTTTTTTTTCATGGAGGAATAGTCACATCGAGGGTCGTGATTTCTCTCGATAAATATTGAACCCTCTAATGCGTCTTTAATGACGAATAAGAAGTCACATGTTTATTCTTTCATACGGAAGTGCGTAATATTGAAAAAAAAATAATTTAGCTGATGCTTATATATACTGAGTGGTGCAAAAAAACGAATATGCAAAGTAGTTTTGAGCCATATGTTTATTCATCTATAGAAAGGTTAATATACACATACATATAAAATAAGTATATTTAATCTGGATATTTATCTTGTATAATTATCTTGTATTATATTCTTGTATAATGAAACGCAATCCCAATGCTAATAATTCACAGTCAATGAGCGAGTGTTGTTCAAAATCACCGCTCCTGGAAATAATGATCGCGGAATCGATGTGAGGGGAGGTAGCCGTACGTAGAGCATCTACAAACGCAGTAAAGAGTCTAGCCGGATAAGAAGGGGGAAAAGTGCCCCCAAGCCAAATTAAACTCTATATATACCAGTCAATAGGTCTCTCAAAAAGACCCCTTTCTGCCAAGTATGAACCTGATACCCCCATTATGGGGGTAGTTATGGGGTAAAACGTAATTTACAGTTTATGCTTGATTGCTTCTGTTCCCTGCAATAGAAAATTGTGAAAAAAAAATCAGAAATATGGTACTCTAGTAGGCTCATGTTTGTGAATTTTTTCAGAATTTTTACTTGCAAAACCGATTTTTTAAAAATGAAAAGAGTTTAAAAATGCCGATTTCAACCTGCAGTTATCATCTTACCACTTTTATATTTTTACAGTTTTAGTGCCTTTTTATGGTTACTAACATATATTTTTTGTAGATTTTTCGAACTCGTGGAACATACTTTAAAAAATGAAAAACTGATTTTTCAGTGTATGATATGTCCGTATTCATAGAAATAGCATACTCCTATAGTTAGGATATTTATTACATTCCGCTTGTTAATTGGGTATTATATACAATTATAAACACTTTTATACGTAATATACGAAGCAATGTATTTGATTTGTAAATATCTTTGGTAAGTACGAATTCTTAACTAGTTGCACGTACAAATGATAACCGGCGTACTACCCCGAAGCATTGTCTACTTTGATCTTTCTAAATTCTAAGCGAATCTTTGAGTGAAGGGACACGCATTATGATTTGAAATAATGACAAAATAGGAATACAATAAAATCGCGACACATAAATAGTAGAACCTATAAGTGTTATATAGACTATGTACCAAATGCCATAGGTTGTTCCGAAATTAATCGCTATTTCTGTGAGTGTGCAAATGGCAACCGTACCATTGGCTCTTGTTCACATGTAGCTGCGATAGTATATTATTTATCGCATGCCCGGTATCTTGCACAAATTATAAGGCCTGCAGAGATTCTGAGTAAAATTTTTAATGCCGAACAAATAAATCCTGTCATAAATGATGACAGTGATGAAGATTAAGTTAAATGCACTAAGTTATTATCCAAGGTAAAACTCACTGATTAAAATGCACTGATTTAATTAATATATATAATAATAGTTAATAATGAAGATTCATTGGCTAATATTACTTATAGAATTTAAATCATTCAAAGATTTTCCATTTTCTTTCAGATCAAAATGGTTGTAAGACAATTATCAACCGCCTGCGCAATCGATATCTAGTTTCTCTACCTTCTCACTATCCTTTTCTATCACTATTTCTTTCCTATTCTCTCCGCCATGTTTCTTCTGTCTTTTCCTATTTTTCCATATTTTTTGTATTTTAAACTACTTTAGTGATTCATATTAATATATTTTATTAACATATGTTTACGACAGCATATTTTATTGTATTCCTATTTTATCATTATTTCAAATCATAATGCGTGTCCCTTCACTCAAAGATTCGCTTAGAATTTAGAAAGATCAAAGTAGACAATGCTTCGGGGTAGTACGCCGGTTATCATTTGTACGTGCAACTAGTTAAGAATTCGTACTTACCAAAGATATTTACAAATCAAATACATTGCTTCGTATATTACGTATAAAAGTGTTTATAATTGTATATAATACCCAATTAACAAGCGGAATGTAATAAATATCCTAACTATAGGAGTATGCTATTTCTATGAATACGGACATACCATACACTGAAAAATCAGTTTTTCATTTTTTAAAGTATGTTCCACGAGTTCGAAAAATCTACAAAAAATATATGTTAGTAACCATAAAAAGGCACTAAAACTGTAAAAATATAAAAGTGGTAAGATGATAACTGCAGGTTGAAATCGGCATTTTTAAACTCTTTTGATTTTTAAAAAATCGGTTTTGCAAGTAAAAATTCTGAAAAAATTCACAAACATGCGCCTACTAGAGTACCATATTCCTGATTTTTTTCACAATTTTCTATTGCAGGGAACAGAAGCAATCAAGCATAAACTGTAAATTACGTTTTACCCCATAACTACCCCCATAGTGGGGGTATCAGGTTCATACTTGGCAGAAAGGGGTCTTTTTGAGAGACCTATTGACTGGTATATACATATAGAGTTTAATTTGGCTTGGGGGCACTTTTCCCCCTTCTTATCCGGCTAGACCCTTTACTGGCTACAAGGTGTAGATTTTCGGAAAGCCACGAGTACATGTGATTTACACAATATTCATACGCAAACAATTTGCGTACGGTTTATTCAATCATATACAATTCCACGGTGGAATCGGATATTGTTATTATTTTATGATCCCGCAACCGTGGAAATTGTAGCGTCAGATGATCGATGCGGAGTGGTTCCTCATCTTCATTTTTGGCAGCCGCGTCGACATTGTCCCGAAATCGTCGCAGGGTGTTCGTCTTTTGGCCAATAAGTGATTTCCACGTCGAGATGGCGAAACAAATTTCACTTTCTTTGATATCTTTTATTGCGAGTTCGACGCGACAGTTACTGGAATTTTCAATACGAACGCCGATTTCCAAGCGCTTGAACGCTGTGTTTGTGAGAGGGTACTCGCGTCCCAAGATACGCGTTCCTCTACTCGCGTTCACCGCGTTCGTCGCGGAATTGCTGAGGTAAACAAAAAAATAACAAAATATGTTATTGCATGGTAAAAGGAAAACGGAAAATGAAGGTTCAATAAGAACGTGAAATATGTACTCACTCGTTACGCGGTTTCTTGTTTCGAGGATCGTCGTAACGTTCGAAGCTGCGTTTCTCCATTATGTCTATGATAGATACACCGAACGTATGTAGTGAGCACAAGACGACGTTCCTGCGATTGATCGTGCAAACAACTGACTAAATAACGCGATTTCAACGCAGTTTTATACCATCGATTGCTTAATTCTATGTAATTGTAATGGTAAATTTCATCGACTCGATGCGACGTTGCACGATTTCAGCGTCCGTGAAAACGTTTCAGATGAAGCGATCTTTTTCTGACTTGTGCGAGGTGTGCTACCGCCTCTGTTTATCATGCATGGAAAAAAGTGCTCTTAGTAAATTTCCTTCGCCGCGACTTTAAACAAATTCCTCAAGAGTATCGCCGAATTATACAGCACTTTCGGAAGCTTGGAATACTTTCGGGAATTTCATTTTGCTGCATCGTACGTGAGAATCGGGATTGACGTAACAAACCTCCGATCGTGGTAGGACGTGTGTATGAGTTTGAAGATTTTTACATCGATATTTTAGCGGGTAGAAGGAAACTTCTTGAAATAAATCCAGTATCATCACCTGAAATTATGGCACGTATGTTAAGAGAAACAATGAATGAAAATTACTTGGAATACTGGAGGAGCAATGCCCTTGACGTGCATCCGCTGGAGCAAATATTATTTCGCGGACTTGCAAGAATGTTTGAATTTGAGATTCCTCCAGGAAGAAAACTTCGCTACATAAGTGAAGCTATATGAAAATTTTATCGATCGCGCAAGCTCTGTAGAGATCTATGGTGAAGTGATATTTTTCCAACAAAAAAAAAAAGGTGTCTGCGCCGTGCAGTCATTACAAAATTTGGCTTGGCCGCATGTTATAAACTTGTATTTGAACAATTGCTTTTGTGATAATGATAAAACAGTGATTGAACGTTTAATGAGGTACGATACAATGAGCAAAGTGTCCTTCTATCATACAAAGAGATTCGGTCAGGTAACTATCGAATGGCCAGCTTTTGCATCACCCTGTGAAATATTGGAACTGATTAAATCTGGTGAATATCGAATAATATGTGTGATGAATCCAAATGGCTATGTCACAGACGAAGACAGATTCGTTGAGTGAAAACTTTTTTAATTGTGTAAAAAACGAAAAAGACTGTAACATGGATGAAGATCAAGAGTTAGCGGAAGTGTTTGCGAACGAAGCGTTAGAATCTTCCTCTTCCTCCAGTGACAGTGAGGTGGACACGGAACATGATTCGGGATGCGAAAATTTACAGGGAGAAGACACTGTAGAAACGGTTTCAGTGCGCGTACGTGTATCGGATTTGAACAATTATCATGTGTTCCGACCTTTTTGCATCATTCAGAATTATTATATTATAGGTCAACGAGCCCTACAGTATTGCACTATATGTTTTGTACATCATTGCGTGATATACGACGATGAAGTGGATTCAGTGTATGCTATCAGGGAATACGGGGTGATGTAAATAGTAGACGTAGTACACGTAGAATGTACTATTTGCAGAGCTCCTTTGTACGAAGTTGTGGATCGTTTATTGTGTCCCATATGCATTAATGCGTAAAAACATTGAAGTGTGGGTGTATCAAGTGTTTAGTTTCGGCGTCGCACGAGATTGCGCCCCTCGTTAGAGAGGGTGAATCGTGGAGGAAAACGGTGTGCTGAGACGTGTGGAATTGATGGGTGCGCGGAAGGGGTTTTTACCAATATGCGGTGCTGCAGCGGACCGAGAAATCATTTGCATTCGAGACAGCATTTGAGACAACATTCGAAACAGCATTCGAAACAGCATTCAAGAAAAAAGAATGGATAGAGAAATCGTACGTTTGATAAGTACATAATATTTCATAGACAATATTGTACAAAACATTCTAATACGAAAGAATTATAAAATTTAAAATAATATTTATTATCTTTCTCTTTTTCAAAACAAGAAGTATCCCCAGATAAGGGGATACATTGCGGTGAGGGTGCAGCAAGCGGTACACCTACAAAGACAGCTGTTGAGGGTAATGAATAACGAGTGGGCCGAGTGGTACATCGATGACTACCATTGTAATTTTCTAGGCTTGAGGAGGCTTTTCACACTGTAAGTATATATTTTTTTGAGTTTTTTTGATTTCAAATAAAAAAAGTGAATCGCATGTCTTGGTTTTTTCAGAGAATGTGAAAAGCCTCCTTACTGCCCCGAGGCCCAAACGTGCGCATTCTGCGTATATTGGATAAAAAGTGCTTAAAAAAAAAAAGAAAGATGTGTCTAAAAAAAATTTTTTTAATCAATAATTCTATTTTTTATATTAAAAAAGTGAATGTTTTTTCCGCGAGTGTTCCTCGAGTGTCGTCTGTGAATTGTGCGGTCGGTGTAAAAGCGCTGTTTCAGTTTAAATTAAATTCTATATTTTTTTTTTAAATTCCATTCTCATTTTTTTTAAATTATATCTCTTCTTTTTCTAAAAAATTACATATTTTAAAAACATTCTCCATAGCGCATACACCGTCGTGCAGCGTACAGCGGCATGTGTCCCCACGCGGCATTAGATTTAGTTTCGGAATTCTGTGTTTGCAGCCGTTATCGTTGTCGTTGGTGAATGAAACTTCGAAATCACTGTCGTCACTGGTGTCGGTGCATTCGTTGTTGTCTCTGCTGGTGTCAGAGGTGTCCTTGTCGTCGCGTTTGAGTTCGGTACCGATATCGATGGAGTCTACTTCCACGAGGTCTAGACGCCATCTCTTCTTCTCGAAACCTTTTACGAGAATTAGGTTCGCGCGCGCTAATACAGATTTCAGCAGCGGTCGCAGTTTATCGTAGGATACGGAGTCGTCCGACCAGTGGAAGCCGTGATGATTCTTGACGAGCCAGATCGCTCGACGCTTTTCAGCTGCTGTCAACCGATACCAGGGGTACGGTGGTCGGAAGATCCAGTGCGAAAGTTCGATTCCATCTACGAGAACAGCCACATCTTTCGCGACGAATACGTTTCTCTTTCTTTTTAAATCCTTGCAGGTCCACGATAGCTACGCGTTCTGACAGCATGTTTTCGCTTTGTCAGTTCCCGTCGAAATGATCAACGAGGTTGCGGAGCTAGGATTTTTCTAGGTGAGCCTGCGGACGATGTTTGCCAACGGGCTGTACCCCACGACGCGATCGTGCAGAATCAAACAGTAAGCGGTGGTGTTAGCTGGTACGTTGTTTCTGCACTCGAAATCGATTCGACCGTCCACCATTGCGCTCTTTAGAGACTCGCTTTGGTGGGAAGAGTTGATGATGACTATCGGTGCTAATTGTAGGAACTGCATCGCGTTTAACAGCGGTTTGCCGTCACCGTAATACGATTTTCGGAATTTCGCGTACATGTCGTACAGCAACGCGTACTTGTTCTTGTTAAAATCCAGGTTGAGGTCGTCGTACGGATACGTTTCGGAGTTCAAGTAGAGTCGAACGTTCGCGAGTTTGCACGCGTCGAAATTACTCGCGCTCTTATCGATATTGTTTTTTCGGCCGGTTTGCATGGCGAATATGACGTAAAGCGGCTTCTCCGTTTGCGACGCGGCTTTCACGGTCCACATGTGTTTCGTAGTCGCCTGCAACAGCGGATATTCGTACAGCTCCCACGAACGAAAGTTCATAGTGATCAGTCTGCCGCTCTCGAGAATCCGTAGCATGTGCAATTTATTCATTTCCTCTAACGTGACGTGAGGCATTCGCCATTGTACTTTGTTCAATTCGAGCGTAGGTTTCGCCGCGACGTGTCCATGCAACGCGTTTAGCTCGAGTCGCGTGCGAATCAAAATCAACTCGTGACGCGCGTTCAACACGATCCGTCGGTAATCTTCGCAAAATCCCAGCAACGCGTTCAGGGGTACGCAAAAGTTGACCGCTGTAGAATGGAATGGGTCTTTCGCGTAGTCGATGTTGTAGTCCCATCCTGCGTTCGCCAGCGTCTTACTCTTCTCGGAGGTCAAGGACGCGAAATTTTTCAGCGCGGTAGTTATACCCGAATTTCGACAACGATCAATTCCCACGCCGTCGAGCTCGTAGCGAATCTCGTCGAACATGAAAGCTACGCAATCGTTGTCTAGGACGGCGACGGGGGCGACGTCGGTCGAGCCAATGCCTTTGTTTTCGCTTCAGGGTTTTCTAACGATACGCGACCTTCGATGTACAGGAAACTGTTGCACGGAAGCGTGTATAGATACTGCTGTTGTATGGGCATTCGTATCTCAACGCTGCTGCCGTAGGTCGTGTTAGCGTACGGATTGTATGCGTGTAACTCGATCTTCGCGATACGGTCGTCGAAGACCGGCGAGGCCGTAACGTCCAAAATATTTGTCATCGCGTTATCGATGATGATTCAAGGGCGACACGATTAATCCCAACAATCGAAGAAAGGACGCCGACTGAGTTGTTTTCTCGAGAGTTTTCGCTTCCTTCGCGATTCGTCAGTTGTCGCGACGCGGGGAAAAGACGGTAACGGCGGAGAGTCGTACGAGATGTCGCGCGTCTGAGCGACTATCAGCATATCAGCATTTACAACTATCAACGGCGTTGAACGTGCAGTCGAACGGTTACTTCTTCTCCGCGAAAATCTACGAGACGATCCTGCTGATCGACTATTCTTACCGTGAAGTCGCGTATGCTCCACGCAACCAGCGGCAAGTAAATGACGTGCTGCGGCGTTTCCGAGAACTTATATCCTGGCGGTACCTGAATCGAAAATTCGTGTATCGCGTGTACCGGTTTGTGGTTGCGGTACGCGCCCGCGGTCACATCACACTCCACCCGGAGCACGTTGATGTTTGTAATGTTTACGGGTATGTCGGACTCGTGCCACGCGTGCGGCGATAAGATCCGCGTGGGGGGAAAGCCCAGCAACGGTCCTATGCTGTTCGGTAGCGCAAAGTTTACGTGAAACGCGCAGTACAATTCGCTCTTCATGGTGTTATTGTTTGCTCGCAATACCAGAGGGTACATGCGATCGTCGGGGGCGTCATCGTCCGTCCAGTGTTCGCGAGATCGGCGCTTCGATAACCCCCGTCTCAAGTACTTGTCGATAGCGTCCAGCTCGTAAGAGCCTTCTGGAATCGTAATCGCTTCATCCGCGCCGTCGAAGTAGAATTTGTTGTTGCTAGAGTCGACGTTCGGAATCGTGTGAAACGTCTCTAAATCGGTAAGTCCGAGTTCATACTCGCCGTCGCTCAAATCTATCGGCGGAAAGTAATTGACCGTGAGCACGCTGCCGCGGCCCGTTAACGTAAGCGTCAACATGTCGGCGAGTGCCGCGAAATGGGCAGCGGTGCGAATATTTATTAGTACGCGTTCCGTCGAAGAAATTGCACGCACAAGTGTCCGCAATTCGATTCGTCGAAACATTGAAGGCGGTCGTGATTGTACTTGATCGTCGCATCCGCGCCGAAATAGCAACGCAACTCTAGCGGCGGACACAAGTTTCCGAAACTATCGAAATACTTTACGCGACGACCGCGTTTCACGTACGCGACCCAATGCGTGCCGGCTCCTCGAATCTCGTCCAAATTGACGATCCCGCTCTCGTTGGTCCACGCGCGCGAAGGGAGCGTGTCGCGCATAAACACCCCGCGAAAAAACGGTACGTTTCGACATATGCGTTCGAGCTGTACGTTGGTTAAAGGTTTCTTTATCGCTTTCGCTTCCGTTTCACGACTCCTGCTCCGACCTTGCTGCCGCCGCCGTTGCGTTTGTACGGAGCGAGATACAGTCCTCACCCCCGCATACCGCCGCCGCTGCGACGTCGTCGATCCGCTGCTGACTGTTCTTCCATAACGCGATGATGACGCAACGTTTCGTCCAGCTGTTTTCGCACGGCTTTCGCGTCGTTGACCGCCTGGGTTATGCCTGCCGCTCCGCCGGCAAACGCACCCACGGCCGACAAGGCGAGCAGCAAAAGCGCTGGGAAGAAGCCACCGCGTTTCGCGACCGGAAGCACCCGTTGTTTTCGTTTTTTCTTCTGAATTGTTCTTTTTATCGTCACCACAGCACTTTTTCTTGTTCTCGTTCTTCTTGTTCTTCTAGTTCTTCTTGTCCTTAGTCCCATGCCGAGTTTTATCTGCGCCCTCATCGTTCCCCATACGGCCGCAGCCGCAGCTTTCTGGCTCAAACTCGCGTCTCTCGCGAACACTCGTTCCCTCGCTTTGTCACCTAGTACGCGGTTCCGCCGCGTGTCTTTCCTCCAAGTCCTTGCGCTGCGAGTACGCGATATCGTGCTCCCGACAAGCGGCGTCCAGAGGATTCACACCCTGATCACCGCGAGCCAAGCGTTTCTGCAATCGCGTCCCCGGTCCGCAAAAATGATAGCCCGGCACGTGTAATTCGAACGGCAATCGACTTATCAGATTGTTCACTAGGCCCGCTCCGCTTCGTTCCTTCGTTCTCGCGTGCATTCGTCGCAGTCCCTTAACCACGGTGGTGGTCCGTCTGTATGATCCCTCTGATCGGGACGATTGTAGTGTCGTAGGCACCGTCTGCAAGCCTGTACGTCGGGGTCGCGTTTCACGGAATCCGACAAAGCGTTCCACACGCGATGCACGTCTCTGGCGAAATATTGCAAAAGCAAGCTCTTTGGCAAGTGCTCCCAAAACTGTTTCTTCTCTGTATCGCAATTGTACAAATACTATCGCTCCGCGAGAAGAACATTTCGAAAGTGAGCTCTGCGTCGCGAGTCGAGGGTATAAATAGCCGCGAACAGTCGCAAGTCGCCCTTCGATTTCGCCTACAACAGACGAGCGTGTTCGCGCACGATGCGATTCGCACGTCTTCGAGGAAACGGAATTCGCGTCGTGGCGAACAAAATGTTCGAGGGACTCGACGACGGCGACGACGACCAATCTCCGCGAAAGCACGGACCACTGTTACCCGACAGCGTGCGATGCGCGATATGCGGCCCGTCAGGGTGTGGCAAGACCAACGCATTGCTCAGCCTGTTGGAGAGCCCGAACGGTCTGCGATTCGAGAACGTGTATGTATACTCCAAGTCGTTGCAGCAACCAAAGTATCTAACTACTTTCCTTTCTCGGACAACGACGAGGTCGTTTCACCGGCGTCGGCTCTACCCAATTCGATTTTCGTGTTCGACGACGTAGCGTGCGAGAAACAACAAGCGATTCACGAGTACTTCTCCATGAGTCGTCACGCCGGCGTGGACTGTTTTTACCTGTGTCAATCGTACGCGAGAATACCGAAACACTTGATTCGCGACAACGTGAACTTTCTCGTACTCTTCAAACAGGAACGCAAGAACCTGCGTCGCGTGTACGACGTTCATGTGAACCCGGACATGACGTTCGACGAATTTCACGAATTGTGCGCGAAATGTTGGCAACGCCAATTCGATTTCGCGGTCGTAGACAAGGACAGTCCCATGTACGAGGGTCGCTACTGACGAGGATTTAAGGAGTTGTTCGTACGTTAACGAGGTCATTCGATCGTGAGACGTTTCGCCGAGCGAAGGTGGGCAAGATTACCGAGAGTAGCTATAGTATGCCGGTTCTGGATCAAATGTGTGTGAGGGGCGCGCGGGGGAGGGGGGCTGCCGCGCTTTTGGGCGAGGGGGTGAACCGGGTAGGGGGGGGGGGCTGCAGCGCTTTTGGGCGATTGATTGAAGCGGGGTAGGGGCAGGGGACTGCCGCGCTTATTGGCAAGGGGGTGAAGCGGGGTAAGGGTGACTTCTGCTCGCGCAAAACCGCGAGGGGGTGAAGTGGTGTGAGGGGAGGTACATTGCGCTACTGTGCACGATGATTCCGCGGCATGGGTGGGGAGAGGGACCCCGAATTTCGCACCGTCCTTTTCAATCCCGCGTACGAGCGCGGCCGGCGGTTCTTTTCTGACGCGCGTACGAGCGCGACGGTCCTTCTCTAGCGCGAACGCTCTTGCGACGAATTGCACAACGTGATGAAAGCGCGTGCAACGCGAAGAAAGTGCGTCATGCCCCTTAGTCGTCGTCGACGGAGATAACGCCCTTTCCGCGAATATCGCGCCATCCTTTTCCAGCGTGCAGCGACCTTTTTCTGATGCAACCTATTAAAAATGCGTCATATCCTTCGAAGCCTACGAGAAATTTCTGCGAGTACCCTTGCACCGAATTGCGCAGGAGCGCGTGCGCGATTCCGGAAGGAATTAGTAGACGATCTCCAGCGAGGAGCGGTCAATCGTGATCAGGATTTCGAGGCGAGCGTTTCTGCGTCAACGAGTGCGAGACAACATCGATACAAGACAGTTCGTGACTTTTATTACAGTCTGTATTATTTTAAAAACATTTACCAGTGTTTGTTTGCGCGCTCAGAGAGGATTGTTTCATCGAAAACAATGGAGAAACGCAGCTGTAACTTTTACAAAGATAATTCAAATAATAAGAAGAAACTGCGCAACGAGTGAGTATCTATTTAGCGTTGTTTTATTAAACCTTCGCGTTATATTTTTTCCGTTCAAATACGTATTTCGCTCCTTTTCATTTTGGTGCAGAAACACCCCGACTTGTACAACGATGATGACGAATGCTAGCAGAGGAACGCGTATTTTGGGACGCGAGTATCCTCTTACGAACACAGCGTTCAAAAGACTGGAAATTGGCGTTCGAATCGAAACATCCAATAAATGTGGCGTCGAACTAGCGATTACAGATACCAAGGGCAACGAAATCTGCTTCGCCATGTCGACGTGGAAAACGCTCGTCGATCAAAAACCAACATTCTGCAACGATTCCGCAACGACTACGACGGAGAAGATACACTCCACATAGATCATCTAACACTACATTTCCCGCGGTTGCGTGATAATAAAATTATGAAAATTACCGATTCCACCGTGCAAATTTACATGATGGGAGAAACCGCGAGAAAATTATTTTCGTATGAATTTTGCGTGAATCACATGTACTCCTGGCTGTCTGAAAATCTACACCTTGTAGCCAGTAAATTCGCTTCCTTTGCAAACGTTTTGCCTACCGCTACCTCGCCCCACGTCGATTCCGCAACCATTATTTCAACGAGCGAAGAATTCGAACAGCATTCGCTCGTAGACTGTGAATTATTAGCATTGGGATTACATCTCAGTGTACAAGAAGCGAATAAATATTAATAAGTTTATATGTATGTGTTTTACAAGAAGCGAATAAATACAATAAATATTAATAAGTTTATATGTATGTGTTTTATAAATCTTTATATAGATGAATATGTAGAAATTTTCGTGTGCACCCTTGCGACGAATTGCACAAAGCAGTAGTACACGTTTCTTTTTCCGTGAATATCGCACAGTCCTTGCATATGTTTTACGAAATCTGATGCAACGTATTAAAAATGAGTCATATTCGAGAAATTTCCACGAACACCTTTGCGAAAAATTTCCACGAACATCCTTGCAACAAATTGCGCAATATGGTGAAAGCGCGTGCACCGCGAAGAAAGTGCGTCATACCCCTAGTCGTCGACGGAGATAACACCCTTTCCACGAATGTTGCGCCGTCCTTTTCCAGCGCGCAGCGGTCCTTTTCTGACGCACGCGTTCTTACGAAATCTGATGCAACCTATTAAAAATTCGTCATATCCTTCGACGGCTTCGACGGCTTCGAGAAATTTCCGCGAGCACCCTTGCGACGAATTGCGCAGGGGCGGGCAATTCCGGAAGGAATTAATAGACGATCTCCAGCGAGGAGCGGTCAATCGTGATCAGGATTTCGAGGCGAGAAACGGTCAATCGTTATAAGGTAGTTCGTACCTAAAGGAGCAGTTATAAGGTAGTTCGTACCTAAAGGAGCAGTTATTACTTTAAAACGAGTTTTTTTTGCACGCTCAAAGTGAATCATTTCATCGCAAAATGGATCTGTTCAAGAACGTATTGAAAACGTTGACGAAGATGTCAGCGTTACTTCGTACATCTGCAGAATACCGAAACTGGGTGGAACAGTGCGACGAATGCTTGCGCCTTATGCATGAATATTTGCGCGGACAAAGACTGTCGGTGGGGACGAGACAACGAATTATCTCCATTATCGCTCGAATTAAAACATTACGTGTCGTCGTGCGTGCGAAATTATCGCGAATAGGACACGGACTTGCGGGAAGATCGAGCGGACCGACGGTCGTTTGGGAAGACGTGGAATCGGCGTTTCGGAATCGTATTGCGACGGGAGTGGTGGTGAACTTGAAACATCTCAATCCTCAACGTTTCTTCAAAGACGCTCGACGGCTGGTGCTTTCGGGTGTTACAGACGCAATCACTGAACATTCCAGTGTGGTTATTAATACGATCCTGAACGCAGAGTTTTCAGTCAAGGACGAGACCGATGTGAAGAGTTTCAATACGCGAAACTACGTACTGTTTTCGACGTCGAATTTGCGCGAACGGTATGCAAATCGCGTGGTGGAACCTCTGCTGGTGGCGATGGAGGAGTTCCAGGAACGAGATAGCGGATGGACGCTCGTGAACGTTGAAAAACTAATGATAAACGTTAACAAATATAATCCGCTTCGCGCTGGATGTAACGTATCGCTACCGCGTGCTGTACAGACGAAGAAGGCGGTGGTAAACGTGCAGCGCAGCGACAACGCATGCTTTCTATGGGCCGTCGTTGCAAGTCTTTATCCGGCATCTTCAAACGGGAACAGAATAACCTCGTACCCTCACTATTCGCGGGTGCTTCGCACAGAAGACATCCAACTTCCCATGACTCTGAACCAAATCATGAAATTTGAAAACTACAACGAAGTGTCTGTGAACGTGTACCAGTGGCTGAAGGGGAAATGCGTTCCTATTCACTTGACCACGTTGAAAAGGGGGAAGCACGCCAAGTTGCTGCTGGTGCAGGATCCAAAGGACGTGCAGACGAATCATTTCGCCTGTATACGCAATCTGTCCAGACTCGTTTCTGCGCAGGTTTCACGACACTCTCATCAAGTATTCATTTGTGATAGGTAAGTTTGAAATAGTTTTCCTTCTACCAATAAGATGCATGTGAAAAGTCATATCTAAAAATTTATCGTTTCATCATTTTCAGATGCTTACATTATTTTCATTCGGAGGAAAAACTGAAGGCACATAGCGTAGACTCCACGCGATTAAACGATTGTGCCATCAAGCTTCCTGCCGCGGAGAACAAGTGGCTACGATTCAAGAATCACGGTCGCAAGGAACGCGTACCGTTCGTCGTGTACGCCGACTTTGAATGCCTGCTGGAAGACGTGGAGCAGCCGGAACCTCGAAGTATTGAAAACCGTAGGTCGTACGTGTATCAGCATCACAGAGCGTTTAGCGTAGGGTACTACGTAAAGGGCGCGTACGACGAATCTCTTTGCGCGTATCATGTACATCGCGACGACTCCGATTGCGTACAGTGGTTCGTAAAGAGATGCGCAAATTGGCCGACACCGTAAATAAGATATTCACCACGATCATTCCTATACAAACACTGTCTATCATACAACGCAATAGTTTCGCTCAGGCGATGGAATGTCACATTTGTGGAAAACCTTTTCTCGAATTCGATCAAAAAGTACGCGATCACTGTCACGTAACCGGTAAATATAGAGGTGCGGCTCATTATATGTGCAATTTAAATTATCAGGATTCGTTCATGATACCTGTTGTATTTCACAATCTATCGGGCTACGACGCGCATTTCATAATTAAAGAATTGGCAACCGCGTTCGAAGGAAAGGTAGATCTGCTTCCTATAACCAAGGAAAAGTACATTTCTTTCACGAAACATATCAAGGGGGCGGGCATCGACGGGAAGAGGGAAGTAAAATTCAGATTTATAGATTCTTTTAAATTTTTGGCTGCGAGTCTCGATAAATTATCGTCCGATCTGGGCAAGGGGGACCTGACAATCCTGCGAAAGGAGTTTCCAAATTTGTCGGAGGATCAGTTCGATCTCCTGACCAGAAAAGGCGTCTTCCCGTACGATTACGTCACGACATACGATAAATTGCTGCCCCGCGAAGCGTTCTATAATCGATTGAACGACAGACACGCGTCAGAGTCAGATTACGCGCACGCGATAAACGTATGGGAGAGTTTTCGCGTCAAGACGTTGGGCGAATACAGCAAATTGTACCTAAAGACCGACGTATTGTTGTTGGCGGATGTTTTTGAAAATTTTCGAACGCAGTGCATCGCGAGCTACGAGCTCGACCCGGCGTATTACTGTACACTGCCACGATACACGTGGGACGCGATGCTAAAGCACACAGGCATCGTGTTTGAACTTGAAACACGTGGACATGGTGATGTTCGTCGAACGCGGTATACGCGGTGGTCTGAGTCAGTGTTCTTATCGGTACGCATGCGCCAACAACAAGTACTTGCCTGCGTACGATTCTTCGAAACCGTCGACGTAGCTAATGTATTTCGACATGAACAACCTATATGGCTGGGCAGTGTCGCAATGCATGCCGTACGAAGGATTTCGATGAATCGACGACATCGAGCGCGTAGCCAATTTCAACGTCAACTCCGTTCCAATCGACGGGGTCGATGGTTACTTTCTGGAAGTGGACCTCGAGTATCCGACGGAACTGCACGATTCGGCACGCAGATCTCCCGTTCTGTCCGGTACGTGAACAATCGACTGACGATAAACAGATGAAACTACTCGCGACAGTACGAGATAAGGAACGATACGTAGTACATTACCGGTACTTGCAGCAGTGCTTGCGCCACGGTTTACGCATACGAAAAATTCACCGCATCTTAAATTCAAACAATCTCATTAGCTTCGCGACTACATCGAATTGTACACACGTTTTAGAACTCGCGCGACCAGCGATTTTCAGAAAACTTTGTATAAATTGATGAACAACGCGGTATTCGGCAAAACGATGGAGAACGTGAGAAACCGCGTAGATGTGAAATTGGTTACGAGCTGGGACGGTCGGTACGGCGCGGAAGCTCTGATTGCGAAACCAAATTTTCATAGCCGCGCGATTTTTTCGGAAAACGCGATCACCGTTCAGTTGCGTAAATTGAAAGTTTTGTTCGATAAGCCGATATACGCCGGTATGAGGGTGCTGGACGTGTCTAAAATATGCTTGTACGATTTCCACTACGAGTACATGCTCCCTAAATTTGGCGATCAATGCAAAATTCTTTACACCGATACAGACAGTTTGATTTACGAACTCGCGTGAGAGGACGCGTACGAGACTATGAAGCGTGACGTCGTCACCCGATTCGACACGAGCGATTACGAGGCGGATAACCCGTACGATATGCCGCGCGTAAACAAGAAGGTGCCCGGCCTTATGAAGGATGAAAAAACGGGGTCCTGATGACCGAGTTCGTCGGACTGAGAGCGAAAATGTACTCCGTTCGCGTGTATAATAAGAAAGAGACGAAGAAAATTAAGGGTGTAAAAAAGAGCGTAGTCGCGAACAAGATTCAATTGGAAGACTACGTTCGTTATTTGCGCGATCATTCGGAAAAACATGTTAGGCAAAATCTTATTCGCTCGAAATTACACGACGTCTATTCGATAAGCGAATCAAAACTCGCTCTCAGTCCGTACGACAACAAGAGATTCGTCTTACCCGACGGCGTTCGGACTCTTCCGTGGGGCCATTACCGAATTCCCGAGTACATGGAGTGGTGGGGGAGGATGAACATGTATAAAATTGTATATAGAAATGTATCTAGTATTCTAAATAGAAATATAAAAAATTAAATGTATACAGTATGTGATGAAGAACTAGTAATAAAAAACAAAAAAACATGTAAAATGTTTATTGATTATGTAATAGTAGTACATATTTATCGTATACAAATCTAATAATATATTCATAAAATGTCTTTCTCGTTGATTCACGAATTACGTGACGAATCGAACCCCAACCACTAGATGAGCACTGTGTTTCCTTCCCGACGCAGGATTTTCTCAACCAAGTACACGTCCGGATTCTCGACCGCGTGCAGTTCGTGCTCGTAGAATCCTCCGGCAACGGGTTCGTTCGCCGAATCCCGAAGCAGGTAAGTCACAGGTCGCGTCGGTTGCACGGCGACGATCTCGAAAACTTCGGTCGACCAGTTGGGCGTGTATCCCTTCTCGAACACGGTTTTGAATTTGCTTACACGCACTTTGTCACCGAGTTTGAATTTGACTCGTCGTCGGCGAACCGAAGAGCGAACGGCATCGCGCGCGGTAAACAGCAGCTGATTCGCATTAGCCGGAGTGACGTCGACGGGTCGCCTGCCGATGGTGCGATGTCGGCGGTGGTTGTAGTCTCGCAGGAGCGTCGGCAGCATATTCAGCCAGCGATACGACGCTTCTATAGAGAACCGTTTCCACATGTTGGTTTTCAGAGTGCGATTAAAACGTTCAACTATCGACGCCTTCATCACGCTATAGGTGGAGTAATGGTTGATATTATGTCGTTTCATGCATCATTGGAACTCGGTGTTGTAAAATTCCTTGCCCATGTCGGTCTGCAAATTTTGCGGGCAGCGCCCGCTCTCCCGCAGTACTGATGAGAACGCTTTAGTAACGTCGCTCGCACCTTTAGTCTTCAAGGGTACAGCCCAGGCGTACTTGCAGGACGCGTCGATGATCGTGAGAATGTAATGGTAGCCGCGATTGTATCTCACATACGCACGCATCTCCACCAAATCTGCTTGCCAGAGATCATCGTAGCCGCGAATCGCGACGCGTCTCCGCGGAAAGTTCCGTCTCGCGGGAGCGTGCAATTCGTCCACCAGTCGTTGCTTCTCCGCACTCATTATTTCGCGTTCGATTCTTTCGTCGCAAGAGGAAACAAAGAAAGCAATTGCATAAGCATTTGCAATGCTTGAATGCAGCAATTCGCGCACGTTGATCCTTGTTCGTCTTCTTCTTCTTCTTCTTCGTCTTCACCGCGATGTCGCGTCATAATTAGGTGATGCTTCTGGAGGTTCTCCGCCAAATGTCACATCTTCTTCTCAACGACCGGATTTATCCTACCTTCCAGCGAGGCCGTGTGCACGTCCATAGTAGTTTGTATCGCGCGTTTCATTCTCTCCTCCAGTTCGATTCGCTCACGTTCGTCGTCGTAGCGCAGAGTTGTCGTGACCGCGTCGATCTTGCTCATCAAACGATCCTCCAGCTCCGATATATTACGCAATATTTCCTTGAAAACCATCTTAACGTATTGCTCGCACTCACGATTCCGATCGTTTACGAAGGCCGCGTTCGCCGCGTCGGTATCCGCCGTCGGATACGCCACGTGATGTATTTTGCGGTCTCCCGCGTTGAAAGCGTTCCCCTTGCGAAACAGCGCATTCGCGCGAACGTATTTCGCAACGTACAGGTTTATCTTCGATCACGAATCCTCGTGAGATGCGTAAAGAGCGCACGTTCGCAAGGATGCACCAAACTTGTTGATCGACATCTCGCCGACAACTGAGACGAACGGCGTGAAAACGCTCAATATACAACGAGTCCGGCTTCGCGAAGCTCCTCCACGATGGATACGATCTCGTTGTCGTGGTCCGTATCAGCCGCGGCTTGCGACGCCACGAGCAATCGCAACCTATCGACCAATTCGTTCGGATCGTCCCAGTATACGTAATCGATGGCGTTGTCGGTGACGGTCATTTCATCGACGTGAGGTAGACCACTGCCTTCACGCGGTCTGCTTATCAGAGGTAAGATGATGTTCTTATACTTGTATCCCCGGTTCCCCAACACGGCTCCGCTCGCAGCGTGGTC
Organism: Perdita meconis; assembly: GCA_030770465.2. Taxonomy (NCBI): domain Eukaryota; kingdom Metazoa; phylum Arthropoda; class Insecta; order Hymenoptera; family Andrenidae; genus Perdita; species Perdita meconis. The sequence continues at coordinate 18,779,770 of JASKOS020000006.1, read as the reverse complement.
GCGTCTGTGCGCGTTCGTTTTCAGCAAAATTTTCCTATAGGTTTGCAAATCGTCGCTCGTGTATATTTCGTCGTCCGGTATTCGCTTCAACAGCAACTCGTACACACCTGGTGTACCCTTGTACGTTGCATCACCCACGTTGACGTCGCCCTTATCGTTCACGCCGAACGTCGAATCACCGAGCATGAGTTGACCACCGCCGCTGGAGGCATCGGGTACCATGTACCCGCCGTACATGTTGTCCGTTTGTCTTTGGGTATCGGTGAAGAACAGTAGCAAACAGTCTCGCGCCAATGGACCGAGATTATTTCGCGGATAATACGTGGACAGCGTGCGGCACATGTCACCCGCACCGCGATCCACGCCATCGTCGACGGCTTCTTCTTGCCCGGACAACGGCGTCGTCGTCGCGCGTCTTCGTTTCCCGAGCAGGATGATGGGCGTTTGTTGTCGTCTCTTCTTCTTCGGCGTTGGTTCGAGCACAGAAATCAGCGGCGGCGGCAGCGGCGGTGGTGGTGACAACGGCGAAGATGACAACGGCGGTGGCGGTGGCGGTGGCGGTAACGGTGGCGGCGACGGCGACGGCGACGAAGGCGGTAATGCGTACAACGACGCCGGAGACGGCGAACGCGGCTGCTGGTTCGTTGTAAACGTGCTGCTGCTCTCGGCCAGTCGCCACCGCCGTTCTAGATAACAATTGCGTCGCTTTCATATTCGACGAAATTCGCTATGAGATCGACGGTGTGGAAATCGATCGTTGTCGAAATCCTGGCGTAACTACCGCGCTAAAGAATTACGCGTCTCTGTCCGCCGAGAGGAACAAGATGTTGGCTAACGCGGGATGGGATTACAACATCGACTACGCGACAGACCCGTTCCATACGACCTCATTCAACTTTTGCGTGCCTCTGAACGCGTTGCTCGGATTTTGCGAAGACTACCGACGAATCGTCTTGAACGCGCGTCACCAGTTGATTTTGATTCGCGCGCGACTCGATTTGAACGAGTTGCATGAACGCGCCGGGGATGCGAAACCGACGCTCGAATTGCATAAAGTACAATGGCGAATGCCTCATGTTACATTAGAGGAGCTGAATAGATTGCACATGCTGCGGATTCTCGAGGGCGGCAGACTGATCACCGTGAGTTTTACTGTTTGATTCTGCAGGATCGCGTCATCGAGTACAGCCCGTTGACGAATATCATCCGCAGGCTCACCTAGAAAAACCCTAGCTCCGCAACCTCGTTGATCATTTCGACGGGAACTGACAAAGCGAAAACATGCTGTCGCAACGCGTAGCTATCGTGGACCTGCAAGGATTTAAAACGGGCGCAAACGTATTCGTCGCGAAGGAGGTGGCTGTCCTTGTGAATGGAATCGAACTATTGCACTGGATCTTTCGACCACCGCACTCCTGGTATCGGTTGACGGCAGCTGAAAAGCGTCGAGCGATCTGGCTCGCCAAGAATCATCACGGCTTCCACTGGTCCGACGGCTCCGTATCTTACGATAAACTGCGACCGCTGCTGAAATCTGTACTCGCTCGCGCCGATTTAATAGTAGATAAAGGACTCGAGAAGAAATGATGGCTGCTAGACCTCGTGGAAGTAGACTCCATCAATATCGGTACCAAATTCGAACGCGACGACAAGGACACCTCTGACACCAGCGACGACAACAACGCAGATAGCGCCACAAGTGACGACAACGATTTTGAAATTTTATTCACCAACGACGACAACAACGGCTGCGAACACAGAATTTCACAACTAAATCTAATGTCGCGTGAGAACACGTATCGTTGTACGCTGCACGACGGTGCATGCGCCATGCAAAACGTTTTTAAAATACGTAATTTTTTGAAAGAAGAAAAACTATAATTTCATGTATACATCAAACTACATGTATTTTAGAGAAATAAAAATATACGATTATTAAAACATGAAACAATTTTGCAATCTAATCCTATACTTAACTGTACACATATTCGTCTATATAAAGGTTTATAAAACACGTACATATAAACTTATTAATATTTATTGTATTTATTCGCTTCTTGTAAAACACATACATATAAACTTATTAATATTTATTCGCTTCTTGTACACTGAGATGTAATCCCAATGCTAATAATTCACAGTCTACGAGCGAATGCTGTTGGAATTCTTCGCTCGTTGAAATAATGGTTGCGGAATCGACGTGGGGCGAGGTAGCGGTTCGCAAAACGTTTGCAAAGGAAGCGAATTTACTGGCTACAAGGTGTAGATTTTCAGACAGCCAGGAGTACATGTGATTCACGCAAAATTCATACGAAAATAATTTTCTCGCGGTTTCTCCCATCATGTAAATTTGCACGGTGGAATCGGTAATTTTCATAATTTTATTATCACGCAACCGCGGGAAATGTAGTGTTAGATGATCTATGTGGAGTGTATCTTCTCCGTCGTAGTCGTTGCGGAATCGTTGCAGAATGTTGGTTTTTGATCGACGAGCGTTTTCCACGTCGACATGGCGAAGCAGATTTCGTTGCCCTTGGTATCTGTAATCGCTAGTTCGACGCCACATTTATTGGATGTTTCGATTCGAACGCCAATTTCCAGTCTCTGCTAGCATTCGTAATCATCGTTGTACAAGTCGGGGTGTTTCTGCACTAAAATGAAAAGGAGCGAAATACGTATTTGAACGAAAAAAAATATAACGCGAAGGTTTAATAAAACAACGCTAAATAGATACTCACTCGTTGCGCAGTTTCTTCTTATTATTTGAATTATCTTTGTAAAAGTTACAGCTGCGTTTTTCCATTGTTTTCGATGAAACGATCCTCTCTGAGCGCGCAAACAAACAGTGGTAAATGTTTTTGAAATAATACGGACTGTAATAAAAGTCACGAACTGTCTTGTATCGATGTTGTCTCGCACTCGTTGACGCAGAAACGCTCGCCTCGAAATCCTGATCACGATTGACCGCTCCTCGCTGGAGATCGTCTACTAATTCCTTCCGGAATCGCGCACGCGCTCCTGCGCAATTCGGTGCAAGGGTACTCGCAGAAATTTCTCGTAGGCTTCGAAGGATATGACGCATTTTTAATAGGTTGCATCAGAAAAAGGTCGCTGCACGCTGGAAAAGGATGGCGCGATATTCGCGGAAAGGGCGTTATCTCCGTCGACGACGACTAAGGGGCATGACGCACTTTCTTCGCGTTGCACGCGCTTTCATCACGTTGTGCAATTCGTCGCAAGAGCGTTCGCTCTAGAAAAGGATCGTCGCGTTCGTACGCGCGTCAGAAAAGAACCGCCGGCCGCGCTCGTACGCGCGTCAGAAAAGGACCGCCGGCCGCGGAATCATCGCGCACAATAGCGTAATGTACCTCCCCTCACACCACTTGACCCCCTCACCCACCACGCGGTATTGCGCGAGCAGAGGTCACCCTTACCCCGCTTCACCCCCTTGCCCAAAAGCGCGGCAGTCCCTCCCCCTACCCGCAACACCTCTCGCACAAAAGCGCGGCAGTCCCCCTTACCTCGCGCGCCCCTCGCCCACATTTGATCCAGAACCGGCATACTGTAGCTACTACCGAGGAAGCGGCGTTGGAGAAGAGAACACGCCCGATCGTCGAGCCGCTGAAACGACTGGTCGAGAGCAGCGGCAGCGCGTTTACAAAGAAGTCGCAGCACCAGCAAGAGCGTTCGCCGTTTCCTGCGTCGTTGTACGCATCGCCGCCTTTGTCACCGTCGCCGCCGCCGACACAACCGTCTCCGTTACAGCTGCCGCTGCTTACACCACCACCAACACCACTGATTTCTCAGCTCGAACCGACGTCGAAGGAGAGACGAAAACAAACGCTCATCGTCCTGCTCGGGAAACGAAGACGCGCGTATCCATCGTCGTCGACGACGACCTTGTCTGGCCAAGAAGAAGCCGCCCACGATGGTGCAGATCGCGGCGCGGGGGACGTGTGGCGCGCGCTGTCCACGTATTATCCGCGAAAGAATCTCGGTCCATTGGCGCGAGACTATTCGTTACTGTTCTTCACCGATACCCAAAGACAAACGGACAACGTGTACGGCGTGTACATGGTACCCGATGCCTCCAGCGGCGGTGGTCAACTCGTGCTCGGTGATTCGACGTTCGGCGTGAACGATAAGGACGACGTCATCGTGGGTGATGCAACGTACAAGGGTACACCAGGTGTGTACGAGTTGCTGTTCAAGCGAATATCGGACGACGAAATATACACGAGCGACGATTTGCAAACCTACAGGAAGATTTTGCTGAAGACGAACGCTCACAGACGCGACCACTCTGCGAGCTGGCCCGTATTGGGGAACAAGTACAAGAACATCATCTTGTCGCTGATAAACAGGTCGCGCAAAGGTAGTGGTCTACCTCGCGTCGATGAAATGACCGTCATCGGCAACGCCATCGATTACGTATTCTGGGACGATCCGAACGAATTGGTCGATAGGTTGCAATTGCTCGTGGCGTCGCAAGCCGCGGGTCATACGAGTCACGACAACGAGATCGTGTCCATCGTGGAGGAACTTCGCGAAGCCGGGCTCGTTGTAAATTGAACGTTTTCACACCGTTCGTGCCTGTTGTCGGTGAGATGTCGATCAACAAGTTTGGCGTATCCTTGCGAACGCGCGCTCCTTACGTACCTGATGAGGACTCGCGATCGAAGATAAACCTGCACGTCGCGAGATACGTTCGCGCTAACGCACTGTTACGCGAGGAAGACGCTTTCGACGCGGGAGACTTCAAAATACGGCGCGTAGGATACCCGGAAGACGCGACGACCGCGACGTTTGTAAACAATCAAATTCGCGAGTTCGAGCAAAACATTATACTCTTCTTCAACTATGCGGTATCTCCTAAAATACATCAACTGGAAGAACGTGTGATGCGTAGGATCGATACGGTTTCGGCGAATCTACGAATCGATAGCAGACGCGGGAGAAACGAACTCGAAACGCGGATCGGGCACGCGACAACGGATAGCGCGAGTGCGGACACGCCCTCGCTGTAACATCTGATAAATTCAACCGTCCAGAAGAAGATGTAGCATTTGGCGGAGAACCTCCAGAAGCATTGCCTCACCTAATTATGACGCGACATCGCGAAGAAGAAGATGAAGAACAGAAATCAACGTGCGCGAATTGCTGCATTCAAGCGTTGCAAATGTTTATGCAATAGCTTTCTTTGTTCCCATTCGTAACGAAAGAATCGAACGCGAAATAATGAGCGCGGGGAAACAAGGAGTGGTGGACGAATTGCACGCTCCCGCGAGACAAAACTTTCCGCGGAGACGCGTCGTCATTCGCGGCTACGACGATCTCTGGCAGGCCGATTTGGTGGAGATGCACGCGTACGTGAGATACAATCGCGGTCACCATTACATTCTCATGATCTTCGACACGTTCAGCAAGTACGCCTGGGTCGTGCCCTTGAAGACCAAGGGTGCGAGCGACGTCACCAAAGCGTTCTCGTCCGTACTGAGGGAGAGCGGGCGCTGCCCGCGAAATCTACAGACCGACATGGGCAAGGAATTTTACAACTCCGAGTTCCGGTACAACATCAATCATTACTCCACGTACAGCGCGATGAAGGCGTCGATAGTAGAACGTTTCAATCGCACCCTGAAGACCGACATGTGGAAACGGTTCTCAATGAACGCGTCTAATCGGTGGCTGGATATGCTGCCTACGCTCCTGCGAGACTACAATCACCAACGTCATCGCACCATCGACATGCGACCCGCTGACGTCACTCCGGCCAACGCGAATCAGCTGCTGTTTACCGCGCGCGATGTCGCTCGCTCTCCGGTTCGTCGACGACAAGTCAAATTTAAACTCGATGACAAGGTGCGTGTTAGCAAATTCAAAACCGTGTTCGAGAAGGGATACATACCAAACTGATCGACCGAAGTGTTCGAGATCGTCGCGGTACAACCTACGCGACCCGTGACTTACCTGCTTCGAGATTCCGCGAACGAACCCGAAGCTGGAGGATTCTACAGGTACGAACTGCACGCGGTCGTGAATCCGGACGTGCACTTGGTGGAGAAAATTCTGCGTCGGAAAGGAAGCAAGGCGCTCGTAAAGTGGTTGGGATTCGATTCGTCACGCAATTCATGGATTAATGAAAACGACATTTTATGAATATTATAATTATAAAATATATATATTTATTAACGATAAATATGTATCACTATTACATAATAAATAAATTAAGATAAATTTAATTTCGTTTCAAAGATACTGTACATGCATCACATTCAATACATACAATACATACATTACATTACGTACATTACATACAATACATACATTGCATACATTACGTGCATCACGTACATGACATACATCACGTACATGACGTACATCACGTACATCCCGTACATCCTGTACATCCCGTACATCACGTACATCATGTACATCATGTACATCACGTACATGACGTACATCACGTACATCAGGTACATCATGTACATCACATACATGACGTACATCACGTACATGACGTACATCACGTACATGACGTACATTGCCTCCATGACGTACATCACGTACATTGCCTCCATGACGTACATCACGTACATCATGTACATTACGTACATCACGTACATTACATAAAATAAATACATACTATACAGTACATATAATATATATACAACAAATACATTTCTATATACAATTTTTATCATCATCGTCATCCTCCTCCTCCACGCTCCCCATGTACTCAGGAATTCGGTGGTGGCCCCACGGAAGTCTTCGCACACCGTCGGGTAAGACGAATCTCTTATCGTCGTGCGAACTAAGAGCGAGTTTTGATTCGCTTATCGAGTAAACTTCGTGTAATTTTGAACGAATTAAATTTTGACGAATATATTTTTCCGAGTGGTTACGTAAGCAACGAACGTAGTCTTCGAATTGAATCTTGTTTGCGACTACGCTCTTTTACGCCTTTAATTTTTCTCGTCTCCTTTTTATTGTTCACGCGGACAGAGTACATCTTCGCTCTCAGTCCGACGAACTCGGTCATTGGAACTCCGTTGTTCTCGTCTTTCATGAGACCGGGCACCTTCTTGTTTACGCGCGGCATACCGTACGGGTTGTCCGCCTCGTAATCGCTCGTATCGAATCGGGTGACGACGTCGCGCTTCATCGTCTCGTACGCGTCGAGTTCGTAAATTAAACTGTCCGTATCAGTGTAGAGAATTTTGCATTGTTCGTTGAATTTAGGAAGCATGTACTCGTAATGGAAAACGTACAAGCATATTTTAGACACGTCCAGTACGCTCATACCAACGTATATCGGTTTGTCGAATAAAACTTTCAATTTACGTAATTCTACCGCGATCGTGTTTTCCGAAAAGATTGCTCTGCTATGGAAATTTGGTTTTGCGTGTAGAGCCTCCGCACCGTACCGACCGTCTCACCGCGTAACCAATTTCACGTCTACGCGGTTTCGCACGTTCTCCATCGTTTTGCCGAATACCGCGTTATTCATCAGTTTATACAAATTTTTCTGAAAATCGCTAGTTGCTCGAGTTCTGAAACCGGTGTTCAATTCGATGTAGTCGCGAAGCCAATGAGATTGCTTGAACTCTACAATACGGTGAATTTTTCTTATGCGTAAACGGTGACGTAAACATTGTTGCAAGTATCGGTAATGTATAACGTATCGTTCCTTGTCTTGTAATGTCGCAAGTAATTTCGTTTGTTTTCCGTCGGTCAGTTATTCGCTTACCGGGCAAACCGGGAGATCCGCGTGCGAATCGTGCAGTTCCGTCGGATATTCGAAGTCTACTTCCAGAAAGTATCCCTCGGGCCCATCGATCGGAACGGAATTTACGTCGAAATTGGCTACGCGCTCGACGTCGTCGATCCATCGAAGTCCTCCGTACGGCATGCATTGAGACATTGCCCAACCGTACAGATTGTTTACGTCGAACTACATGAGGTACGTCGACGGTTTCGATGAATCACACGTTGGCAAGTACTTGTTGTTGGCGCACGCGTACCGATGGGAACATTGACTCAAACCCCCGCGTATACCGCGTTCAACGAACATCACCATGTCCACGTCGGTCAAAAGCTCGAAAACGATACCCGTGTATTTTAACATCGCGTCCACGTGAACCCTGGTAGCGTGCAGTGATACGCGGAGTCAAGTTCGTAACTCTCGAGACAATGCATTCGAAAATTCTCGAAAACGTCAGCCAACAACAATACGTCAGTCTTCAGGTACAGATCGCTGTACTTGCCCAACGTCTCGATGCCGAAGCTCTCCCAGACGTTTATCGCGCGCGCGTAATCTGACTCTGACGCATGCTTGTCGTTCAACCGATTATAGAACGCTTCGTGAGGCGGTAATCTCGTCTCGCTTAGTTTATCGTATGCCGACACGTAATCGTACGGGAAGACACCCTTTCTGGTTAGGAGATCGAACTGATTCTCTGAAAGGTCAGGAAATTCCTTCTCAATTTCCTTTCGAAGTATCGTCAGTTCTCCCTTGCCCAGATCGGACGATAATTTATCCAAACTCGCAGTCAAAAATTTATACGAATCTATAAATCGGAATTTAATTTCCTTCTTCCCTTGGATACCCGTTCCCTGAACGTGCTTTGTAAAAGAGATGTACTTTTCCTTGGTTAGCGGAAGTAGGTCCACCTTTCCCTCGAACGCGGTCGCCAATTCCTTAATTATAAAGTGAGCGTCATAGCCCGATAAATTGTAAAATACTACGGGAATTGTAAACGCATCCTGATAATTTAAATTACAATTTGAATGCGCTGCGCTCCTATATTTTCCAGTTATGTGGCAATGATCGCGTACTTTTATGTCCGTTTCGAGGAAAGGTTTTCTGCAGATATGACACTCTGTAGCATGCGTAAAATCAGTGATCTGCGCTATGGACAATGTTTCCATAAGCACTGTTCTTTTAAATATATTACTGACAAAATCTGCGAAACTATACATCTCTCTTACGAACCACTGTACGCAGTCCGAGTCGCTGTTGTACGTACGATACGCGCAAAGAGATTCGTCGTATGCACACTTTACGTACTACCCTACGCTGAATGCCCTATGGTGTTGATGCGCGTACGATCGGCTGTTTTCTATATCTTGATGTTCCGGCTGCACGTCCTCCAACAGGCACTCAAAGTCGGCGTTCACGACGAAGGGTACGCGTTGCTTGCGGCCGGGATTTTTGAAACGCAACCACTTGTTCTCGTCGGATGGGAGTTCGATGGCGCAATCATTCATTCTCGTGCAGTCTGTGCTGTGCGCGTTTAGCTTTTCCTCCGAACGAAAATAGTGTAAACATCTGAAACGAAAAAATGACAAACTTTTAGATATGACTTTTCAGACGCATCGAATCGATAAAACAAAAATTATTCCAAATTTACCTGTCGCAAATGTATACTTGATGCTCGTGTCGCGAAACCTGTGCAGAAACGAATCTTGAGATGCTTCGGATACACGCGAACTGGTTCCTTTGTACGTCCTGCGGATCCTGTACCAGGAGCAAGTTGGCGTGCTTCTCCCTTTTCGTCGCAGTCAAATGGATCGGCACGCATTTTCCCTCCTGCCACTGGTACACGATCACCGAAATCTCGTTGTAGTTTTCGAATTTCTTGATTTGGTGCAGCATCATGGGAAGCTGAACGCAGTGTGTACAAAGAACTCTCGAATAATGGGGATAAGATGCAGTTCTATTGATGTTGGCGCCCATAGAAGCCGGATAGAGGCTCGCGACAACAGGCCACAAAAAGCACGCATCGTCGCTGGATTGTACGTTTACTACCGCTTTCTTCGTTTGCAGTGCGCGCGGTAGCGGCACGTTACATCCGGCGTGAAGTGGATTGTATTTATTAATGTTTATCATTAGATTTTCCACATTCACTAGCGTCCATCCGCTGTCGCGTTCCTGGAACTCCTCCATTGCTACCCGCAGTGGTTCCACCACACGATTCGCGAACCATTCGCGCAAATTCGACGTCGAAAACAGTACGTGATTTCGCGTATTAAAACTTTTCACGTCGGTCTTGTCCTTGAGCGAAAATTCCGCGTTGAACACCGTATTCACAGCGACACTAGAGTGTTCGGTGATTGCGTCCGTTACGCGCGAAAGCACTAGCCGGCGAGCGTCTTTGAAAAATCTGCGGGGTTCCAGATGCTTCAAGTTTATCACCACTCCCGGCACTACACGTTTCCGAAGCGCGGATTCCACGTTTTCCCAAGCGACGGTCGGTCCGCTCGATCGCCCCGCAAGTCCGTGTCCCGTTTGCGAAAATTTCGCACGCACGACGGCACGTAGAGTTTTGATGCGAGCGATAATTGCGGTGATTCGTTGTTTCGTTCCCACCGCCAGTTTTTGTCCGTGCAAATAATCTCTCATGAGACGCAAACATTCGTTGCACTGTTCCGTCCAGTTCCGGTACTCCGCAGATGTACGCAGCAACGCCGACATCTTCGTCAACGTTTTCAAAACGTTGACAAATAAATCCATTATTTTTTTAAAATAATAACGGTCGCGCTAGTAGCTCCTGTATCGATGTACTCGCGTAATTAGCCTCAGAAACGGTTGTCTCGAAATCCGGATTACAATTGACCGCTCATCGCTGGAGCTCACTTATTAATACCTTCTGAAATTGACGGGAAAATTTTTAGTCACCGTCGGTGGACACGACGCATTTGTATCAATTTTCGTAAGAACGCGTGCGCTAGAAAAGGACACACGCATCTTGCGCGCGCTAGTAAAGCACATCAAGAAATTCGTCGCGCTCTTACACGCTTCTTCGTAACCGTCAAAGTTACAGCGCATACTTTGAATCGTTTCTCACAATTCCGCAGCACCCTATAAGCATTCGCTAAATTATTGTTTTCAATATTGCGCACTTCCGTACGAAAGAATAAACACGCGACTTCTTATTCATCGTTAAAGACGCATTGGAAAAATGGCGCGCATAGGAAGGATCAGATTTCATCGCGATAAATCACAACCCTCTAAACTTGTCGAGCTTCGTATGTTATGAAAATAGCTCGAGGTCAAGCGCGACAATACATGGTAACAGTGTTAGAAAGAGCCGTTGCGATGCACAAAAATTTGTTGCATCGTTACGGAAATTGTTTTCATAATAATCGCGGCTCCACTCCCCTTGCCCCGCTTCTCCTCCTCGCCAATCGTTCGCAATAGCGCGTGGTATACCCCTCCCTCGGTACGTGCCTCGCGCGTTCCTCCTGCCCCGCGCTCCCCTTGCCACGCTTTACCCCCTCGTCGATCGGTACCCCGCCCCTTGCCCCACTTCACCCCCTCGTCAATCGGTACTCCTCCCCGTGCCCCGCGCGCCCCTCACCCCTTCTGTTCCAGAACCGGCCCTATTCACCTACTTACGCGAAAGCGGAAAATTGTTTGAAAAATGCATTGGAACATTCACAAACAGTCATTGTCAGAGGATTGGAGAAAAAGGCATGGTTGTGGAAATTGACTGGAATCAAAGCTCTTGATGTTGACACGGATCTAGAAGAAGAAGACGTTCTGAAACTGTCGATGCTGCAAAAAGGATTGTGTAGATGTGCATTCCATAGTGGTGTTTGTGCTATGGAAAATGTATTCAAATTATGTACTTTATTGTCTAAGCAAAACGATGTTTTTTAAATCATGAAATAAAGAAATTTGTACTATATTATACCAAGAAAAAGCTACGTATTATTTTTTACCTACTTCAACTATTTTTGTAGAACATTGATTTTGCGATTTACAATTATTACCTCTTTTTATTACCCTGAGTTGTTTTTTGTAAATAGTTTTTATGTACGTAATTTTAAGTTTTAAAGTAGATACGTTTTACAAGTACCTTGATATTGGAATCCGCATTGGTGCTTGCTCTGACGTTGAATTGGCTATAGGTGACAATCGCGGCAATGAAATTCAGTTTTCTATGGCTACGTGGAAAGAACTTATACAAAAGAGACATGAAATACTACAAAATTTTGGATGGTCCTTGGAAACATCAAACGATCCACTACATGTTAATGATATAATAATTGAATTTTGTCACGTGCATGATGTGCAAGTTATACAATTGACAAATTCAACTACTGCTTTGTTCATATCTGAGAAAACGATGAAACAACTTTTTGATTTCGATAATTATATTAACCATATGTATTCTTGGTTATCCGAAAACCTATTTCTTGTAGAATCTAAACACACTCAATTTTTGAGAATAATACAGCATACGAAAATGAGAGATTTTGTAAAAGCGATTACTACAAATGAAAATTTTGAATCTAATTCATTGATTGACTCGGAACTGTTAGCTTTAGGATTAGATTTTATTGTATATAATGCTGAAATATATTAAATAAAACAGAGAATCGAATATACATATGTTGTCTAATGAATTCCTTCATATTTTCCTTTCCTAACATGTCAGCACATGATCGTGTTTCATTGGCACGTGTCTCAGTATTCTCTAGGGTAAAATAATAACATCATCATCAGCAGTCGCGGACCTTCCTCCCCTCCCATAATACAATATACAAAAACGGTAGATTTTATAAAATTCGATCTAGCGAAAGAATGCAGATGCATATCCGGGATAGTGTTTCATTGGTAGTCTCTATGGTAAAATATTTCCCTCCCCGTGTCCTTCAATAAGTGGTAGTAATTAGAGTAGTAGTAGCTATAAGCAATTGACTCCCTTTCTCGGTAGATACACATCTGAATTTCAGCGAAGAGATTTTTCGAATCTCTTTTGCCGAAACTTAGGCGTGTATGGGTGCGAATAATAGAATTTGTTTTGCAGTTAGCACGGAAATGCATGCTAAAATATCATCATCAGCAGTCTCGGGTCCCTCTCCCTCTTCCCCACGCACTACCGCGACTACTTGCAGGTGGTCGCGTCGCTGTAGCTTGAGGTATTCCCCTCCCCTCACACCGCCACGTCAACATTCGCAATAGCACGAGGTCCTGTTCCCCCTAGGCACACGCTTGCCGCGTCCCCCTGCCCCGTTCCCCACCGCGCCAATCGCCAGCAATAGCGCGTGGCCCTGTTCCTCCTCCACACGCCTGCCGCGTCACTCTGCCACGCTCGCCTCCGCGACAAACACTTGCGCGTCCCCCTGCCCCGCTCGCCCCCGCGCCAACTCTTAGTCCAGAATTCCCATATATATCTTACTCATTTATTCCACTCTCTCGCATTAATAATTTTGAAAATCGTGTACAAAAAAAATAAGTGCTCGATAAACTTAAAATATCAATGGGGAGGCTGGACGTCGCTGTTCGCATCAAAGACAAGAGCGAAGAATCGTTCGGAAATATGCGCTTTTCGAGAACGAACATTCGCACAAATAAATCGATCCGAACATTGCGAAAAGTCGAAGCGCGAAATTTTTAAGACAGAGGTACGTCGATTCATCTAGAATTTTGAAAAATTCGGCTCCTTTTTCTTACACCGTTTTTAAAGAAATATCGTGTTGAAGATCGCATAGTTCTTCTTGGTACTCGAGGGCTTTCTGCCATTGACAAAAAAAAAAAAAAAAAAACGCATCGTCGATAGTACCTCGTGGGTGATGTGGAAATTTATTGATACAAGCGTCGCGTCGCCCCAATGCGCCACGCGCGATTCATGTGGCACGCGCCTGAGGCCTACCGAGCACTATGGCTGCGGCGGGGAGTGAGACGCACGGCGCGCCGCGGCGGGAGAAAGGAAGCGTCGCCCTCGGAAATCGGCCGCGGAGGTCATTTAATTCCGAAGCCTGATCTAAATGACCAAATTACAAATAATAATATTCTCAACTAAAAATAGATGAATAAACCATAATATTATCATTCACTCTTGATTCTTGGACACCTTTTCCTCAATTATCCCGAACGATAGGTCCCAGGACCTGTTCGAAAGCGAGACAACGCTTCTGAATCTCAGCCGCTCGGGATTTAGAAACGTCATCCCATCTTTTGACTTGTAAGCAGGTGCGTTGCGTACTCAGTACATAACAGTTTGATAGCGTTTTGATCAGGGGGAACATAAGGAATCGATTGGTAGTACTTTCATTAAAATTTGATTACAAATACGGAGTCAAAAAAAAAACTTATATTGTAGGCTCAACTCTGGGTCTGTTTTTATGACTCTATTGTTACCGAGAGTCGAACCCTCACTCACGTAGCTTTCCGAGGATCAGTGAGTCCAACGGAATGGTGAAGATACTTCACGATCTGTAAACCGTTCAGAAAAACGATCTGTTATCAGTGCACTACTACACTTTCCAAGTTGAACCCTTCCTTTCTGGATAACTGAGGGGCTTCGCTCCCACAACCCACCACCAGGGGTTCCGCCCCAAGGTCCCCAATGTGCGTGGGGGTTCCGCCCCCGAACCCCATAGAATGACTCTACGGTAAGAATTTAACAACATTTTTTTGTATTTACGGAAAAGTTGTTTGAAATTATGACCTTAACAACATATTTGAAGGTCATCCAAATCGGTGAGGATGGAGATCGGACACTATGTGATAGGATATTTTGTGCTGCATTGAGCTCCCTAACTACTTCTGAAAATACTTAAACTATTTTAAATTACTAACTCCGTTCCAAGTGCAGTTAAAGAAAAATCATAGAGGAAAATTTTGTACGGTTTAACACATTCTATCATACTACCGGTCTACTCTTCTTGTGTATGCATCGGTACAGTTGTAAAGTGCGATTGCACTTTTGTTATTAAAGTAATCTGATAGTATGATAGAACGTATTAAACCGTGCAAAATTTTCGGTAAATGTTCATTTTAGGGTACACCTCACCGATTTTGATGAAACTCAACTATGTTATAAAACTCGAAATTCTGAAAAACTTTTTCCTATACATATAACCGCCGCTCGGCTTTCGTTTTCGAGTTATACACAAAAACAATTTTGTTAATTATTCGAAATAGAAGCGACCACACCGATTTTGATGACCATGAAATATGTTGTCAAGGTCATCATTCTGAACAACTTTTCTCTATACATGTTACCGCCGCACGGCTTTAGTTTCCAAGATATTCGCAAAAAAAGTGATCGGAACTAGGTCTGGGTTAGATTCCTTTTTTTGCGAATAGCTCGAAAATTACAGCCGATCACCTAGTATATGTGTAGGAAAATGTTGTTCAGAATGATGACCTTGACAACATATTTCAAGGTCATCAAAATCGGTTAGGTCATCCCAATTTCGAATAATTAATAAAACTGTTTTTGTATATAACTTGAAAACCGAGGCCGGCTGATGGTTACATGTATAAGAAAAAGTTGTTCAGAATGATCAAACAAAGTGAGTAAAAAAAGTCTCATCAACATCGGTGAGGAAATAGAGTTTTTACAAGTTTAACTACAATGTAGTAGTAGCAGCGGTTTTTCGCGAATATCTCGGAAACAAAAGCAGAGCGGCGGTTATATGTATAGGAAAAAGTTGTTCAGAATTTCGAGTTTTATAATACAGGGTGTAACAAAAATGTTGCAGTTCCTTGAAAGGTGTGATTCCTGAAGTGATTTTAAACAACTTTTTCCTTAGCGAAAATGTTAGGTGGGGCTTTGTTAACGAGTTATTAACGAGGAACACCGACCAATCAGGAAGCGCGTACAGCGGATGAATTTCAGTGCGGGCTCCAGCTGTGAGTAGTATTGGTCCCCGCCATCGTCCGCGCCATTATTAATCCACTGTACTCACTCCCTGATTGGTCAGTGTTTCTCGTTAATAACTCGTTAACAAAGCCCCACCCAATATTTTCGCTAAGGAACAAGTTGTTTAAAATCACCTCAGGAATCACCCCTTTCAAGGAACTGCAACATTTTTGTTACACCTTGTATACCTAAAGGGTATAGCTGAATAAGGGGGTCAAAAGTGCCCTCAAACCGATTTCGACTTGCGATGAGTCATTCGAAAGGTCATGCAGAAAAAACAATTTTTGCCAAGTTTTAACCCTCTATCGCATCTGGGGGGTAGTAATAGGGAAAAATCAAAATTCATGTTTTTGGCCTATTACGCCAATGGTATCGGACAAAAAATTCTGAAAAAAAATCCAGATA
The DNA here is from genome assembly GCA_030770465.2 of Perdita meconis. NCBI lineage: Eukaryota > Metazoa > Arthropoda > Insecta > Hymenoptera > Andrenidae > Perdita > Perdita meconis. The sequence goes on along the minus strand of JASKOS020000006.1, from coordinate 18,763,703 downwards.
TATGCTAGTTATCAATACACATATTATAGAATTATTTCAGATTTTTAGATTAAAAACTCTACCTGTGAAAAATAAAAAACTCAAAAAATGGCAAAAAAATGCCAATTTCGTATTAAAGCAGATTCGATACCACATCCATGTTTTTACAGTAGATAGGTATTATTGATATCAATACTCTGAATTTTTTTCAGATTTTTAGATTTAGTGTGCCGTGTCGAGAAAAATCAAAAACCGATTTTTTCGTATCTTTTTGCATGTCAAAGTTACTTATACGCAGTATTTACGTGTAAGGTTTGTTAAATAAATGTTTTATAGGGTTTTCAATGAATTGGTATACAACAAGATAGTAGGAATTGAAAAATTCAATGAAATCAGTCGATTAATACAATGCTAAGCGCCGTAACTTTTATAAAAGTAGCGACTGTTTTAACAGCGTCGGTGGCGCAGCGGTAAAGTGTCGAGCTGCGAAATCGCTGTACACTATTTTAACGAGAGTTCAAGACTCCATTCAGGTGAATTTTTTTTTGGATTTATTACATTTATTTTCAACTCCCAACTGTATAACAACGATGACTTCTAAACAGATGACTGAAAAAAAACATAACATTTCTACTTCAACATTTCTAGGCTGTATGCTTTCTACTAAGGAACATTAATTGTATTCTTCTGGCAATAATAATAATAATAAAAATGCCTTTTAACATTAAACTCCTTTTTTTCCACATAATCGCAGTACATCGTTAAACAACTACAAGTTAACAGTTAATGATATCGAAGATTGAACGCGAAATATAATTATACCAACAAACGAACTTAGAAGCCAGAATGACAAAACATACCTGCCCTAAAATAATTCTTCCGTAAATTTAAGGTAAAATATTGTTTAAATATTCTTAGAACACTTATAATTAAATATTGATCATTGTTATACAGTTGGGAAAAATAAATAAATAGATAGTGTGCAGCGATTTAGCAGCTCGACACTTTACCGCTGCGCCACCGACGCTGTTGAAACAATCGCTATTTTTATAGAACTTAAGGCGCTTAGCATTGTATTAATCGACTGATTTCAATGAATTTTTCAATTCCTACTGTCTTGTTGTTTACCAATTCATTGAAAACCCTATAAAACACTTATTTAACGAACCTTTCACGAAAATACTGCGTATAAGTAACTTTGACAGGCAAAAAGCTACGAAAAAATCGGTTTTTGATTTTTCTCGATATGGCGCACCAAATCTAAAAATCTGAACAAAATTCAGAGTATTGGTATCAATTGTTACGTCCCGCCATAGAATGGCGCTCCGTAACCACTAAACGTTACCACTGCCCCGATAAACATTAAAAAAAAAAAAATCAAACTTGTAATAACAATAGATAAAGTAACTCACGGTACACGTGTAATCTGGGATACCCGTCAAGGCAAGATTGAACGTTTCACGACAAGATTCAGAAGCAAACTGATTGCAAACACCTGACGGCTATCGCCGACGACACAGGAACTTGACCGCTTGACCGAGACCTTCACAAGTAACAAAGATCTCGGTCGGGCAGTTACGCGCAGCATTCGCGGAAGGATGCTGACGACTTAGTTAAGCGTTACTCGAAACATCCGGCTCGTGCCACTGGCCCACCTGAAGCACGCAACAAAACAATACACCTTCAAGAGAGCACGAGACCGTCGAACGCTGCATCGCAACATCCGTTTTAAACCGCTGACGCCTCGACAAGCGTTCTCCGAATCAACCTGGCTCGTGCCGCTGTTTGTCATCCGACACGCGCCAGCCTCCGCACCTTCGGAGGAACGTAAGAACGCTGATTCAGTAAATTAAGGAATTCGCAAACATATTATTACCGATCAAGATTCCCCACTGGACCACCACGTAGTAGAAGGGATGGAATCCCTGAACTATAAATATATGAAGACGGAACCATTCAAAAAAAAATTCAGTTCAGTTCAGTTCGATCAGTATATCATTAATGGTTAAAGAGTTCAGTAGATTTACACCTTTAAGAGAATCAACACATTATATTCAACGATCAAAGAGCTTCAGAGATCAAGAGGTGAAAAGTGATCGACGGTAGTCCATAGAGGAACCTGATCAAGAATATCGTTAATTATGTAAGTTAATCTTAATAATTATCCCATACTTACCGTGTCGATAAGAGCATCCCTAATTTTCACTCGACTTACAACTACACTTTAACGAAGAACGTTGTTACCCTTCCTTACCTTTCCGAGAAACGGTTTATTTAGTGACATCTTCTTCGTGGTATCAATTGACTGAACCCGCTCTATCAGAGACGATGTTCTCTTTTGAACACGAAGTCGCTCGCGTTTCGAGAAATACCCCTTCTGCAATTTGAGCGATTGAACCCGTCTAGACAAGGCTGTGTCCTCGCTCAAATACAGGAGAGACGAAACCAATAGTGCATTTACCGTCAATATCAAAACCGACATCTCGTGATCCTTCAACACATTAGTATCTCAACATACATCTTCTTCGTGGTATCGAGTGATTGAACCCGCTCTATCAGAGACGGTGTTCTTTCTCGAACACGAAGTCGCTTGTTTAGTATATTTACCCTCTATGATCAAGGGTGACCAAACACGCTCTTCATGAACGGAGTTTGTACCCGGACACAGGGTTGATCAAAGTAAATTAATCCAGTCACTTTCATTTCAACTGCAGAAATAACACTTCACTGCCACTCCACCCCGATGAGTCCCACAGAACCGATAGATAAATGCGAACAAAAATTAGTTAGTATCTAAATATTTCCTGTTAAAATAAAGCACATCTTTGTTAAACGATATTATAATAATAATTTTCTCTCTTCTATTGTAAGGGTCTGAATCACACACGCAGACGAAATTACCGTCGATCTAGATCGCGCCTAATTCATAAAACATTCGAAGTCCCTCGAGGGATAATTGAAGCCCTCGAGTTATTAGAAACGCAGTTACAGAAGGAATCGGAAATCGTCAAAACGACCGAAGCCCTCGAGCTTTTAGAAATCTAAGTAGAATTTATTGAAACCGATAAAAATAAATAAATAAGGATTTAATTATAAACAACTCTCGTTTATTAACCCACATTTTCCTCAATTACTCCCGAGCGATAAGTCCCAGGATCTGCTCGCAAGCAAAACAACGATTTTGAACTTTAGCCGATGGAAGTTCAAGATCGTTATCCCATCAAATCAATTGGATACGTAACACAATAATAATAATACCTATTTTAGTTTTTAATCTAAAAATCTGAAATAATTCTATAATATGTGTATTGATAATTAGCATATCTCTGATTTTTTTCAGAATTTTTTGTCCGATACCATTGGCGTAATTGGCTAAAAACATGAATTTTGATTTTTCCCCATTACTACCCCCCCAGATGCGATACAGGATTAAAACTTGGCAAAAATTGTTTTTTCTGCATGACCTTTCGAATGACTCTCACAAGTCGAAATCGGTTTGGGGACACTTTTGACCCCCTTATTCGGCTATACCTTTCATCAAAATCGGTGAGGTATACCCTAAAGTGAACATTTACCAAATTTTCCTCTTCGATTTTTCTCTAACTCCACTTGGAACGGAGGTATACATAGTCTATTCCAGTTGCTAGATACACATTGTACGGAGTGTCTAAAAAGTAATGGACACCCGTGATAAGGGTGAAACTAGACCTCGTGGTCGATGGACATTTGTAAAAGATTCGCGCCGCAAAATTGTTTATAACAATGAAAATGGTTGTTAAACTTTTTTATTGCATGAATCTATTCTACTCGACGAGTTGAGAAAAAGTCTCAAAGGAGCCATATGCCGAAAATGCACCGTTTAAACGCTATAAAGCGTTAAAGTTTACGCAAAATTGTGATTGGGTAGCGCTACACACGCAAAGCGAAGCGCGTTCGTATACGAGGGGCAACGGCAGTTCTGACCTACCTCACGGAGCTAGAAAATCGATATCGACGGAGGGATTCTTCCTCTCTCTCTTTCTTAGTGGTTCCTGTCCTTCTCGATCTTACGCACACGCGTGACTGTTGACCTCCAAAAACAGACGAAGCGGTCCTGCTTCTCTTTCTTAGTGGTCCCTGCTTCTCTCTCTCTCTCTCTCGCACTTATAGAAACCAAGCGGTTCTCATTATGTTTTTCACCGCCGCGGTTTAGTGGAAACGGGAGCTAGTCAAACAAATAATGAGAACCGCTTGGTTTCTATAAGTGCAAGCGAGAGAAGCAGGGCCCACTAAGAAAGAGAGAGAGGGAGAATCCTTCCGTCGATATCGATTTTCTATCTCCGCGCGTCGGCTGTGAGGTGGATCCAGACTGCCGTTGTCCCTCGTATACGAACGCGCTTGGCTTTGCGTGTGTAGCGCTACCCAATCACAATTTTGCGTAAACGTTAACGCTTTATAGCGTCTAAACGGTGCATTTCCGGCATATGGCTCCTTTGAGACTTTTCTTATCTCGTCGAGTAGAATAGATTCATGCAATAAAAAAGTTTAACAACCATTTTCATTGTGATAAACAATTTTGAAGCGCGAATCTTTTACAAATGTCCATCGACCACGAGGTCTAGTTTCACCCCTATCACGGGTGTCCATTATTTTTTATACACTCTGTACATATGTATGTACATGGGGATCAACAGCTGCATACGTTACCCCATTGTCTAATTTAAATTTAAGGCCTCCGTCTTTCTTATTTTATATTTTATAGTCTGTATCATTTACCTCAATTTCCAATAACGGTCTTGTATTCTCGACTATTGTTGCTCGAACCTCCGCACTGCTTCCTAATTCTTCCCATGTCCCAAGTGGCTTATAGACTGCAGTTCGAACACGATTCTCGTATTCCACCCTTTGTTTTTGAATGATCGCCGTAACGGCATCTCGGCCTTCTTCTGACAGACAAACGTAAAATTGACCTTCCTGTGTCAACGATGGAACGTAACCAATGAGTATCTTTGCGCTAGGAAAGTTCTTTATTTCGTCCTTCACTGGTAAAAAATCGCTACTCTCTTCGTGAAGATAAATATTATCTTCAATAATATTTTTCTGCACATAAATCCAAGGATATTCGGTGCTGACATTTTCTCCTATGACGCAACCAACTACTTTTTGCGTTAGGGGTGATAGGTCTATTCTTGCCATGCCTGGTATACCCTAAACATCACAATTTAATTTTACACAAATTCGCAGATATTTGAATATTAATATAATTTGACATTTCCTTTACACAGTGTATTGAATTTTCGATAAGGAATATAATTTGTTTATTTAAGAAATGGAGTATTAACTTAATAATATTTATAAGGTATGATTGAATTTCAAATATCGCGCGCTTCATATTTAAATAAAGCGTTGCTCTCAGCAGGGGTGGATTAAGGAGGGCGCTAGATGGAGCTATTGCCCCCGGCCGTGTATATAGGGTGTCCCAAACAAAGTGTAGGAACCGGAAAAGGGTGATTCCTGAGGTAATTCTAAACAACTTTTTTCTTAGCAAAAATATTCATTATGGCTTTGTTAATGAATTATTAACAATAAACACCGGCCAATCACAGCGCACGCATAGCGAAAGATCAGCCGTGATCGCCTACGTGTAGCTTTTGCCCAGGACAATTAGACTAAAAAGTGTGCAATCTGCGAAAAAAACTAAAAGTAGGTGGATCTTTTCACGAATCGCTTATTTCTGTGATGGGTATGTGTTACGTCCCGTGACGTAGCGCTCCGACTGTCATGGCTGGCGGTAGTTTGGGGGTCTGCCGCTAGGTGTTCGGACACTCAAGAAATCTTCAATCGTCTCAATCTTTCTCGCAAGCAGTGAATCAAGTCCTCGTTTCTATAAATATAAGTTCCGAACATTAGTTCCCATGCGTCTGGGGCAGGGGCCGTCAGTCGTAGCCACTGAACTATAAACTACCTGGAATGAGCAGTACGTGTATAAGCAGCCGTGCCGACAGAGAGAGAGGGGGCTATACCACGGGGTTATTTCTGTCTCTTTCTTATACACGCCGCGCGGTCATTTAATTACGCGCAGTTAGTCGTTTGTTATATTCGCAACAGTGTATTAGAAAAGGACAAAGATACCCCGTATAGCCCTCTCTGTCGGCACGGTTTCTCCTATCCCGATCCACTGAACTGCTCATTCCAGGTAGTTTATAGTTCCAGTGGTCGCGTAGCCCTACTTGATGTGATGTCTGACTGGCGATCCCTAAGACGAAATGTGCACAATCTCGCGCCTCTCGTCGTATTCCGTACGATACCCTCAATTTTTCTCTCTCTTTCTCAGTTACGTATACTGTGTAAACCTTTAGCGGCACCCCGGGGTATGTAACAGTATGAACTTCTGAAAGATCACCGTCGATCGGATGCCGGCTTCCCTCCCCCTTTTTTGGGTCAGATCTTTACAACAGTAGTTTTTCGGAAATAACTCAAAAATGGTTCGTCTAATTGCAAAATCTTTTAGATACAAATTTAAGAGCGTGGAATTCTGCGAAAAAAGGTTCTATAACATTTTTCCATAAATTCAATCCTTTTTGCGATAACGTTCAATAAACGTGCTTCTATTATAATGTTGTACATACCACCGTGAAAACATTAAGGACGTATTATTATCTAAAATATCTATTATTATATAAAAATATTATCCAACATTTTTTACGCAGAATTCCATGCTCTCAAACTTTTATCTAAAACATTTTTCAGTTAGACTAACCATTTTTGAGTTATCCACGAATAACTACTTTTTTAAACATTTGACCCAAAAAAAGGGGGGGAAGCCGGCAGCCGATCGACGGTAATCTTTCAGAAGTTTATACCCATCACAAAAATAAGCGATTCGTGAAAAAATCCACCTATTTTTAGTTTTTTCGCAGAAATTTCTAATTTTCCTGGGCTACTTGGGCCAGCCACTGAACAGCCGTTCGTCCGCGCTCTCTGATTGCTGGGTGGTTTTTGTTAATAACTCGTTAACAAAGCCATAACGAACATGTTTGCTAATAGACGGAGAGCTGGCTACGAAAATTTCAACGTCATTTCATTAGTCAAGTTTCTTACTTTAAAACTTTAAACGATACAGACAATGTTACTAATCACAAAACCGGCAGTCTGGCTGGTCGGAACTCTTGCGTTTAGCGGGGGCGTGCGCCCAAAGGTGTTCAATTTCAAGGAGTAATGTTGGGAACGCGAGAATGGAATAAATTTGTTCGGTTTAAAACAAACACTTAATTAACTTCCCGATTTATAGGGAAGTTATTGTATTTGCCCCGAAAATGGAAAATCGATTTTTTAGCAGATCTCCATGTTTCAAGATCATTGGAGTAATTTTAGGCTATTTTGAACACATTGTTCGTGTATGTGTGCGTGCGTGCGTGTGTGTGTGTGTGTGTGTGTAAAACATTTTTTTCTAAAATGCCTTCCTAAAGATATAACCCATTGAAAACACTTTTATGCACTTCATATGCACGTTTAATTCAGTCTGGCAGTTCTTTAGCAGGGACCAAATATTCTAGCAATGGTATCTTGTGTTTCGTAGCATCGTGTAGCACAAAAAAAACAAAATTTTCAGCCCTAATGAAATGACGTTTTTATCCCTTGAAATTGAACACCTTTTGGCGCACGCTCCCGCTAAACGCAAGAGTTCCGACCAGCCAGACTGTCGGGTTTGTGATTGGTAACATTGTATCATTTCAAGTAAGAAATTTGACTAATGAAATGACGTTGGGATTTTCATAGCCAGCTCTTAGACTATAAGGAAAAGTTGTTTAGAACCAGCCCAGGAATCACTTGTTTTCGGCTCTTACATTTTGTTTGGGACACCCTGTATAAGAATAAGGGTTGGAGTGATTGCTGTGGGCGGGGTGAAGCAGCTTCCTGGGAGCAGGGAACTGCGGTTACGTGGTACTTTTGGTGCCGCATTGGCGATTGGTTGTTTGCGTAAGCGCAATATGGAAAACACTGTGCCCTGCGTAGCGTCTAACGGCCTAGCGTGTAGGAATATTGTAGCAATGTTCCTGAATGTCACTGGAATATTTCGTGTAATATTCCTGTAATGTTTCCGCAACTTACAAAAACACGGACATAGAAATATTGCAAGAATATTCCTGTAACATTGGAAACATTGCGCAACCTTAAAATGCTCATGCAATGTTCCTGCAATATTCCTTGCTGTCTGGGAAGCGTCCATTATTAAATATTAAAAATTGTATTGCAAAATTAATATTTTACAATACAATTTTAATATTAATATTTTACAATACAATTTTAATATTAATATTTTACACTACAATTTTTAATATTTTCTTATAAACTTGTAACCATTATTTGTTTTCACGATGATAAGTTACATATCTGCTGTTACAAAATTCGTTGACTCACATTCTTAATTGCTATTTCTAGATAATCATGTATTATTTATTCAGAAATCGCATTATGTACTTACATAATAATATTACAAACTTTGCTCAATGCATTAGGTAGTTGCCTACAATTAAATATCAAACGAAAACAATACAGATTTTTCATATCTATAGATTCTAATTTTTAATAATTTAACATTTTAGTTTTCTAGATTTTAGACTATTGCAGCACCAAACTACCATGTGGCCGTGTTCCCCTCACCCTGGAAGCTGCTTCCCTCCCCTCACCTAAGATATAGGTTTATACAGGGTCATCCACTCAAGTAGGAACCCGCGCGAGCGTGCACCTCACGGATAGACACTACTACAGTGACACTATATATGGGGCATTCCACGCCAAATCAGACAGTTTTGGAACTTTGATTTTTTGATTTGTCTAAAATTTTTTTATATCATTCTACCCATTAAATGAAATTTTTTACCGTTCTTTTTAAATTTTTTTATCGAACCGTTTTCGAGATATCGATTCTCTCGGTTTTTTCTTCTAATAGATGTAACTTGGCCAAAAATAGACGAATTTGAGTGCTTTTTTTTCCATTCTGAAGGATTTTTCGCGCACTTTCTGAAGAAAAATATAAAAAAAATTTTACTCGTTTTTTTCGGTATGATTTTTCAATTTTTAGGTTAAATTATTTTTTTCAAAAATGTTTATCCGTTTTGATTTTTTTGAAAAATTTATATGTTAAAGATCTGCGTTTTCAACAATTTCTGTGAAAATTTCATAATGGGATTCCGATTCTTTATATTTTTTTCATAATTTTGAAAATTCACAAAAAAAATGTTTTTCATGATTTATTGAAAATTTGCGTATATTTTTATAATATTACATGTAATCAAATTTTTGTAAAAGATACTTAATGTTATTGAGTAATTTCTTTCGTCATTACAAATTAAGTACATGGATATTTCTTACCAGCAATCGTGAAATACATCTATATTACTATATGCATCATTTATTTTCGTTTTGTCTCGTCTTACAGTGAAAATCTGATTGAAAGTTCTTCAATTAAACTGTGATGAAAAGTAAAAGTGACACATAAACTGCAATTTCGATAATTACACCGACCGCTCAAAATTTGTCAACTGCACTATTTATAAATAGTCAGTACTAGTCTCAAATCTTTCAACTGTCGGTGATTCCTTAAATGAAAAGGATTGCAACACCGGTTAAACTGACTTTTTCTTTCCATTATTAAGTTATTTAATGAACACAGTAAATTTTGTTCACAATCACGATTTACACAATAAAATCAATACACATTATGTCACATGTATAATTTTATAGCAATATTGCACGTGCAAGCGTACACACATGTGACACTACTGGCGCCGAAAACGTAAGTGCTCGTGAAAAATGGCCATGAACTTGACCATCCCGAGGTATCGATTATTCTCGATCAATATCACTGCGCGCGCACATGGATCATGTGCAATGTGCAGTTGACAAATTTTGAGCGGTCGGTGTAATTATCGAAATTGCAGTTTATGTGTCACTTTTACTTTTCATCACAGTTTAATTGAAGAACTTTCAATCAGATTTTCACTGTAAGACGAGACAAAACGAAAATAAATGATACATATAGTAATAGAGATGTATTTCACGATTGCTGGTAAGAAATATCCATGTACTTAATTTGTAATGACGAAAGAAATTACTCAATAACATTAAGTATCTTTTACAAAAATTTGATTACATGTAATATTATAAAAATATACGCAAATTTTCAATAAATCATGAAAAACATTTTTTTTTTGTGAATTTTCAAAATTATGAAAAAATATAAAGAATCGGAATCCCATTATGAAATTTTCACAGAAATTGTTGAAAACGCAGATCTTTAACATATAAATTTTTCAAAAAAATCAAAACGGATAAACATTTTTGAAAAAAATAATTTAACCTAAAAATTGAAAAATCATACCGAAAAAAACGAGTAAAATTTTTTTTATATTTTTCTTCAGAAAGTGCGCGAAAAATCCTTCAGAATGAAAAAAAAGCACTCAAATTCGTCTATTTTTGGCCAAGTTACATCTATTAGAAGAAAAAACCGAGAGAATCGATATCTCGAAAACGGTTCGATAAAAAAATTTAAAAAGAACGGTAAAAAATTTCATTTAATGGGTAGAATGATATAAAAAAATTTTAGACAAATCAAAAAATCAAAGTTCCAAAACTGTCTGATTTGGCGTGGAATGCCCCATATGCATCTGCCCCCTATAGGCCACTGCTAGAAATAATGATTCTATAGACACTACCAGAGGGCCCAACGTGCCTTTGGCAGCTGTGAGAGAGAAAGGATGAGAAATGAGTGAGAAAGAATGAAGGCCCCACGAAGACCATTCGGCCGCTAAGCCTTCTAATGAAAAACACCTGGAGTCACATTGTAACTCAGAGTTATGCTCCGACTTTTTTCTTCGGCAATTTCTTCGGTGTCCTACGCTTTCGCTGCGACCGAAAGCACATTTTACTTTTCGATGCCTTTCGACCGTGCTTCTGGACAGCCGATAGCACTGAAGTTAAAAAATTTATAACATCTTGAAACTTTGTGTACAAATAAAATAGTTCATTCCTATTACAAAATTATTGTTTCAGTTTTTCGAGTTTTTTTCGGAATCTTTTCGGACCTTTTTTTCTAATCAAGGATTTTAAGTTGTAACTCGAAAAAGTCCAACTTAGAATCTTTAAGATTTTAATTATCAAATATTTCATTTCGCACTTTGCAATTTCAAAGTACAGTATTCAACGAATACTGTAACAATAGGAAAAATGGTCAATAAAAAAACAATCGAAAAAATCAGGTACAACAGATTTCTCATCAGATTTCGATGAAAGTACTATTAATCAATTCCTTGTACTTTTTCCATTAAAATGGCATTAAGCACGATGAAATTCGGATTATTCATACCGTAGATACCGTGGAGATACAATTTACACAGTTTTAAACTGGATTCGTTAAAAATAGTCCAATTTTTATGATATTTGGTATCATTTTAATTGGAAAAACGTAAAGAATCCATTGCCGTTATTCTCACAATGATATGTTACAAAATAAGAGTAAGTACATATTTTATGGCAGTTATAAACCGTGAGCCAAAAGGTCCAAACCGCCCCAAACGTGGCACAACATCGAGGCATATTGGTCCTGCCGAAGGTCTCCAAAGATCCGAGCATTTAGGTTTGAAAAATTTAGGTGTGTAAAAATATAATACATTTATTTAAATTACGAAAAAAAACGATAGTAGTAGTGAATTCCTTACTTTTTGCCGATCGAAATGACACCGAATACAGTATAGTTTGGACTATTTTTAGTTAATCTCACGGTTACTTGCCTGAAAAGCCTTACCTTATTGTCCGCGAGAATTGCCTTGCTGAGATTAACTAAAAATACAACCCTCGGCAGGTTCAATGTGCCTCGATGTTGTGCCACGTTTGGGGCGGTTGGGACCTTTTGGCTCACGGTTTATGACTGCCATAAAATATGAACTTACTCTTATTTTGTAACATATCACTGTGAAAATAACGGCAATGGGTTCCTTACGTTTTTCCAATTAAAATGATACCAAATATCATAAAAATTGGACTATTTTTAACGAATCCAGTTTAAAACTGTGTAAATTGTATTTCCACGGTATCTACGGTATAAATAATCCGAATTTCATCGTGCTTAATGTCATTTTAATCGAAAAAGTAAAAGTTTTTTTATTGACCATTTTTCCTATTGTCTTCCTTTTCTCGAACATGGGGTCCTATGCCCAGATCAAAGGATTGCATGCGAAATTAGTGTCTAGCCACGAATAGTTACTCCTTGGCGGAAAATTTGAAGGAGCAGTTATTCGTTGAATACATTTTCGAGTTGCAACTTAAAATCCTTGTTTAGAAAAAAAAGTCCGAAAAGATTCCGAAAAAACTCGAAAAAGTGAAAAAATAATTTTGTAATAGGAATGAACTATTTTATTAGTACACAAAGTTTCAAGAAGATATGAATTTTTTAACTTCAGTGCTATCGGCTTTCCAGAAGCACGGCCGAAAGGCATCGAAAAGTAAAATGTGCTTTCGGTCGTAGCGAAAGCGTAGGACACCGTAGGATTGCCGAAGAAAAGAGTCGGAGCATAACTCTGAGTTACAATGTAACTCCAGGTGTTTTTCATTAGAGGACTTAGCGGTCGAACGGTCCCCGTGGGGCCTTCATTCTCTCACTCATTTCTCATCCTTTCTCTCTCACAGCTGCCAAAGGCACGTTGAGCCCTCTGGTAGTGTCTATAGAATCATTACTTCTAGCAGTGGCCTATAGGGGGCAGATGCATATATAGTATCACTATGTAGGGCGTTATTCATAGTCAGTTCTTAATCTTAAGCATTTGCTTAAGTCCCCCCCTCATAATATAAATACATTGTAGGGGGAAGACTTAAGCAAATGCTTAAGAATAAGAACTGACTATGAATACCGCCCGTAGTGCCTATCCGTGAGGTGCACGCGCGCACGGGTTCCTACTTGAGTGGATGACCCTGTACTTCACCCTCTTATTCCTATATCCATAGTGCCCAGGCCCCACTTTCCGGGAACCCCGTTCTAAGCCATCATTTATGACAAACCATTATGAGTATCGGATACTGAATTAGTGGCAGAAAAGTGAACTAAACGAGTCCCATGTATTTCTTATGGGACCGTACTTTTAAAATTTCGGACAGAATAATAAACAAAATGCATAATAATTATGATATTCTTATTCAGGGGGAAAAGGCCGAGTGCCGTAAAGAGCCCTTTTTTTGGAAAACAGAATCCAAGAATAAATTTCTTCTACAAAAACATATTCGTTTATTTTTTACAAAGTTTTTAAAGCCAAATTGCAAAATGGCTTTTTACGGCTCTCGGTAACTGAACAAAGAATATTCTAAAAAAAATGGTAATTGTGCAGAAAGAGGTACACCTCACCGATTTCGATGAAATTTAGATATGTTATAAAACTCGAAATTCTGAACAACTTTTTCTTATACATATAACCGCCGCTCGGCCTTAGCTTTCGAGATATTTGCGAAAAACTGCTGCCACTACTCAACGAATTCTGCGTGTAGATACGCGCCCGTGGCAGCATATGCGTCAACATCAAACGATCGCTTTTCGACTGTTTCTTCGAGCGACGCGACGTACGAAACTAAGCCCAATGATAAAGCTGAAAGTTATAGCTACGCATTTCTAGTCGTGAAACCGGCACACCTTTGGCCGGCGGCAGCACCCCCGGTGGGGGGTTGGGGAGGCGAAGTCCCCCCACTACTTTGAAAGTAAGGGTTCAACTTTGAAAATACTGTCTACGCTCTGTGGTCTGCCATGGAAAAGGGGGATGTTATATTTTTTGCGCGCGAAGCGCGCACGGAGTAACGAGTGAAGTGGTATACAGCATGTTTCGGATAGTATAGGCAAGCTTTGGAGGGGTGATAGATCACGTAAAAACAAACAAAAAACTTCTATATGACTTGGGTCCAAAACTCAACTCATTTTTGAAAAAAAACTGTCATAAACATTTAAGCTATAAACCGCTATAATTCAAAATAGGAACGTTTTTCGTAAGCAATTTCTTCGCTAAAATAAAGATTACGATCTTGTTAATCCAATAAGTACAGTAACTGTGATATTGTTACCTTGTACCGCGGAAAAATAATATTTTTCTAACCCCTTAAATTATCGCGATTTTAAAGGGTAATTTAGGGGGTTAGAAAAATACTATTTTTTTGCGATACGAGGTAACAATATCACAGTTACTGTACTTATTGAATTAACAAGATCGTAATCTTTATTTTAGCGAAGAAATTGCTTACGAAAAACGTTCCTATTTTGAATTATAGCGGTTTATAGCTTAAATGTTTATGACAGTTTTTTTCAAAAATGGTTGAGTTTTGGATCCAAGTCATATAGCAGTTTTTTGTTTGCTTTTACGTGATCTATCACCCCTCCTAAACTTGCCTAGACTATCCCAAACACCCTGTATAGGAAAAAGTTGTTCAAAATGTTAATTTATACAAAATATTTCAAAATCATCAAAATCAAGAACGTGTCCGCTTTCTAAATAATTACCGAAAAATATGTAACACTTAGATTACACTATATTCTTTAAAAAATGTAATAACTTTTATAACAAGCAATCACATTTTAATAAACCTATTTTATTTTCTGGTCAATAAAATATCGCGTTTTTATCGATCCTTATGTCTTAAAATTTCAGAAATGTATGTAGTATTTATGAAAATATTTTTTGCTTTTCAAAAAAAGACAGATCGTTGATAACAAAACTGAATATATACAGATAACACAAAACGTTTAATTGTGGCAAAAAATATATAATTCCATTTAAAAATCCAAACTTGTTCTTCATATCTCTGTAAACAATAATGATGTAAAAAAAATTGTTACAGCCAATAAATTTGCCTCCTTTCATCATTCAATCTCATGTAAAGTTTTTTTTCGTACCTCTAATAGACTAGGGAATATTCGACTGTCCAGAATTTCGGTGGACACACTATATAAGTTGAAGCAGGGCTGACGTAAATTACGTGGACCTTGGGCATATTCTTATATTTATATTAAACGTAATTATTAAGTTCTAAATGTTTACGAAGCATTGGTTGTTATTGCAATTATCATAGAAAACACTTGGCTAAGTTAATTGTATCTTTATCAATAAAAGTCGTATATATATATTTTATTATGCGTACACGGGCTTCTAGGTAAACTTGCTACGATTCTATTCTTTACCCACGTGATTACCAGAGTATCTACAACTCGTATCGCAGTCAATTTTGATTCGGAACTTCTCAGTTCCACTTCTACGCGCCGCTAATTCAGTATCCGGCACCCTTATGAAATGAAAAATTGTGTTTTCTGTTTCTCTTTTGATACACTTTCAAATCATATTTACGTTTTATTCACATAACAAATAAAATCGTATGAGAGATGCTAGATTTTATTATATCGATACCTTATTCATTCTAATACCACGTATCAACATTTTTAAAGAAATTTGGATTTTGCGTGCTTTTGCATCTGCTTTTTGATGTTGCTGAGTTTATTATGAAAAATACAAAAAACTTCTTTTGCGATTTTTTATACAATTAACTGTCATTTAAAACACAAAGCTAAGCTGAAATACATAATAAATTTCTTTGTTCTCCTGTTCAATTTAATTTGTATTAAATACATGATATTAAAATGCAGGTATCGATATGCTTGATTAGAAAAATATCCGCGCCCCTGCCTCAGCAAAACCATCTTCGGTTGAAGCAGTGACTACAGATACTATTTACAAGACTCGATGTTCGACTGCCCGAATATCACGAAGGATCATGGATTTGGAGTTTTAAAAGTTCAGACCATATACAGGGTGGGGCAATAACTATTCCCAGATAGTACACACACGTTTTATGTACGTCCACAGAATATCCGCTCTGGACGTTCCGTACATTCGGAGAACGTCCTGTTAAAGTCCATATGTCCGCTATACGTTCACATGAAGTTATTTAAACGTTCTAGTAAGGTCCTTGTTATAAAGTGGAACATCCTCACGACATACTATGTCGACATTCTCAGGACATATTCCGAACATTCAAGAATAATATTCTCCGTACTTTTTGTGAACGTTTAAAATGACTAAATGAATCATTTTCTTTAGACAGGAAGATCGGACGGCAAGTCAGATCTTCCGATCCATGCTAAATTCACATTCTTGAATATTACAAAATAAAAATATAGACCTTATTTGTTTATTATCTTTCACAACCCGGACAGCAAGGATTTTTTATTATATTATTTTCTCTGCAATCTGCAATACTAAACCTTGCAAGGTTATGTTTACCCGGAATATTCGGCGGTTACCCATCTTCCTCGGAGTCTTGGATCAAGCATCTTTCCTATTAACTTCGATGATCCTATCTATAACCTCAAACTGCAAACTCAAATGATTAGATAAAGAAAATTTTTATTTGGCTACCTCTGTGTAATATATCAAAGCAAATTTTCATAATATGCGCGTCGTTTTGAATAAAGTAATTGTTTACAATTATTTACGAATCATTTCAGAATTCAGAAGCATTTATTAACTTCCCGATTTATAGGGAAGTTATTGTATTTGCCCCTAAAATGGAAAATCGATTTTTTAGCAGATCTCCATGTTTCAAGGTCATTGGAGTAATTTTAGGCTATTTTTAACAAATTGTTCGTGTGTGTGTGTGTGTGTGTGTGTGTGTGCGTACGTACGTATGTGATCAAATTTTTCGTTAACGTTTTCTAAAAAACTAATAGTGATATCAAAATGATCGATGATGCAATCGATGTGTATCAATGTAACTTAGAGCTGAATAGATTTTGTTCTAATTCGGTCCAGTAGTTTTTTAGTTTTTTTAAGAAAACCTAACAGAATAACGCAATCTAAATGGGAGAATATAATAAGAATATAATTTATGAGAGAATAACTAAACTGAAATAATATATATACATATATTATTACTATTATTATATTTATATAACACACACACACAAACACATATATATATGTATATATACAGGGTGTCCCATTTTAATCCGCCACCACTGCTAACTTAAGAAATATGCATCGGATCAAAAAACATCCCGAACAAAAGTTTGATGGTTTGGAGGGGGACATCTGATCCTGTCAAAAAAATTTCACCCCTACCCCCCTGGGGGGGAGGGGGGGTTACTTTAAAATTTTAAATAGGACCACCTACTTTTTATTGCAGATTCGGATTCCACGCCACAAAATATGTAGGTTTTATTTCAAACATTTTTTTTCATTCGCGATAGGTGGCGCTGTAATCGCGAAATTTCGATTTTTCGCCTATCTCGTTATTATCATATTTATATATATATAACACACACGCACACATATATATATATTACAATATATAATTATAATAATATAATTGTGATAAATACATATATATGAGTATATTTATACACGTATAAATATATATATACTCAATAACTACATATTGAAAACAAATGAATATACATAATATCCATAAACACAGCACACACATACATACCTATATACCCCAGGGGGGTAGGGATGAAATTTTTTAACAGGGTCAGATGTCCCCTTCCAAACCATCAAACTTTTATTCGGAATGTTTTTTGATCCAATGCATATTTCTTAAGTTGTCCGTAGTGGCGGATTAAAATGGGACACTCTCCCTATATATATAGATGTTCGTTTAATGCGACGTCATATAGCAACAATGTTGATAAGTAGAAAACTATTAAATTTATCCGAATACGAATAATTTTCTAATTAGTGACAATTAATAATGGTAATAATAAATTACAACTCGCAAATCGGGAAGTTCTTTGCGTGGCCCGTAAAGGGTCACAAACAAAATAAACATGAATAGCTACAGGCATCACTACTCGCGAGCGAGCAACAATAACTCCACTCGCGAGCTCGCGAAGCGAGCGAGCAACACGGACTAGCTAGTTTTCCTTTAGTTTTGAAAACCTCGTTTTGTTGTATGTACATATTTTAAAGTTCAAAGACTTCAAATTCAATATAAAACTAGCTAGTCCGTGTTGCTCGCTCGCTTCGCGAGCTCGCGAGTGGAGTTATTGTAGCTCGCTCGCTACACTCGCTCACGAGTAGTGATGCCTGTAGCTATTCATGTTTATTTTGTGTGTGACCCTTTACGGGCCACGCAAAGAACTTCCCGATTTGCGAGTTGTAATTTATTATTACCATTATTAATTGTCACTAATTAGAAAATTATTCGTATTCGGAGAAATTTAATAGTTTTCTATTTATCAACATTGTTGCTATATGACGTCGCATTAAACGAACATCTATATATATAGGGAGAGTGTCCCATTTTAATCCGCCACTACGGACAACTTAAGAAATATGCATTGGATCAAAAAACATCCTGAATAAAAGTTTGATGGTTTGGAGGGTGACATCTGACCCTGTTAAAAAATTTCATCCCTACCCCCCTGGGGTATATATGTATGTATGTATGTATGTGTGTGCTGTGTATATGGATATTATGTATATTCATTTGTTTTCAATATGTAGTTATTGATTATATATATATTTATACGTGTATAAATATACTCATATATATGTATTTATCACAATTATATCATTATAATTATATATTGTAATATATATATAGGCGAAAAATCG
This sequence comes from Perdita meconis, assembly GCA_030770465.2. Taxonomy (NCBI): domain Eukaryota; kingdom Metazoa; phylum Arthropoda; class Insecta; order Hymenoptera; family Andrenidae; genus Perdita; species Perdita meconis. The sequence goes on along the minus strand of JASKOS020000006.1, from coordinate 18,745,104 downwards.
AGATTTCATTTATTGTGGTTATTTATAGCTGATTAATATGTAGTGTAATTACTTATTAAAAAGTAATTGATAAATTATAAATTAATAATTTAGATAGACTGTATAATTTGATGAATTATAATTGATATAAATTATTAATGAATAATTTTCGAAATTTGTTCATCAGAATCGAAGAAAGGAAAAAAAGAATAGCATGCGTTTTCCTATGTAAGCTTTCTCTTTCCTTTAGACCCTTTTGGAGCGTTGTACGTGGGTCTGCTTTCTTTCTGGAAGCAATGGGTACGTAGGGGTGAGAAGGGGCACAAAAATTTCCTCACGAAACGGAATGAAAACTATCCATTTCTGTTTCGCATTTCCGATATCCTCCGTTCGTGTCCGTTACAAAGGCGAAGCAATTAAATCATAAATTACTCAAGCGCGCGGTTAGGCCTTCGCCAAGGTAGTCGGAGTGACCCTAGCAGCGTCAACTCAACACGTGTCGCTGAAAATGTTTCTCCTGTCCTTCAAATACAGAAAGGACTCCCTGCGCTTCTTTTTCTTGGGCCCTGTCGGACCGATGCACGTGGTGTCTGTTTTCTATCTCGAAGCAATGGGTACGTAGGTTGTAAATTAGCGGATCAAGCGCCTTTTGGAACTGCTCGATGGTCCATTCGTAGCGCATTTCAGCAAAGCACGTATTTCTTTTTAACGAATGCTAGTTTCTTTATCCCTAAGTTTTCTTGTAGTAGAGGGAGTTAACCCATAGTGAAACGATACGAAACTGCTTGAGGGTAGGAGAAGCTCCTTCGGAAAAGTTCTGTCAGTCAGTCAGCAATCTCCAATCCAGCATGCACACAGCGCAGGAGTACTGCACGGTGTTTCGGGTGCATGCTCGGTGCGATGGTAACGCGATTGCTAATGTGCGAGTACTCGCAAAGCTGTATCCGCGAATTAGAACGCTAGACCCGGCGACATTGCGTCCGTCGATGACTAAGATCGGTACAATGGCCCAGTAACACCTAAAGGTAATTTGATTATTGCTGTTACCTTTTACTTACATTTATTATAAGCATTATTTTTTTATTTACTTGCGTTTTGTATTTGTTGTACAACAATCGTTTCAGAATGAGGTGTACCGTCAACCAGTGGACATCCCAGAAGAAGCCGTTTCACGTACACATGATGCAATTGCGAACATCATACCAGCGATGCTCCAACGCGTGCAGTGGCACATTATTTTACGTGCCCAAACGTGCGTCAACCCTGACGGTGGCTATGTGGAGCATTTCCTAAATTGACAGCAATCAACCCCTTTCGGAGCCACCAATTGTTATAACGTAGGAACAACTCATTCCGCAAAACAAAAATGAAGTGATCGTGACAAGTGATTAGTGTATTAGTGGCTGTAGTGAAGTGAATACATTCGTTATTTGGTGCCTTAACCCGGATGCACCTGATGTTGTGACCCTTAACTGTGGGTGGTGTCGTGTACCTGCGATCAGCTGTGGTCTAGGCGCTGGGCTACCATAAACCATGACCAGGACCGGTACAGTGACCCAGTGACACAGGTTTAAAAACTACAGGTGAATTGCCGAAAGGGTGAGTCGCATGTAATTTATTGTTGATTATTATTTTTTTACTTTAACGCGGACTTCTTTTCCCCAACAATTCTCCCACGTTCCATATGCACACTTTTCTTCGGGATTTTTAAGCACACTTATTCATTATAAAAAACACTGCTGACCGTTGTTGAACTACAAACTTTTATCTCAGTAACGAACTAGGATCACTTTTCATCCATTTTTTATTACTTTGCCTTTTTCTTTATACGTTATTTGAAAAAGAAATTTACGTATTCCTTATTCTTTCGCTTCAAATAATTATTATTTTCGATTCACCTTAACAAACAAACTGTGTATTTGCCTTTTTACGCTACACGTGATTTCCCCCGATTTAAAATAATTAATCACTTTCAGTGATAAACAAAAAATGGTAAAGGACTTGACTTTATTTGTTATGCCGTTTTAATTTCTTATAATAATGTTATGTTCATCGATGCGTGTCGACTTGTTTGTTCGAAGCACAAGCGCAGCGCCTAGCGTTGTAGACTTCGCTACCGCGGCCGCTTCACCGGTAAACTCGCGCTCTGATTGGTCAATGTTTTTCGTTAATAACTCGTTAACAAAGCTCCACCTAACATTTTCGCTAAGGAAAAAGTTGTTTGAAATCGTCTCAGGAATCACCCCTTTCAAGGAACTGCAACATTTTTGTTACACCCTGTATAGGCGAAAAATCGAAATTTCGCGATTACAGCGCCACCTATCGCGAATGAAAAAAAATGTTTGAAATAAAACCTACATATTTTGTGGCGTGGAATCCGAATCTGCAATAAAAAGTAGGTGGTCCTATTTAAAATTTTAAAGTAACCCCCCCTCCCCCCCAGGGGGGTAGGGGTGAAATTTTTTTGACAGGATCAGATGTCCCCCTCCAAACCATCAAACTTTTGTTCGGGATGTTTTTTGATCCGATGCATATTTCTTAAGTTAGCAGTGGTGGCGGATTAAAATGGGACACCCTGTATATATACATATATATATGTGTGTTTGTGTGTGTGTGTTATATAAATATAATAATAGTAATAATATATGTATATATATTATTTCAGTTTAGTTATTCTCTCATAAATTTATATTCTCCCATTTAGATTGCGTTATTCTGTTAGGTTTTCTTTAAAAAACTAAAAAACTACTGGACCGAATTAGAACAAAATCTATTCAGCTCTAAGTTACATTGATACACATCGATTGCATTATCGACCATTTTGATATCACTATTAGTTTTTTAGAAAACGTTAACGAAAAATTTGATCACATACGTACGTACGTACGTACATACGCACACACACACACACACACACACACACACGAACAATTTGTTAAAAATAGCCTAAAATTACTCCAATGACCTTGAAACATGGAGATCTGCTAAAAAATCGATTTTCCATTTTAGGGGCAAATACAATAACTTCCCTATAAGTCGGGAAGTTAATTATTGTTTAACAAACTTTCTATTTAAATGTTCGTTTTTTTTAACCTGAACAAAATAAGGGTAGCCGACTATTAAAGGATTGTCAAGCTCTAATGCCTTCACCCTATACAAAAAATAAATAATACACCAAAATTTGTGGTTATATTCCGTATTTCTTACGCATATTCATAGTACTCTTTAGAGGATCCTTTCTAAAACATCCGAAATGAAAATCTTACGAACATCTAGAAAAATAAATAATACACCAACATTTCATGGCAACGTTGAGGTTACATTGCGTATTTCTTACGCATATTCATAGCACTCTTTAGAGTTTAGAGGAACGTTTCTAGAACATCCAAAATTTAAGTCTTCCGAACATTCACAGAACTTTTAAAACGGATGTTCCTGAAACATCCGAAATTTAAGTCCTCCAAACATCCACAGAAGTTTTAAAACGGACGTTCCTGAAACATCCGAAATTTAAGTCCTCCGAACATCCACAGAACTTTTAAAACCGACGTTCCTGAAACATCCGAAATTTAAGTCTTAGGAATGTCCTAGGAATGTCCAAACTGGACATAGGACGTTCGGACGTAAACCGGACATAAAACGGATGTCCTTGGGACGTATGGTGCTATCTGGGTTAGCACCTCAGATATCTCGGAAACTATAAGTTTCACAGAAATATTTGCCGAAATAAAATTGCACAGTACGAAGGGGGCCATCCGGTGGAGATAATAGTTTTTTTGCAGGTGGAGGTACTTCGGACATTTGAAGGTCACCTCCATTTTTTTACATGGATCGGTATGGTTTTGCTTCCGTATCATGATAGAGGATCTTAAAACGAGTTCAACGACCTATTACATAAGGTCATTGAAGGTCATAGAAAGTAGAGAAAGGCGATAATACTTACGGTTTTGGTAGTAAATAAATCGCCTTTCTCTACTTTCTATGACCTTCAATGACCTTATGTAATAGGTCGTTGAACTCGTTTTAAGATCCTCTATCATGATACGGAAGCAAAAACATACCGATCCATATAAAAAAGTGGAGGTGACCTTCAAATGTCCGAAGTACCTCCACCTGCAAAAAAACTATTATCTTCAGCGGATGGCCCCCTTCGTACTGTGCAATTTTATTTCAGCAAATATTTCTGTAAAACTTATAGTTTCCGAGATATCTGAGGTGCTAATAGTTATTGCCCCACCCTGTATACCTATAGACACGGCCTGAGGTATAAGAGCCCATGGGAGAGCTTGTTTGGTCTCTAGCTAACGAGCTAGTTTGCCCACAGTGACGTCAGAAATGATAATTCAAGATGGCGAATACAGTATTTTCTTGATACCAGCCCGCGCCTCGGGACCGGACGGAGGCTGGTATTCAATCGGGGAAACCGTTTTTTCTAGCGTTCCGAACGTAGAAAGAGACAGCACGCGAAAGAGAAAGAGGGAGTGAGGGTGATGCTCGAGTCGAGCGAGAACTCGCCGTCTCGAGGGCACTGGACCGATAAGTCATTGTTTTTGTACTGACTGTTAAGCGACTCTAATTTTTTTACCGTAGCGTTAAAAAAAGTGACACCATTGGATTCCTGGCATTCTCCTGATTAAAAAAAAAAAAAAACAAATTTCATATAAATCGGCCTATTTTTAACGAAATTAGCATTTTTATGCGTAAATCAAGTTTTCCGTAATTTCATTAATTATAACTCGATTTACATCATGTTTGGTTTTTTTCTTCATCGGGAGAACATAAGGAATCATAAGGAATCGATTGGTGTCACGTTCGTCAAGATCTGATGAAAATTGCGAGTTTTCTATCGTCGTATTAGTATTGCTTCACACGGATATTCTATACCTCGCGGCAACTAAGCACCGCGCCGGCTCCGCGTGTAACCTGATACATGTCGACCGCTTCGTTGGTTCCAAGAAGGGGACTCTCTCTTCCCGTGGAGGGGAAATAGTAGGGATAAACAGGGGGCTGGTAGTGCGTCCTTTCGATGGGCTGGTATCGAGAAAATACTGTGGTGCATCAGACTAATAGGTTGATTAGACGCCATTAGACTGCATAGATATTTTTTGGAAGTAGATATTCTATGCCCAGATGATGCATGATGCATGCCCACTTGAACGTCATGTACATATGTAGTTTTATCTTTGCATCAATCTAGATGACTCAGGCCGTGTCTATAGGTATACATATATGGTCTAAGAAAAACTCCTAGTAAGGTAGAGAGAGAGATCTATGCGCAGAAAATATTATTTGCTTGTATTTCTATATTACTTGTGTTCAGAGATGGGCATTATTTAAATATTCTAAATAAAAAAATTATTCGATAAGAACTTATTCGACGACGTAAGGTAATTTTTTTATTCGATGAGAATTTATTCGAAGACGCAAGATAATTTTTTTATTCGAAGAGCGCTTTATCTGTAGCGTCGAATAAAATTTTTATCTTTATCTTTATTCGAAGCTTCGAATAATTTCCGAGTTTTCCCGAGTGAGGCCGAATGAGGCCGAGTGGGCTGACCGAGTATTGTGGCGAATGTCAAACGCCATGATCTACGTATAACATAACCTACATAGCTTTACCCTTTACCTATTTACTGCTATTTACGAGTAAACATGCGGAAAGTACCGTGCGTTATGTGCGTTTGCAATAATAGAAAATGAAAATTATACAGTCGGTCATGCACTTCTCATTTTTTAAGGGCACGTCGTTATCGAGAGTTGTCATGGAGAATACAATTTAATGAAGCGCATATGACATTAGGAGGTTTTAAAGTTTAAAAACAAAAAAAATTAATATGGGAAAAGAATTGATTTCATTAATAACGTATTCAATAAATAGTTCCATTTTCCGTTGTATTTTGTAATTCATTTTTTATGAAACGTTGAATTCCAAAGTTTATCATGCGATATAGTGAAAGCATACACATACGTCAAAGGTATACAATAAAATGAACAATTATCCATTTTATAAATAAATAGCAAGGAATTAATGGAACAAATGAAGAGAAACCTTCGATTATAAAGAATATAACAAGATTATTTTACACAAGTATTTGTTTGAAATAATTGGAATACCGAGCAACTGTGATCAACTGTCACATGAGACAGATAAAACTTACATATACAATTCTTCCCACACCATTGAAATAAGTATTGTTAAAATCAGGATAATAATAATGGTCTTTGATTTTAAAGATGTACTTGTTGGATAAAGGAGTATGTAAAAAGAAACATAGATACACAAATATAAAACTAGCTAGTCCGTGTTGCTCGCTCGCTTCGCGAGCTCGCGAGTGGAGTTATTGTAGCTCGCTCACTACACTCGCTCACGAGTAGTGATGCCTGTAGCTATTCATGTTTATTTTGTGTGTGACCCTTTACGGGCCACGCAAAGAACTTCCCGATTTGCGAGTTGTAATTTATTATTACCATTATTAATTGTCACTAATTAGAAAATTATTCGTATTCGGAGAAATTTAATAGTTTTCTACTTATCAACATTGTTGCTACATGACGTCGCATTAAACGAACATCTATATATATAGGGAGAGTGTCCCATTTTAATCCGCCACTACGGACAACTTAAGAAATATGCATTGGATCAAAAAACATCCCGAATAAAAGTTTGATGGTTTGGAGGGGGACATCTGACCCTGTTAAAAAATTTCATCCCTACCCCCCTGGGGTATATATGTATGTATGTATGTATGTGTGTGCTGTGTATATGGATATTATGTATATTCATTTGTTTTCAATATGTAGTTATTGATTATATATATATTTATACGTGTATAAATATACTCATATATATGTATTTATCACAATTATATCATTATAATTATATATTGTAATATATATATAGGCGAAAAATCGAGATAGGCGAAAAATCGAAATTTCGCGATTACAGCGCCACCTATCGCGAATGAAAAAAAATGTTTGAAATAAAACCTACATATTTTGTGGCGTGGAATCCGAATCTGCAATAAAAAGTAGGTGGTCCTATTTAAAATTTTGAAGTAACCCCCCCTCCCCCCCAGGGGGGTAGGGGTGAAATTTTTTTGACAGGATCAGATGTCCCCCTCCAAACCATCAAACTTTTGTTCGGGATGTTTTTTGATCCGATGCATATTTCTTAAGTTAGCAGTGGTGGCGGATTAAAATGGGACACCCTGTATATATACATATATATATGTGTGTTTGTGTGTGTGTGTTATATAAATATAATAATAGTAATAATATATGTATATATATTATTTCAGTTTAGTTATTCTCTCATAAATTTATATTCTCCCATTTAGATTGCGTTATTCTGTTAGATTTTCTTTAAAAAACTAAAAAACTACTGGACCGAATTAGAACAAAATCTATTCAGCTCTAAGTTACATTGATACACATCGATTGCATTATCGACCATTTTGATATCACTATTAGTTTTTTAGAAAACGTTAACGAAAAATTTGATCACATACGTACGTACGTACGTACATACGCACACACACACACACACACACACACACACGAACAATTTGTTAAAAATAGCCTAAAATTACTCCAATGACCTTGAAACATGGAGATCTGCTAAAAAATCGATTTTCCATTTTAGGGGCAAATACAATAACTTCCCTATAAGTCGGGAAGTTAATTATTGTTTAACAAACTTTCTATTTAAATGTTCGTTTTTTTTAACCTGAACAAAATAAGGGTAGCCGACTATTAAAGGATTGTCAAGCTCTAATGCCTTCACCCTATACAAAAAATAAATAATACACCAAAATTTGTGGTTATATTCCGTATTTCTTACGCATATTCATAGTACTCTTTAGAGGATCCTTTCTAAAACATCCGAAATGAAAATCTTACGAACATCTAGAAAAATAAATAATACACCAACATTTCATGGCAACGTTGAGGTTACATTGCGTATTTCTTACGCATATTCATAGCACTCTTTAGAGTTTAGAGGAACGTTTCTAGAACATCCAAAATTTAAGTCTTCCGAACATTCACAGAACTTTTAAAACGGATGTTCCTGAAACATCCGAAATTTAAGTCCTCCAAACATCCACAGAAGTTTTAAAACGGACGTTCCTGAAACATCCGAAATTTAAGTCCTCCGAACATCCACAGAACTTTTAAAACCGACGTTCCTGAAACATCCGAAATTTAAGTCTTAGGAATGTCCTAGGAATGTCCAAACTGGACATAGGACGTTCGGACGTAAACTGGACATAAAACGGATGTCCTTGGGACGTATGGTGCTATCTGGGTTAGCACCTCAGATATCTCGGAAACTATAAGTTTCACAGAAATATTTGCCGAAATAAAATTGCACAGTACGAAGGGGGCCATCCGGTGGAGATAATAGTTTTTTTGCAGGTGGAGGTACTTCGGACATTTGAAGGTCACCTCCATTTTTTTACATGGATCGGTATGGTTTTGCTTCCGTATCATGATAGAGGATCTTAAAACGAGTTCAACGACCTATTACATAAGGTCATTGAAGGTCATAGAAAGTAGAGAAAGGCGATAATACTTACGGTTTTGGTAGTAAATAAATCGCCTTTCTCTACTTTCTATGACCTTCAATGACCTTATGTAATAGGTCGTTGAACTCGTTTTAAGATCCTCTATCATGATACGGAAGCAAAAACATACCGATCCATGTAAAAAAGTGGAGGTGACCTTCAAATGTCCGAAGTACCTCCACCTGCAAAAAAACTATTATCTTCAGCGGATGGCCCCCTTCGTACTGTGCAATTTTATTTCAGCAAATATTTCTGTAAAACTTATAGTTTCCGAGATATCTGAGGTGCTAATAGTTATTGCCCCACCCTGTATACCTATAGACACGGCCTGAGGTATAAGAGCCCATGGGAGAGCTTGTTTGGTCTCTAGCTAACGAGCTAGTTTGCCCACAGTGACGTCAGAAATGATAATTCAAGATGGCGAATACAGTATTTTCTTGATACCAGCCCGCGCCTCGGGACCGGACGGAGGCTGGTATTCAATCGGGGAAACCGTTTTTTCTAGCGTTCCGAACGTAGAAAGAGACAGCACGCGAAAGAGAAAGAGGGAGTGAGGGTGATGCTCGAGTCGAGCGAGAACTCGCCGTCTCGAGGGCACTGGACCGATAAGTCATTGTTTTTGTACTGACTGTTAAGCGACTCTAATTTTTTTACCGTAGCGTTAAAAAAAGTGACACCATTGGATTCCTGGCATTCTCCTGATTAAAAAAAAAAAAAAACAAATTTCATATAAATCGGCCTATTTTTAACGAAATTAGCATTTTTATGCGTAAATCAAGTTTTCCGTAATTTCATTAATTATAACTCGATTTACATCATGTTTGGTTTTTTTCTTCATCGGGAGAACATAAGGAATCATAAGGAATCGATTGGTGTCACGTTCGTCAAGATCTGATGAAAATTGCGAGTTTTCTATCGTCGTATTAGTATTGCTTCACACGGATATTCTATACCTCGCGGCAACTAAGCACCGCGCCGGCTCCGCGTGTAACCTGATACATGTCGACCGCTTCGTTGGTTCCAAGAAGGGGACTCTCTCTTCCCGTGGAGGGGAAATAGTAGGGATAAACAGGGGGCTGGTAGTGCGTCCTTTCGATGGGCTGGTATCGAGAAAATACTGTGGTGCATCAGACTAATAGGTTGATTAGACGCCATTAGACTGCATAGATATTTTTTGGAAGTAGATATTCTATGCCCAGATGATGCATGATGCATGCCCACTTGAACGTCATGTACATATGTAGTTTTATCTTTGCATCAATCTAGATGACTCAGGCCGTGTCTATAGGTATACATATATGGTCTAAGAAAAACTCCTAGTAAGGTAGAGAGAGAGATCTATGCGCAGAAAATATTATTTGCTTGTATTTCTATATTACTTGTGTTCAGAGATGGGCATTATTTAAATATTCTAAATAAAAAAATTATTCGATAAGAACTTATTCGACGACGTAAGGTAATTTTTTTATTCGATGAGAATTTATTCGAAGACGCAAGATAATTTTTTTATTCGAAGAGCGCTTTATCTGTAGCGTCGAATAAAATTTTTATCTTTATCTTTATTCGAAGCTTCGAATAATTTCCGAGTTTTCCCGAGTGAGGCCGAATGAGGCCGAGTGGGCTGACCGAGTATTGTGGCGAATGTCAAACGCCATGATCTACGTATAACATAACCTACATAGCTTTACCCTTTACCTATTTACTGCTATTTACGAGTAAACATGCGGAAAGTACCGTGCGTTATGTGCGTTTGCAATAATAGAAAATGAAAATTATACAGTCGGTCATGCACTTCTCATTTTTTAAGGGCACGTCGTTATCGAGAGTTGTCATGGAGAATACAATTTAATGAAGCGCATATGACATTAGGAGGTTTTAAAGTTTAAAAACAAAAAAAATTAATATGGGAAAAGAATTGATTTCATTAATAACGTATTCAATAAATAGTTCCATTTTCCGTTGTATTTTGTAATTCATTTTTTATGAAACGTTGAATTCCAAAGTTTATCATGCGATATAGTGAAAGCATACACATACGTCAAAGGTATACAATAAAATGAACAATTATCCATTTTATAAATAAATAGCAAGGAATTAATGGAACAAATGAAGAGAAACCTTCGATTATAAAGAATATAACAAGATTATTTTACACAAGTATTTGTTTGAAATAATTGGAATACCGAGCAACTGTGATCAACTGTCACATGAGACAGATAAAACTTACATATACAATTCTTCCCACACCATTGAAATAAGTATTGTTAAAATCAGGATAATAATAATGGTCTTTGATTTTAAAGATGTACTTGTTGGATAAAGGAGTATGTAAAAAGAAACATAGATACACAAATATAAAACTAGCTAGTCCGTGTTGCTCGCTCGCTTCGCGAGCTCGCGAGTGGAGTTATTGTAGCTCGCTCACTACACTCGCTCACGAGTAGTGATGCCTGTAGCTATTCATGTTTATTTTGTGTGTGACCCTTTACGGGCCACGCAAAGAACTTCCCGATTTGCGAGTTGTAATTTATTATTACCATTATTAATTGTCACTAATTAGAAAATTATTCGTATTCGGAGAAATTTAATAGTTTTCTACTTATCAACATTGTTGCTACATGACGTCGCATTAAACGAACATCTATATATATAGGGAGAGTGTCCCATTTTAATCCGCCACTACGGACAACTTAAGAAATATGCATTGGATCAAAAAACATCCCGAATAAAAGTTTGATGGTTTGGAGGGGGACATCTGACCCTGTTAAAAAATTTCATCCCTACCCCCCTGGGGTATATATGTATGTATGTATGTATGTGTGTGCTGTGTATATGGATATTATGTATATTCATTTGTTTTCAATATGTAGTTATTGATTATATATATATTTATACGTGTATAAATATACTCATATATATGTATTTATCACAATTATATCATTATAATTATATATTGTAATATATATATAGGCGAAAAATCGAGATAGGCGAAAAATCGAAATTTCGCGATTACAGCGCCACCTATCGCGAATGAAAAAAAATGTTTGAAATAAAACCTACATATTTTGTGGCGTGGAATCCGAATCTGCAATAAAAAGTAGGTGGTCCTATTTAAAATTTTGAAGTAACCCCCCCTCCCCCCCAGGGGGGTAGGGGTGAAATTTTTTTGACAGGATCAGATGTCCCCCTCCAAACCATCAAACTTTTGTTCGGGATGTTTTTTGATCCGATGCATATTTCTTAAGTTAGCAGTGGTGGCGGATTAAAATGGGACACCCTGTATATATACATATATATATGTGTTTGTGTGTGTGTGTTATATAAATATAATAATAGTAATAATATATGTATATATATTATTTCAGTTTAGTTATTCTCTCATAAATTTATATTCTCCCATTTAGATTGCGTTATTCTGTTAGGTTTTCTTAAAAAAACTAAAAAACTACTGGACCGAATTAGAACAAAATCTATTCAGCTCTAAGTTACATTGATACACATCGATTGCATCATCGATCATTTTGATATCACTATTAGTTTTTTAGAAAACGTTAACGAAAAATTTGATCACATACGTACGTACGCACACACACACACACGAACAATTTGTTAAAAATAGCCTAAAATTACTCCAATGACCTTGAAACATGGAGATCTGCTAAAAAATCGATTTTCCATTTTAGGGGCAAATACAATAACTTCCCTATAAATCGGGAAGTTAATAATGTTGTATATGTGTATAACATTAAAAATTACATTATTTTATACATTTATATTGAGCTGTTCAATGTAAAAGTAAAATTTTCTACTGCGTCTCCACCAGCGATTCAAACAGTGCTCCAAAACTATTGGTCAATGTGGACGCAGCTAATCGAAGGCTGTTTACGGATAAAGATTACTTATTCTAGTCTCTTCATTTGTTCCACTAATTCCTTATTATTTATTTATAAAATGGATAATTGTTCATTAAATTGTATATCTTTGATGTATGTATATGCTTTGGTTTCATGTATGATATGAATTCAACGTTTCATAAAAAATGAATTACAAAATACAACGGAAAATGGAACTATTTATTGAATACGTTATTAATGAAATCAATTCTTTTCCCATATTAATTTTTTTTTTTTTAAACTTCAAAGCAGCAGAATAATTAATTGAACACCTCCTAATGTCATATGAGCTTCATTAAATTGTATTCTCTGTATAATTGTATGTACTGTATGACTGTATAATTTTCATTTTCTATTATTGCAAACGCACATAACGCACGGTACTTTCCGCATGTTTACTCGTAAATAGCAGTAAATAGGTAAAGGGTAAAGCTATGTAGGTTATGTTATACGTAGATCATGGCGTTTGACATTCGCCACAATACTCGGTCAGCCCACTCGGCCTCATTCGGCCTCACTCGGGAAAACTCGGAAATTATTCGAAGCTTCGAATAAAGATAAAGGTAAAAATGAAAATTTTATTCGAAGCTTCGAATAAAGATAAAAGATAAAGATGAAAATTATATTTGACGCTACAGATAAAGCGCTCTTCGAATAAAAAAATTATCTTACGTCTTCGAATAAATTCTTATCGAATAAAGAAATTATCTTACGTCTTCGAATAAATTCTCATTGAATAAAAAAATTATCTTAAATCTTCGAATAAAAAAATTATCTTGTGTCTTCAAATAAAAATAAATCAGATTATTCGAACTTTCGAATAACGAATAAAATTTTTTTATCTTTTATTCGTTATTCGAAATTTTTATTTAGATAAAGATTTTGCCCATCTTTGCTTGTATTGCTCTGCGCATAGATCCCTACCTTATCTGGAGTTTATAGAACCTCAAAATTCATGATTCTTTAGGTCTGTTTTCTATTCCTGCACTTTCTGAATTAGTGCAGAACCAACCACTTGCTATCTCCTTCCGTTTTATGAAATAAAAGAGGATAACGATAGATGAGTTCTGAACTAGTGCAGCCAGTGCGGGAATAGAAACCAGGTCTCTTGAGAACAAAGGCACGGGAAGTTTTGTAGAATCCGTAGTCACTGGATGGGTGATGGATGTTGGATACTTGATTAGCGGCGTGTAGTGGAAAAAAAGTGAACTAAACGGGCCTCATGTATTTCTTATGGGGCCAGCGGCCGTAGCGGGACAGGCAACACCGGTTCCCGTAAAGTCACCGAAGTTAAGAAGAAAGATTAAAAATGGAAGTACTCGTTCGTTGGGCAATATGAAAGAAGATAGTCATTCGAAACACCATCTTCAGATAAAAATCTGAAGAAAACATACCTAGTAATAATAATAATTTCTTATGGGACATTTGTTCTAAGATTCTGCACAGAATAATGAATAAATCGCATAATAATTGTGATATTCTTGTTCTGGAGAAAAAAGGCTGAAGGCAACACAGAGCCCTTTTTTGGAAAAAAGGTCCAGAAAAAAATTTCTTCTATAAAAACGATATTTATTTTTTACGAAGTTTTGAAAGCCAAATTGCAAAAAAGAACTTTTTTAGCCCTCCGTAATTAAACAAAAAATATTCTAAAAAAAGAATCAAAAGGAATATCGTTTCTTCGCTTCTAATTCTTGGAACAAAAATATTGACGAAATCCGAGCTCTTTGTTTACAAACATGGCCGGGTCGTTATCGCGTCCTGTCATAAATAGGTTAGAGCAGGGCCGACATAAATTACGTTGACCTTGGGTATATTCCCATATTTATATTAAACGTAATTATTAAGTTCTAAATGTTTACAAAGCATTGATTATTATTACAATTATCATAGAGAACACTTTACTAAGTTAATTGCTTGTTTATCGATAAAAGTTTTATATATATATATTTTATTATGCGTACACGGGCCCCTAGGTAAACTAGCTACGGTACTATCTTTAACCACGTGACTGCCATAAAGTATCTATATATCATATCATAGTCCATTTTTTGCCGGAGCTTTTTTTTCTGCCCCACGCGTCGCTAATCCAGTATCCAACACCCTTATCGTTATTAATTTACCATTGAAACGGAATAACGAATTGGTTTTCGCAGCTTAGGCTTATCATCAGTCTGGCTAAGTTTTCTAAAATCATCTCTTGATAGACCGGAAGAAGCATCATATGCATCGAGATCAAAAATGGTTCTCCGTTTGGTTTGTGAATACTCGATGTTAAGCTGTACAGTTTTCTTTGCTTCCTTTTCCCAATCAATCTGTTCCTCGGCTAAATAAATAATTTTAATATAAATCATAGAAATATGGATATTTTAAATAAACAACAGTATTACAGAAACGAATCTAACATCGTTCATCCCAGTCTTCGTACTTCGGTACGTATTCATAATCCTCAATATCAGATAAATCATCATAGCTAGAATCCTGTATTAGATCCACTTGTTCTGTTTCATCTTCATTGTCCATCGTGTTTTCTTCTTCATTTTGATCCTCAATTGCCTTAGACATTGTGTCTTAATTAATCTCGCACCAAATCAAATGCAACTTACAATATAATCTCTGTGAATGTAGTTCCAAATGTTTCGATTGAAACTAGTTTGAAATCTATCCCGTCGGCGATTCTGCTGTGTTCTGATCACAGACTTCTATACAGGGTGTAACAAAAATGTTGCAGTTCCTTGAAAGAGGTGATTCCTTAGGTGATTTTAAATAACTTTTTCCTTAGCGAAAATGTTAGGTTGGGCTTTGTTAACAAGTTATTAACGAAAAACACCGACCAATCACGAAGCGAGTACAGCGGATTAATAATAACGCGCACGATGGCGGGCCAATGCTACTCGCAGCTGGAGCCCGCGCTAAAATTCGTCCACTGTGTTGGTGCCTCTATTGGTCGATGTTTTTCGTTAATAACTCGTTAACAAAGCCACATCTAACATTTTCGCTAAGGAAAAAGTTATTTAAAATCACCCCAGGAATCACCCCTTTCAAGGAACTGCAACATTTTTGTTACACCCTGTATATAACTAGACTGCTGACTCTTTATGTATTAGTTGTCCTCACTTCTTATGTATGTACATACAAAACGAGTATATAAGTGGTGTATAAAAATCTCTTTCTGCGCATGCGCTTTGAAGCGCATACTATCGCATTGTCACGAGTCACATAATACTGGTGGTAGTGGTATGCTGGTATTTACATATACTTACTGATATTTTGTAGTATACGCAAATGCTTTACATATAATGTGTGCGTATAATTGCTAATTGTAAGTATAAAAATATTTTTAATACTATCATTAAAAAGCCTTATGAAATAATAAAATGAAATATAATTTTATAAAATAACGATACTAAATATAATTTTAAAAAATTAAGTAATGTTAAATATTCCCGACATGCGTGTGTGTGTCGAACATGCGATCATATTAGGATGAGGAAAAAGAAATCCATTATTTTTCCGCTTGAAACAAACATAAAAATAATGGATTTCTTTTTCCTTAACTTAATACTTCATGTTTAAAGTTAAAGCATGTATAAGAATATTTTTGATTTTCTTTTGTATTGTATAAAAGTACTGTGTTTATGTTCGATTATTAGAAATATATATTTTCATTTAAAAGGGTATTCAGCACGCGATTACCGCCTCTCGCGGCAGAAAAGTGAACTAAACTAACCCTGTGTATTTCTTATGGGACAGTTATTCCAATATTCCGGACAGAATACTCAATAAAACGCATAATAATTGTGATATTCTTGTTCAGGCGAAAAAGGCCGAGGGCAGTACAGAGCCCTTTTTTGAAAAAAAGGTCCACAAAAAACTTTCTTCTATAAAAGCATTGATATTTATTTTTTATAAAATCCTGAAAGCCAAATTGCAAAAAAGGGCTCTGTACTGCCCTCCGTAATTGAACAAAGATATTCTAAAAAAAGAAGCAGAAAGAAATATCGTTTCTTCGCTTCTAATTATTGGAACAAAAATATTGATGAAATCCGAGCTCTTTGTTTATAAACATGGCCGGGTCCTTATCGCGCCCGACGTAAGCAGGGTCGACGTAAATTACATGGACCTGGGGTGTATTCCTATATTTATATTAAACACAATTATTAAGTTGTAAATGTTTACGAAGCATTGATTGTTATTGCAATTATCATACGGAACACTTTGCGAAGCCAATTGCCTCCCTATCAGTAAAAATTGGTATATATAAATTTTATTATGCGTACACGGGCCTAGGTAAGCTTGCTACGGCACTATTCTTTAACCACGTGACCATAGGTGAATGCCATAAAGTAAACATATAGCATATCATGTTTCATTTTTTGCCGCAGTTCATCAACCTCACCACATGTGGCGGTAATCACGTGCTGAATACCCAACAAGTAAAATATGAATACACAAATCTAGCAGTCTAGTTATATATAGAAGTCTGTGGTTCTGATTCAGATCAGTGGTTCTGATGAAGATCAGGCGTGTGACACTCGATGTATTATTTTGTGAATGCGGACCGTACCCTCTATCGAGATGTAATCCGACTAAATTATCAAACGCGGCAAATTTGAAAGGTATATTAAAGGTTACACTCAGTTACACATAAGGGTATTCAGCACGCGATTACCGCCACATGTGGTGAGGTTGATGAACTACGGCAAAAAAATGGACCATGATATGATATATATATACTTATGGCCTTCACCTATATTCACGTGGTTAAACAATAGTGCCGTAGCAAGTTTACCTAGGCCCGTGTATGCATAATAAAACTTATATATACCAATTTTTACTGATAGGGAGGCAATTGGCTTCGCAAAGTGTTCCCTATGATAATTGCAATAACAATCAATGCTTCGTAAACATTTACAACTTAATAATTGTGTTTAATATAAATATAGGAATACACCCCAGGTCCATGTAATTTATGTCGGCCCTGCTTACGTCGGGCGCGATAAGGACCCGGCCATGTTTATAAACAAAGAGCTCGGATTTCATCAATATTTTTGTTCCAATAATTAGAAGCGAAGAAACGATATTTCTTTCTGCTTCTTTTTTTAGAATATTTTTGTTCAATTTCAGAGGGAAATACATCGCCCTTTTTTGCAATTTGGCTTTCAGGATTTTATAAAAAATAAAAATAAATGCTTTTGTAGAAAAAATTTTTTTGTGGACCTTTTTTCCAAAAAAGGGCGATGTATTTCCCTCGGCTTTTTTCCCCTGAACAAGAATATCACAATTATTATGCGTTTTATTGAGTATTCTGTCCGGAATATTGGAATCAAAGAGGATTAGATAGAGCGGAAGGTTCTGTAGCCTCCTTTTACAGCTCCATCTAGTATCTCAGAGGGCGAAGTATTTTCAGAAATTGTTCAATCCTATTTCCTTTCTTGTATTTTTCTTATGCGTACCGACTCCAACCCACGCCACCAATGCTACGCCATTTTTCATTACAATGTTTGTAGTGATTTGTAGTAGAATCGGTTAGAGTGGTCAGAGCAAAGAGGTATTCAGGAGTGTTTTTAAAAATGCCTATGAATTGCTGCATTTGTAAAAAGAAAGGCAAGGAAAATATGTGTGTGTGTGTGTGTGTGTGTGTGTGTCAGCTGTATGTAGCATGTATGTATATTAATTTTAAAAATAAATTTCAATATATACTTTTCATTTGTATTTTATTTTCTTCCTAATAATCTAACGTGTACATGCCTATATATAAATTAATATTTCATATTCTTGAACATTAGATTTTGGAGGGAAATTACAAGTTCAAACCCCGAACTTGAAATTTCAGATCCAGAAAGAAAATTTAGTAGAGCTTATAGTAAATCGGACCATGAATTGAATGGCTGTGGTGGGGATAGAGTGCGGTTTGCGGGGTAAGGGGATGGTTGGATAGTTCGTCCTCTGAGCCGTTTGAGGGCGTTACAAAATGAGACACACTTTTAACATAGGGCTCTTATGGGACCTTCCGCTCTATCTAATCCTCTTTGATTGGAATAACTGTCCCATAAGAAATACACAGGGTTAGTTTAGTTCACTTTTCTGCCGCGAGAGGCGGTAATCGCGTGCTGAATACCCATAAGGTCTGTTTTCTATTCCTGCACTTTCTGATCTAGTGCAAAACCAACCACTTGCTATCTCCTTCCGTTTTGTGAAATAAAAGAAGATAGCGATAGATGAGTTCTGAACTAGTGCAACCAGTGCAGGAATAGAAAACAGACCTTTACTTAAATGTATACTTTACAAACGACGGAAGTACTACCTCTGCATGACTACACTTAATTCACCGAGACGAGTCACAAATGTTACCAACTTCATCAGCGATAAGCATGAATACATGGATAATATGTCGTATTCATGCATGGCATATTATCCATGCATTCATGCTTTTCGCTGATGAAGTTGGTAACATTTGTGACTCGTCTCGGTGAATGAAGTGTACACAAAATCATATTTTATGCAAGTTATGTGTAGTTTAAAACTGTGTAATCGTGTAGAAGTAGCAGCTCAGTCGTCCGTTTTTAACTGAAAAGTAATGAAATAATAAACAGTTTCTCATTTAAATGATCTTTTATTAATAAATTTCTCCGATATTTTGGATTGCTTACAAATAGTGTCTGGAGGTATTTTTTTCCTTTACAATATTATTAATAAATTTACAATAATTAAAAATACAATAATCTATTACTTGTTGCGTAATATACAACGCTGTTTCTTTTTTATCATAACAAATAAAAGTAAAAGTGACATATCTTTTAACGTACAATGTAATTTTAATTCTACTTTGCCCACACCTATAATCGTCTTTTATTTCAGTGTCTTAGATAGTGATGGGATCTGAGACCCATCGCGCATCGCTTCGAATCTAAATAGCACGGATGTAGCGACAAATTCGAATCTCTTAGAATGCTTGATCGTCTTGGACATTTTGAATGTATTGAAAGTCTTGATCATCTTATTGTTAGAAGTCTTAAAGGTCTTGGTCATCTTGGAAGTCTTGAAAGTCTTGATCGACTTGAAAGGTTGGAAGTCTTGATTAACTTGGAAGTCTTGATCGCCTTGGAATACTGGGAAGTCTTGGAAGATTTAACTTGGAACGTGTAAGGTTTTGAAATATTTAAAAAAAAATTAATTGCTTGAAATATCTAGACCGAAACAACCTTTAATATTTTATGTCAATGAGCCTACTTGAACAAAAGTAATCAAAAAGCTTATGAGATATTCTGATGAAGCTTTCAAAAAGTATCGTAATTTTCAAGACTTTTAAGACAATCAAGACTTTCAAAACTTTTAAGACTTCCAAGACTTCCAAAACTTCCAAGACGATCAAGACGGTCAAGACGATCAAGACTTTCAAGACTTTTAAGATTTCTAAAAGATTCGAATCATGTTCGAAGTGCTTCGAACTTTTCTCTATACGTACTGATTCAAAGTAATTCGAAGCGCTTCAGATCCCATCACTAGTCTTAGACCTCGGCTGACCTAGGCCACACGAGCGACAAATTGACGTCCGTTGATCGTCCGTTTCTAACGTCCGTCGTAGTATAACCAAGTATAACATGAGACAGACGTAGCGACGGACGGACGACGACCAACCGACGACAATTTGACGCTCGTGTGGCCGAGGTCTTACACACGCACGTTTGTTTCAATACACCAGCCAGATACTTAAATACCCGACTTACACGATACACACACAATCCCGAAAAATGATGAAAAATAAAATGGCATCAACGTCGCATGGTCAGTATGTATTCGGCACTGTTCGGAATTGTTCGGCACTCTTCGGTTATGGGGGAAATGAAAAAGAAGTTAAACGTTTCGTCCCGGGATCTTTTATGGACTCGTCGTAAGGCCGGGCCACACATAGCCGTCTGTTGGGATCCGTTGCCGTTCGTTGCCGTCGATTTCCATCACCTTCCGTCGTTCAACGACGGTCACCGTTACCCACCGGTGGTTTCGGAGTATCCGTATTCGGTTTCGCGTTCATATTTTTACTGTTGTATCCCATTATAATTATAAACATATATTCTTTTCACTCTTTTTGGAATGGTAGCACCTACGTAAATAAATTGAAAACCGATATTTCAGTATTTTTCCGTACTTATGGGAGTAGCAATGATCAATATATTTTCATTATTAAATAAATATTATATGAAATCCCAAATATTTGGATTTCATTTATAAATGTGTAAGCCTGAAAAAATGCGAATTCTTACCTTGATTACCATGAATCTTAACTTAGATTACCATGAATTGAGAATCATGATTCTATTCCAGGAAACAAAATATTACTTTGAATATTATCTATTTTCTATAATTTTCGGAAGGACAATTTAATGACTGCTCGATTTAGTCCAAATCATTACTAGATCAAATTGGTTATGGCAGTTCGAATAACTGTTCGAAGAATTCTCTACAAACGTTTCACTCATTTTGCCGCTTTCTTTGAAATCATTTTTTCATTACAAAAATTTGTATTTCAATTGATTAGTATCTTGACTTGAACAATGAGGACGAGAAGAACACCTTTCGCTCAAGACGAAACGATAGTAACAAAATATAGGCAGGAAAAAGTGGTCATCGCAAATATTTCAAACTGTGTATTTAGTATTTGTATACACTATTGTATTTCAATACACGCGTACCTGTGCATTAAAAATTACACGGAATAAAAGACAAATCTAATAATTTCATATTTACTTCTGAATTTCGGCGTATGTGAAATTAGGCTTTTATTTCATACTCGATAAACAATAGATTAATGTTCTATTTGAAAAGAGGATGACTCAGTCGGAGTGATGTGCAATTACTGAATTGCGCCAGTCTAAGGTACAGGTAACTTTATACATTTCTCTATAGATCGTTTCGGAGCGGTCGCCCTATCTAATAATGCACACAACTATTTACTATTTACCCATATTGCATACTGGCTGTCCTTTTTTCATATGTTAATGCTAATATTTCAAAAACTATAGAACCTTGAAATTTTCAAAACTCTTCTTTTCCTTATAAAGAAATCAATATGCATATTATCCAATTACGTTCAATGTATATGGGGCATTCCACGCCAAATCAGACAATTTTGGAACTTTGATTTTTTGATTTGTCTAAAATTTTTTTATATCATTCTACCCATTAAATGAAATTTTTTACCGTTCTTTTTAAATTTTTTTATCGAACCGTTTTCGAGATATCGATTCTCTCGGTTTTTTCTTCTAATAGATGTAACTTGGCCAAAAATAGACGAATTTGAGTGCTTTTTTTTTCATTCTGAAGGATTTTTCGCGCACTTTCTGAAGAAAAATATAAAAAAAATTTTACTCGTTTTTTTCGGTATGATTTTTCAATTTTTAGGTTAAATTATTTTTTTCAAAAATGTTTATCCGTTTTGATTTTTTTGAAAAATTTATATGTTAAAGATCTGCGTTTTCAACAATTTCTGTGAAAATTTCATAATGGGATTCCGATTCTTTATATTTTTTTCATAATTTTGAAAATTCACAAAAAAAATGTTTTTCATGATTTATTGAAAATTTGCGTATATTTTTATAATATTACATGTAATCAAATTTTTGTAAAAGATACTTAATGTTATTGAGTAATTTCTTTCGTCATTACAAATTAAGTACCCTGATAGCCAAACCTGAAGAGCAGACCCTGATATAGACTGTCTACTGCCTCTGTATACTGCAATATTGAAAGACTAGTGACATTCTGACGGCAGGATGTGTTGTGTGTGGTACTATTGGTATACTGTCGGCAGAATTTGACTAGGAATGTCGACATACGAGCGAGCAGATTTTGAGCAGAATTCGAGCAGGCATGTTGACAGACATAAGGGCAGATTTTCGGCAGATAGTATGGAGTATCTGTTACGTGCAGTACTGTCGGCAGAATATTGGTAGAATGGAAGGAGACGTGTTAACATAACCTCGGAGAGGTTGGCGGAATAATTCGAGCAGGGATGTTGACATACGAACTAGCAGGTTTTCGGCAGAATTTAAGCAGGCCTGTTCAGTGACGTGCAGATCTGCACGTCTATCTGCAATAATCTATCGATAGATTATTTTATACTATATTCTTATATAAATGCTCGTAATGTAATAATTTGATATCATTTTGTTCAGAGAAATCCACAGAATAAGTTGACATAATAAAAAGCCGGCTTCCCCCTTTTTTGGGTTAAATGTTTAAAAAAGTAGTTTTTCGCAAATAACTCAAAAATGGTTAGTCTAATTGAAAAATGTTTTAGATAAAAATTTAAGAGCGTGGAATTCTGCGTAAAAAAGGTTCTATAACATTTTTTCATAAATTCAATCTTTTTTGCGATAACGTTCAATAAACGTACTGCTGTTATAATATAACAGCAGTACGTTTATTGAACATATGTTGTTTAACCAATTAGATTAACCATTTTTGAGTTATTTGCGAAAAACTACTTTATATATATTTTATAGTTTATTTATTTATATCATTTATTTTATTTATTTTGGATGGTGAGCGAAAAATGCAAAAGTAGATGTAAGAATGAGAGAGAAAGCATGAGAGAGTGAGTAGAAGAAAGGGTAGCGTGATAGCGGAGAGGGTGAAGCAAGAAAAGAGGCTGAGGCATTCCTCATTCCTTGTGGACTGTGGCGACTGTGTACCGGCACGTGCGCGGTCAAAATACCACGACGTAATATCACGCAACTCTCTTATAATAAAGTTATTCGGTGATTGTTGCATGTACGATAGTAGAAACGATAATGTGTACGAGCATTATTGAATACAAACTTATTAATAATCGCACCTACAGAATTGCAGGTGTGAGATTGAAAGTCGCGAGATCGTGCACGTAGTTAGGTGTGAACAGTCGCTATTTTACACGGGCAGGGGAACAGTGTTATTCAATTGCGTCATACCGGTATTTAAGCTGCGTCGTAAAATTGAAAATACTGAGAAGCACAAAAAGCGCTTCGTCTTTGAGAAGCACAAAAAGTTAAGATGAGTATAACTTTCATACTTTTATATCATATTGATAATACTTATCGATTCGTTACTCGTTTTTATTATAACTGAATTTGAATATTCTGTCAAAAGTGTAAAATTCAAAATGTTGCAATTGATATCACTAGCATAAATGTTATCTTTTAATTCATTTTGTAGGAATGAATTACTTTTTTGTTGTGCGCATAAAATTATATAATTAAAATATCGAATTGAAGATTGCGATATTAATTTCTAAACGTTGTACTTTTTCTAATATTCATACAAAAATTTGGATTTCTATGCTTTACGCCGGGTAGTTATAATTGTTGATAATAATAATCCAATAAGTATTGAACATAATTATAATTTCATTCGTAAACTAGACGTTACTAGTTTCACGAATACGCAAACAGAATTTCAGGATGTACAGGATTTTCATACAAATTGAAAACTCGCACGTACAATAATATGAACCATAATTTCAGGAGCAAGCAGAATTTCTCGAAGAACAAGGACTTGAAGCACAATATGAAGCACAAGATGAAGCACAATATGAACCACAATATGAAGCACAAGCAGAATTTGAAGACGCAGAGTATGCTGAACAATCAGAAAATGAACAACATGTTAATGTTGAAAATATAGATAACAGGTACAGACGGCCAAAAACTACAGTCGGTGTAGAAAGTATTCGTACAGCGATCAACTTTAAATAAAACATTGTATATTTATGTCAGCAATCAGCAATATTTAACATTTTAATATTTTGTGGGATTTCCCTTTGCCTTTACGACAGCTTCCAGTCTTCGTGGCATCGAATTTATTAAATTACATGTTACAGCAGCCGGTATTTATCATTATCATGTGTGAATATAAAGTCATCTGTAAGACCCATTTTGTTAGCACTAGTATGGAGGTGCTGTTTTAATATGTCGATATAAACTTTGTGATCCATAAAGCTAGATACACACTACGACGTAACGTAGCGTTGCCGTAACGTAACGTAACGCAGCGGACCAAAAGTCAAAATATCAATCCCTTACTTTTAAATGGAACCATTCACACTACACCGACGGTGACCGGCTCTGGAAAATGCAGGCTGGGCCATTCACACATACAGGATACCGACTGCACCGTAACGTAACGGAGCGTAGCAGACCAACGGAAGAAGATATTGTTGCCTTGTTTTTAAATGAAGCAGTTCACACTAGGCCGACGTCGGCCGTAACGTAATGTAAGAAAATCGTTGGCAACGATATTTCTACGGTGACCACTTGAATGGGACCTTTTTTTGTGATCCTGGAGTGCCTTGGGTCAAAGCTCTCGGGACACGCACCCCGGGGGTTCGGGAATGAAAATAAACAGCAGTATGCTATCTAGTAATGAATAGTTATTTCTATAAATTCATACGTGATCTTCATAGAAATGTAACCAGCGAAAGGCTGATGTTTTCCTGATTAAAATGGTACCAAACGCGATATAAATATGATTATTTTCAGGGGTTTTGGAGGGAGTGCTCACATGTGATTTCAGATCCAAACGAGTGCAATGTACAATATGCAATACAAGGTGCAACCGAATGCGTGGATGTCATGTGCGTGAACCGCTTAGGGTCGTCCTGGAAAATCCTCCACCTTTCAGGTCAAACTGTGAAATATCTTAAGATGTTATAGTAAAGAAGAGATTCTTTCGGATCATGGAGCACAGCGCTTCGGAAACATCGCACTTACCGTATAGGTCATTCCACGCGAACTCGGACACTTTTTGGAATAACACCTCGGATTTTGCTGAATGTTTGATATTTTTTAGTTTTTAGGGATATATGAACGTGTGCACAAGGATTTTTGAAAATTTTTTAAATTGTTAATTTTAGAGCTCTTTGAAGTTTACTCTTTACTTTTTTCCAATAAAATGTAGCTCTTAAACTAGCAAACTGATAAAAATGTGCTTCTGGGTGCTTATAAAGCAGACATAGCAATACCTAATAACAATTATTTCAGTTGGAAGAAAAATTTTTTTAACCATTTATTTTGAATTGTTGTTAACAAATGCAGGTTTTTCCTAGCATGAAAAACCTATGTTTCTTAACAACAATTGCAAAAGAAATGGTTAAAAAAGTTTTTCTTCCAACTGAAATAATTTTTATTAGATACTGCTATAACTGCTGTATAACAACCCAAAAGCACACTTTTATCAGTTTACTAGTTTAAGAGCTACAATTAATAATAAAAAAAAAGAAAACAGTAACCTTCAAAGAGCTCTAAAATTAACAATTTTCAATATTTTCTAAAACCCTTTCGCACATGTTTACATATCCCTAAAATCTGCAACATATCCAAAATTCAACGAAATCCGAGATGTTACTCCAAAAAGTGTCCGAGTTCGCGTGGAATGACCATGGAATGTCTTGCTTTATCAAAGAATTTTTAACTTTTGATAATAGCAGTTCAAAAGTATTCTGGGACATTCGAAAGTATTCGAAAAATTTAAGTTCGTCATCTAACAACATTGTATATAATGTTGAGAACTCTCTTTCTGTGTCCCTTTTTTTCCACAAGTCGTGCACCCACATTTTTCTCTTCCTTTCGTCTTCATTCTTTTCTTCACCCTCTTCTAAAATTACGGCAGTTATTGCTAATTCTTCGTCCGAAAAATCCGACATGTTTAGGAATTTTAATTTTGATGCTAACACTTTGGAAGACGCGCTACTACTGAATGATGAATCCTGCTGGCGAGAGTGCAGGTAACAGATCCTCGTAGGTACACTGCAACGGTGACCTACGGCGAGCTACGTCGACCTACGGTGACTTACGTCGAGTTACGGCGAGCTACGTCGAGCTACGGCGGCTTACGTTACGTTGCGTTACGGTACGCTACGTTACGTCGTAGTGTGTATCTACCTTAATTCTGTCAATGAAATGCAAAGAACCCACTCCAGCTGCACTCATGCAACCCCAAACTAATACGGACCCTCCGCCGTGTTTTACCGTGGGTCGAAAATTCTCCTTTTTATATTTGGTAGCTCTTTTTAGGAACGCCACCTTGCATTAGTCACTTTTCAATTTCATTTTTCATAATATCTATACAAAATCCATCTGATCCCTTAAATATAAGATACATATGGATTCAATATTATTTGTATACATTCATACAGCTGTGCGTGTGTCCTATATGAAAAGATTTCCCCGCGTTTCGCAAGCATTATTGCAGCTATAGCTTTTTCAGAGGTCAAAAGACAACAGTGTCTCAACAGTGAAAACTGCGTATGATGGTAGGCTGTGAAAGCCTCAAATATCTATTTTTACACTGTTTTATAATATTTAAAACTAAACGCATCTTCGAACAAAAATACTTCTATTATATGCGGAAAGAGTGAAAAATTTCATACGGGAAACGCATACAATTTCGTTTTTGAGAAAAAGTGGATTTTGTACATTATTTATTATTCTGGCTGTACGGTCTAGCGATATATATATATATGTGTGTGTGTGTGTGTTATTCGTATTTTGTACAAATTGCAAGCGCAAGTAAAATTATAAGACGAATTTGTATTATAATGTGTATCATACTGTATAAAGTGTATCTATGCATATTTGAAAAATAAATATTTTTGAAGAATAAAATTGTATACAAAATTAATTCCGGTATGTAAATAAAAACAACAGAAACAGCTTAATTTCTGCCGCCAAATTACTGCTAGGTATGTTAACAGCTCTGCTCAAATTCTCCCAACAATCTATCACCACGTCTGTAAACAGGCCTGCTCGAATTCTGCTCGAATTCTGCTCATACGCATGTCTACATCCCTATTCGAATACTGCCGACAATATGTTATAGGTTATGTTACCAGGCTCTCATCAAATTCTGCCAACATTCTTCGTTCATTGGTGTAGACACGCCTGCTGGTAGATCTATACGCAGTCGACGAAACAGATGCTTATGGTTCTGCCCGCAGGTGAAGCTAAGACCCTTCGAGCAGCCTGCCTATATTCTGCTTGCACCGTGTCGGTAGGGTACATGGATATTTCTTACCAGCAATCGTGAAATACATCTATATTACTATATGCATCATTTATTTTCGTTTTGTCTCGTCTTACAGTGAAAATCTGATTGAAAGTTCTTCAATTAAACTGTGATGAAAAGTAAAAGTGACACATAAACTGCAATTTCGATAATTACACCGACCGCTCAAAATTTGTCAACTGCACTATTTATAAATAGACAGTACTAGTCTCAAATCTTTCAACTGTCGGTGATTCCTTAAATGAAAAGGATTGCAACACCGGTTAAACTGACTTTTTCTTTCCATTATTAAGTTATTTAATGAACACAGTAAATTTTGTTCACAATCACGATTTACACAATAAAATCAATACACATTATGTCACATGTATAATTTTATAGCAATATTGCACGTGCAAGCGTACACACATGTGACACTACTGGCGCCGAAAACGTAAGTGCTCGTGAAAAATGGCCATGAACTTGACCATCCCGAGGTATCGATTATTCTCGATCAATATCACTGCGCGCGCACATGGATCATGTGCAATGTGCAGTTGACAAATTTTGAGCGGTCGGTGTAATTATCGAAATTGCAGTTTATGTGTCACTTTTACTTTTCATCACAGTTTAATTGAAGAACTTTCAATCAGATTTTCACTGTAAGACGAGACAAAACGAAAATAAATGATACATATAGTAATAGAGATGTATTTCACGATTGCTGGTAAGAAATATCCATGTACTTAATTTGTAATGACGAAAGAAATTACTCAATAACATTAAGTATCTTTTACAAAAATTTGATTACATGTAATATTATAAAAATATACGCAAATTTTCAATAAATCATGAAAAACATTTTTTTTTTGTGAATTTTCAAAATTATGAAAAAATATAAAGAATCGGAATCCCATTATGAAATTTTCACAGAAATTGTTGAAAACGCAGATCTTTAACATATAAATTTTTCAAAAAAATCAAAACGGATAAACATTTTTGAAAAAAATAATTTAACCTAAAAATTGAAAAATCATACCGAAAAAAACGAGTAAAATTTTTTTTATATTTTTCTTCAGAAAGTGCGCGAAAAATCCTTCAGAATGAAAAAAAAAGCACTCAAATTCGTCTATTTTTGGCCAAGTTACATCTATTAGAAGAAAAAACCGAGAGAATCGATATCTCGAAAACGGTTCGATAAAAAAATTTAAAAAGAACGGTAAAAAATTTCATTTAATGGGTAGAATGATATAAAAAAATTTTAGACAAATCAAAAAATCAAAGTTCCAAAACTGTCTGATTTGGCGTGGAATGCCCCATATACAAACGTATCATGTGTAGACTGCGGAAGTTTATGCATTTATGGCTATTTTAAAATTACAAAAACCTGTAAGGATGCCTACAGATATGAAAATAGAATAAAATATCAAAAATACGATACATTTTATAATATTTAGAAAATAAAACACAAATTTATTTAATATTCAGTTACTGTTTGTGTGATTATAAAAATACGAATTTGCATAAACTTCCGCAGTCTAATCATGTGTCTCGTTCCTCGATCACACCTGTTTAGAAACCATGATTTATTTTTTAATATCCATGACTGATACACTCGATCACATGTTTATCATACACATATTATGAATCATTAAAGTACTTTACTATTAAAACGCTTAATAATGGTCAGTACTTTACTATTAAAACGCTTAATAATGGTCATAATTATATCATTTTTAGAGTCATTTTCATCAAAAAAACATCACCATTTTATGGGTTCTAATTCTATGGCGATCAAATGCTACTGTAAACAAAATATTTTTATTAGTGAATGGGATGCTCCTGTTTGCTTACATTTTCGAACCCCCGGTGAGAGCGGGCTTCGAAAGGTTTGTTAAGAAAAAGTAATTATTTTTATTTATGTCTGTATCAATGTGTGTCCTTTTGTTTATTAATTTTGAAATCGAACATATACATTTAATTTTGAATAACGCGCCATGAAGTAGGAGGAGGGCAGATCCTTTTGTTGAACATTTTCCGTCTTTCTAATTCTACGCAGCATGTGAGTGATGTGAGGAGAAGGATCGCGATTGATCGCGATCGCGACGCACTTGCGTCCGCAAACGAAAATTATTTGTTTTGTTGTTTTATATGTGAAAATTTGAAAATCCATTTTTGGAACCGAGACGATTAGTCTAAAGCACTAAAGGCTGATATAAATAAGACTGTGTTATGTATTTGTTAAGGTAGGAAAACTTTATCTCCGTTAATTAGGTTAAGTATAAAACGTGACTACAACGTTCATTTATCCTATTAATTATCGCAGGCGCCTTTTCAAATGCAAATTATATATTAACGACAAATATACGACAAATTTCTATAAAACAACACCAGCATGTGATTTCCTCGAACTATCCTCGATCATAAAACAAGGGGGCTTCCAAGAAATGCAAACTGCTTCATCAGGTTATGAGCCCAGGGCAACTCTTGGAAAAGGATAGATGGAATCAACAGTCAGCGAAATATCGTGTATACAAAAACAGTATTATAAGTTACCATGCGTATAGTAAGTTAAGTTTCCATTTTCGAAGTAGTAAGTAAGCATTTTTTTTGTTTGTGTAAACTCGTTGGAAGTCAATTAATAATTTAAACTATCGTCATGGAGTCTGTCAAATCGCAATTGGAAATGTTATCTGAGGATTCTCAGGGAATTGTAAATTATATTTCCTGGCGGTTTAAATTAGAATTAACACTAAAATCAAAAGAATTGTTTGCGGTTGCAACGGGTAGAGTTGTAAAACTGGAAGGTCAGGAAAACGATGCTAGAGTCAAAGATTGGGTTAAGAAAGACATTGACGCCTAAATACTCATAGGTCTGAATGTAGGTAGTAAGATAGCCAAGAAAATCAGCAATTGTATATCGGCGTGTCAAATGCTGACAAAACTAGAGGTTTTGTATGGTAAAAAGTCAGATCAAACAGTCGAAGGTCTACAAAGACGTCTCTTTGCCTTTAAATATGATTCAAACAGGTCAGCTGTCGAGAACTGCATGACCGTTCAACAGTTTGCTGAAGATTTAGCTGCTGAAGGTGAGGAGATTAAAGAAAGCTGGATTTTATCTAGAATTCTGGGAACACTGCCGCCCAAACTTCATCATGTTCGTTCTGCATGGGACAACGTAAGTGGACATGAAAAAACATTTACTAAGTTAATTGAGAATCTACGTCTAGAGGAAGACAGACAAAATGAAGCTGAACAATCTACTGAGTCTACGTCTCAAAATGCACGTATATCAAGACACAGCAAGAAACCAGGTAAGAATAATATACCAAGAAAATCAACTGTTGATTGTTTCAAATGTGGTCTGACAGGACATGTGAAGAAATATTGTGAAAATAAACCATGTGCCAAGTATCTAGAATATTGCAAAAATAACTACTCATGTAATAACTGTAATCAGAAAGGTCATTTTGCAAAAGAATGTCCTAAATCAACTTCTGATCGAAATACTAATGAAAAACGTGATAAGTTTGAGAAAAATACTGTAAATAAATCTAATAGACGAGCTTTTATCACAATCGGTCTGTCAACCACTTCAATGAATCATATAAATTCAAATGAAGACAGCGAAAATTCCTGGTATCAAGATTGTGCTGCTACGCAGCATATGACTTTTCATAAGAAATGGATAACTAATTATGTTGAACTTGAAAAACCAGAAACTATACTGATTGGAGATGCCACTGAATTAGAAGGCATAGGTGTCGGCGATGTAGAAATGGAAGCATTCAACGGTCAAGAACGGAATGCTGTAGTATTGAAGAATGTCTTGTATGTACCAAAAATCAACTTTAATCTTTTCTCCGTGGCACAGATGCTAGACAAGGGGTATGTGCAGACTGCAGACGCACACCAGTCTGTGTTTCGGACATTTGATCAAGAAACTATCGTGGCAATGGCCAAACGTGAGAGAAACTTGTACAAGATGATGCTTCGACCTGAGAAGCAAGAAAAATGTCTGCTGACTGCGTCTATCAAAACTTGGCATGAAAGATTGGCTCACCAAAATGTCAGGTACGTCAGGAACATTTTGGACAGAGGAAATATTATGTACATTGATGATTGGAACGATTATGTCTGTGAAGGATGTGCTTATGGGAAGCAGCATCGTATCTCATCCAAGAAACTTGAAAGTTGCGGAAAATATCTTGGATGTGATTCATGTTGACTTATGTGAGATGAATATTCCGTCTTTAGGAGGAGCCAAATATTTCTTGTTATTTAAGGACGATTTTTCTCATTTTCGAACTGTCTATTTCTTGAAAACGAAGGATGAGGCCACTTCCAAACTGATTACATTTATGAATATGGTAGAAAATCAATTTGAGAAGAAAATCAAGTATTTGAAGTCAGACAATGGAACGGAAATAAAAAAATGCAAACACCAAGAAAATTCTGGAGGAACTTGGAGTGTTTCATGCAAAAACAAATGCATATTCGCCTCAACAAAACGGTCGAATCGAAAGGGAAATGCGTACAATTGTCGAGGCAGCTCGAACTGTCATACACGCAAGAAATTTAGAAGAAAATTTATGAGCAGAAGCCGTAAATTATGCGGTATTTACATTGAATCAGACTGGAACGAGTTCTGTGAAAGACAAAAGCCCTGCTGACTTGTGGTTTGGACGAAAAATGGACATAAATAAAATGAAAAGTTTCGGATGCGACTGCTATGTATTAATTCCAGATCACAAACGGACAAAGACTGGGAAGAAATCAATGAAGGGTTTTCTTGTTGGTTATGAAGTAGATTCACCCTGTTATAGAATCTTTCTGACAGACGAACATGATGTTATCAGCTCTGATAACGTAATATTTAACGAGAAAATAGGAACCGAAAAGAGTCATACTGGAATTGAAGTACTAACAGAAGAAAATTGTAATGAAAATCTGAAAGGAAATTTCGAAGACTCTGACTCCGAAAGCTCGAATTCAGAAAGTTCAGTCGAGTATAATTCAGCAAACGATTCACAACTCAGTGTTTCTGATAATTGTAATGAAATGTTGGAAATACAAAATCAAAACATATCGAGACGAACAAATCTGCGTGATCGCAGAAATATTAGAATGCCTGTCAGATTTCATGATTATGACATTGAGTGTGATCAAGCAAAGGGTAACAGCAACACAGCTTTGATAGGAAGTATATGTGACGTGTCAGTCTCTGAAGCTATAAAAAATAAAAATTGGTATAATGCCATGTGTGAAGAGTTCGAGTCACTAAATAAAATGAAGACATGGAATCTTGTCAAACTGCCTGAACATGTCAAACCCTTGACGTGCCGTTAGATACTACGAGTAAAAGAAAACGGACGAATGAAAGCCAGATTGGTTGCTAGAGGTTTTGAACAAGAAAAAGGAATAGATTATCTGGAGACTTTTAGTCCTGTCGCACGACATGCATCAATCAGACTGATATTAAGCTTTTCAGCTTCAAATAAAATGAAGTTGGCAACTTTCGATGTTAAAACAGCGTTCTTGTATGGAGACCTGAAAGAAGAAATTTATATGTATCAACCGGAAGGATTTACTGACGGTACTGATCGCGTATGCATATTGAACAAAAGCCTGTACGGCTTAAAACAGTCTCCGAAGAATTGGAACGAAAAATTTTCAACCTTCTTGAAGACGTTAAAATTTGAAAACGCTGATGACGATCCGTGTATTTATTATAATCCATGTAGGAGTGTTATTGTTGTACTGTTTGTTGACGACGGTCTTGTAGCAGGAGAGAACAAAGATGAAATACTTGAAGTGCTAAATGGACTGAATAAGGAATTCGAGATTACATTTGACGAAAAATTACCAAATTGTATATCTTATCTCGGGATGGAAATAAAAAACAATTCAAGTGGAATTTATGTAAGCCAACCAAAGTATACGAAGAAAATACTATTGCAATTTAAATGTGAAGAGTCAAATCCGGCATACACACCTATGGAACGCGGGATGGTAACAAATCAAGAAAATCTCACAAATGACAAACCACTGAACAATTCTAAACCATATCGAGAGGCAATTGGAAGTCTGCTATATTTATCTACGATCTCACGTCCAGACATAAGTTTCGCTGTAAACTATTTAAGTAGATTTAATAATAATCCCATGATGAGTCACTGGAAGATGGTTAAAAGAATATTTGCATATCTACGAGGTACTACAGACTTTGGAATATTTTTCAATGGAGACAGTACACTTGTGGCTTACACTGACTCTGACTACGGTAGAGATACTTTCACTGGACACTCCACAAGTGGCGTGTTGATTATGAGGGGAGGTCCAATAGTATGGTATACACAAAAACAGAGACTCATAGCTACCTCAACAGCTGAAGCAGAATATCGAGCAGCTGTCTCGTCTATAGATGACATATGCTGGATTCGACGCATTGGGCAGGAATTGAAAATATTAGACTTGAAGAAACCGACGATATTGTATGTGGATAATAAATCTGCTATACACATGCTTGAAAATATCCATGAAGGGAAAATAACAAAAGGGAAGAAACATATAGATATTCCCAGAAAATTCATTCAGGAGCACATAGGCAAAACTGTGGAGTTACGTCATATCGTGAGTTCGGAACAGCTGGCCGATATATTCACAAAACCATTGGTTCGAAAGACCTTTGTAGAACTTCGTACAAAAATAATTAAGGAGGAGTGTTAAGAAAAAGTAATTATTTTTATTTATGTCTGTATCAATGTGTGTATTTATGTCATCAATGTGTTATTTATGTCTATATCAATGACTAAGCTTATATTATAATTATCCTTTCCTAGTTAACATTATTAAATCAAAGATACATATCTCCTAATATTTCGATAATACATTAAAAATATAATAACGAAGCCTTAAATTATAAAATGACGCCGCATTTAACATTAAAATTCTACAGGTATTTCCAGATAGCTACTCTATAAAGAATGATCGAATAAACGAATGGTTCAATATAACAATCATAAATAATACGAAGACAGAGAAATATTTAAACTATTTGCATTTAATCTAATCTTGTAAAAGCTAACTTAAGTTTATTCGTATGAACTATTTTGGTTTTATTTGTTCCTATCGCTATTTCTACATTTAAATCATCAAATAGTCTAATTATCTTGTACGGTCCTAACCAACTAGTTCCAAATTTAGATGTTTTTGGTTCTCTTAATAAATAAACATCATCACCAACTCTAAATTCGCGTGGATTTACATTTTTATCGTAATGTTTTTTACTCCTTTCTTTTGCTCTCTCCAAGTTTGCTGTCGCTGTCGCTTGAGTTGTACTGATTTTTGAAAATAAGTCATCCAAATAGTCAACAAATGTCCGGGGAATTTCCTGTTTAGCAAATTCAGAAGGAATAATTGCCCTTACTCCAAATACAAGCTCATGTGGGGTAAAACCAGTTGCCTCGTGTACAGAGGTATTATACGAAAAAATACCGAATCGAATCCAATCGTCCCAGTCAGTTTTTGTGCAATAATGCTTTAAATAATTTACGAAAACTCTATGAGCTCGTTCCAATGATCCCAGTGATTCTGGGTGGAATGCAGTAGAGGTTATCTTTTGTATTTTGAAAATTTTGCAAAAGTGATTCATTATTTTGCTCACAAAATTGGTTCCTTGGTCAGTATGAATGACCCGAGGGCAACCAAAACGACTAATGAAATGTTCAGCTAGAGCAGTTGCAACAGTTATGGAATCAATATTACTAAGTGGAATTGCATCTGAATATTTGGTAAGGTTATCTTGAAGAGTAAGCAAGTAACGATGTTGTCTTCTTGTTACAGGTAGGGGACCCACAATATCCATTTGGACCTTTTCAAATGCTCTTTCCGGGGTATCTGTTACTTTCATTGGTTGCTTTGTCTTTGCAGAAAGAATTTTATTTCTTTGACAACTGGTACAAGTACGTACAAAATCTGCGATCTCTTTTCCCATTTTTGGCCAGTAAAAATCTTCTCTAATTCTCTTATAAAGTTTGCGAGTTCCCTGGTGACCCCCTACAACAGATTCATGATACTCCTTTATGATAGAAGATCTTCTAGGTACAGAAGGAATTATTACTTCACCCGTGCAAACTGTAATTGTATATTCTGGATTATTAAACTTCTGTTTCAGGAGAAATTCAACAGAATCCCATCTGATTGGATCAATATTGTTATTATTTTGAGAAATGCTAACAGTTTTTGCATCTAATGAATCCATAAGATATTTCAAAGAAGTTAACGCTGACTCAAGATGAATCGAATCTACCTGATCTGTGGAACATGCTTTAACGAAAAGATGGGGAGAAACCATAGTTTCTCCAATATTCAAGTCATATTGTTTCATTTGTTCTAAAGGAAGTTTCTTTTGAGTTGATAAATCATCACTAATTTGTGATACAACTTCATGATCGAGAGAGAAAAAGTGAATTATATTATCACGACGCATACTAAGGTAATCTTTACTATAATAAATATTGGGAAGAGATAAATTATGTGATATGGATGTAGATGGGGAGTTTGTAGTCAAGACTCTAATTTTATATTGTTCATTTAGGTCATTGTTTTCTGAGATCTCATCTATGGAGGATCGTGTCAAACCATTCACGGACTCAGTCACCAAAAACCCAGGTATCACAACCTCTGCCAAGGCATCAGCCTCAATAAAACTGGACTCGTCAGTCCCTGCCGTGACATGAGCCGCGGATCCCAAGTTGCGTATCCAGAACGGGGTATCTTTTTTGAAGACCTTGCCGATAGTCTCTGGATCAGACAGAGCTTGGGCATCCTGAGGTTTAGGGACAGCCCCTAACGGGGTCCAGAGCGGGGTGTCTTTTTTGAAGACCTTGCCGATAACCTCCGGACAGCCGAGTCGAAGTACATTCCCATCACCTCCCATGAGCGATCCTCCAACTTATCCTCCAAATTATCTACAGTACCATCACTGTCAACATTGGATTTTGTGGAGAACCCACTCTGCTCCGGTATTTCTACCGTAGGGGAAGACGATTCATCCTCTTCATCCGCAGTAAAATATGCGTCACTGTCCGTTAAATTCATCAACCTTATCAGACTCCAAAAAGATCTCAGACTGACCATTTACAACTTCCTTATGAGTAAGGAAAACAGCAGCAATTAACTTTTCATTATTCTTTTTATTTCCGTCTAAGTCATTATTCTCATCTTTTTCAGAATTTGAAAGAGGCAAATCGCCGGCGCCTGCGACAACCCCTCGCAAATGCTTAGAAGAAGAGATGCAAGTACTGTCCGTCTCAATATTATTAGATATGGGAGTAGTAATTGGAGCAGAAGGAATCTCATCCGGTTTAACAGGATCTAATGGATTTTGGGATAATGCATCTGCATTGGAATTTTTCTTCCCTGGTTTATACACTATACTATAGTCATATTCATTTAACCTGATTCGCCATCTCATGATTCGAGAGGTAGGATCCTTTACATTGTGTAGCCAAACCAATGATCTATGGTCAGTGACTAAAATAAATTGATGCCCATATAAATAAGGTCGGAAATGATCCACAGCAAATACGATGGCTAACAATTCTTTTTCTATTGTGGAGTAATTAGTTTCTGCTTTATTTAGAGTTCGAGATGCATACGCAATGGGAAGATCTTTTCCAATTTCTCCCTGACTCAATACAGCTCCTACAGCGTAATGCGAAGCATCAGTGGTTACGAGAAACACTTGCTTAAAATTCGGAAATTGAAGCAATGGTTCGGAGCAAATTATATCACGTAACTCCTCAAAAGCAGATTGAGCAGCACTATTCCAAACAAAAGAAGTATCTATCTTCAAGAGCTGAGTTAAGGGCTTGGCGATTTTAGCCATTTGAGGAATAAAACGCCGATAATAGCCAATCAGACCCAAAAATTGCTTCACATTTTTCTTACTCGTTGGAAGAGGAAATTGTTTCACAGCCCTAATTTTCCCAGGATCGGATTTCACTCCTTCAGACGATATGACATGCCCTAGATAAACAATTTCACGACAAAGAAAATGACATTTCTCGGGTTGCAAAGCTAAGCCTGCATTTTGCAATCGTGCCAAAAGATTTTTTAATTTACGAGAATGTTCTTCGAGGGAAACAGCATAGATTACAATATCATCCATATAGACGAATAATTCTATTCCCTGCAAACCTATTAAACTCGTAATGGCCATTGGGAGTCGAAAAAGCAGTCTTTGTTCGAGATTTAGGGTCCACGGGGATCTGATGAAATTCAGAAGCCAAATCGAGTGTACTAAAATATTTTGCTGCTCCAAGTTGATCTAATATGTCTGTAATATTTGGGAGTGGATAAGCATCGCTAACTGTTTTCTCATTTAATTTGCGATAGTCTATGACCATACGCCAACGTGGTTTACCAGCAGAATCCGATTTTTTCGGAACTACCCAAACTGGTGAGTTATAAGGTGATGAAGATGGTTGGATTATACTATTTTCTAACAATGCACTAACTTGCTTCTTTATTTCCTCTTTATGAACAGGTGGAAATCTATATTGCTTGGTATTTATTGGGACCTCATCCGTTGTGGCTATTGTATGCTGCAGGATATTGGTAAAACCTAATTTATCCGATGCAAGATAAAACTGATTAGGAAATTCATTGATAATTTCCAAAATACTGGTTCGTTCAACTTCATTTAGACTAGTCAAATTCAAAAGTTTAACGATTTGTACCATTCTACAAGCACTAACCTTGGATAGATCTACATGTGGATTTCCCGTATGTGAAGAACGGAATGCGGGTAAATTCTCTGAAAATGCTTCTAACTCGACTGGTGGTACATTCACAGTGACACAATCAGGTGTTGTGTTTATTGCATAAATTTTTGCAAATCCGTTTTGCTGGGTAACTAGAGCCTCTCCTATATAAACACGTGGATGACTCATTAATCGCCTTACATATCCTACTTTGGTTTTAGGATTTTTAATAGGAAGAGCTATGAGTGTCTTCGAACGCGGAGGTAAATTAAAAGACGATGATGACAAAAAGAAAAATTTTTCATTACCAAGCTGCAAACTATTGGCTGTAGTATCACCGAACTTCAAAATTGCACCTTGATTTTCTAGGAATGGCATTCCTAAAATTCCTGTCTCAGCAATAGGAAATCTATCATGGACTACTTGAAACTGCACTTTAACATTCCGAACTTTAATGACGACTTCACCGCGCGTACGTAAATTTCTCGAATCGATTCCAGTGAGGTGATAAATAGTCTCAGTATTCACCGATACACTAGAAATTATGCCGCTTTGTTTTATTATGTTTAATTGTGATCCCGTATCAATCAAAAAACTAGCGAACCCTTGAGGAAAACAATTATGCTCTAATTTAACTACGGGTAAACAACTAGTTCCTTTTACTTTGATTTGGAAACAGTCTCGTTTGAATTGACGCTTGCAATCAAAGGTTCCTTCCACGTCGCGTCCTTCCGTGGAAACCTCTTCGAGTTTAAATGGTTCTGATTTATAGAGTTACGAGGAAATGTATTTTCGCGATGACGGAACGTTTTGACTCTGCTTCTTATAGCAACGTGCTTCCGAATGCCCAGTTTTCCTACAATAACCGCATCTACGTTCTTGATTCGGGAAATCTACTCGAATATCTCTATTTTGAGGGCAATGACTACGCAAATGTCCTATTTGATTGCATTGAAAACACTTGCTATCTTTAAAATTTGTTTTAAAAATTTTGGCATCTCGAATAAAAGATTGTGCAGATGTGGAAGGTTTCTCCTTCTGAACTAGCGCTTCCTCTAAACTACTGGCGATATCGATTGCAGCCTCAAGATCTTTTATATCTTTATCCTTAACAAGGAGAAGTTTTATCATTTGATTATGTAGACCGTTAATAAAACTCGTTATTACTATATTATTTAATATGCCGTTTACAAGTATTAAACCAATTGCTAAATTATTATAGTTAATAGTTAATTTAATTCTTATAAGTTAATCTTATAAATTTTCCAATCATTTACCTTATAAATGACCTTATGTATAGGTCGTTGAACTCGTTTTAAGATCCTCCATCATGATACGGAAGCAAAAACATACCGATCCATTTAAAAAAATGGAGGTGACCTTCAAATGTCCGAAGTACCTCCACCTGCAAAAAAACTATTATCGCCACCGGATGGCCCCCTTCGTACTGTGCAATTTTATTTCAGCAAATATTTCTGTGAAACTTATATAGTTTCCGAGATATCTGAGGTGCTAATAGTTATTGCCCCATCCTGTATATCTCTCAATTTGAAGAAAGTTTGCGTTGTGCTATATCTTTCTTCTACTCTTTTCTTTTGATGCATAGTGCGTATGAATATAGGCTGCGCTGCAGCTACGGCTTTCTTGTCCATTTTGTCTTCATTGT
The DNA here is from genome assembly GCA_030770465.2 of Perdita meconis. Lineage (NCBI taxonomy): Eukaryota > Metazoa > Arthropoda > Insecta > Hymenoptera > Andrenidae > Perdita > Perdita meconis. The sequence continues at coordinate 18,705,218 of JASKOS020000006.1, read as the reverse complement.
CAGACCTTTTCTGAAAGCCCTAACCCCAGGGGGGCTTGTGCTCCCCCAGCCATCCCCCTAAACACAGGGCCAAGTCTCTTGATTTGACTCTACGCTTACGTTTCCGAAGGGTCCGCGAATCTGCGGAAGAAAACTTTACCAGGCTCGGCTCGCCAGAAATGCTCAAATGTAAACACCCCTTCTTACTGACGAGTCCAGTGGCGGATCCCGGGGACGAAACGCATTACCGTAACTTCTTCCCCACGTTAATCGTAATCGCCACAACGGTTGTGGGGGAAATGAAAAGGAAGTTAAACGTTTCGTCCCGGGATCTGCTATTGGACTCGTCAGTAAGGCTTGCTAGCAGATCCCTGCCTTAGACGCGGTAGTCTAAGAATCGGGAAACTTCTATACAGGGTGTAACAAAAATGTTGCAGTTCCTTGAAACAGTTAATTCCTGAGGTGATTTTAAACAACTTTTTCCTTAGCGAAAATGTTAGGTGGGGCTTTGTTAACGAGTTATTAACGAAAAACACCGACCAATAGAAGCACGAATACAGTGGATGAATTTCAGCGCGGGCTCGAGCTGTGAGTAGTATTGGCCCGCCATCGTCCGCGTCATCATTAATCCACTGTACACGCTCCCCGATTGGTCGGTGTTTTTCGTTAATAACTCATTAACAAAGCCCCACCTAACATTTTCGCTAAGGAAAAAGTTGTTTAAAATCACCTCAGGAATCACCCCTTTCACGGAACTGCAACATTTTTGTTACACCCTGTATATACGAACGGCGATCGAATCAACCAGAAGCGCGAAATATAAGCCTTGCCACAGCGCCGGGAATTGACCCTGGTGGCAAGGCCGTCAATGACTCATCCCCACACGGTATAGGATCTTGGTATTGGCTAATTGAATCAACAACACTCAATCCCATAGATTATTAAACTGATATTTTATTCTCTATGTAACGATTACAAATTCATAAATCGCGCACTACGTTCAAATATTGCATTTGCGAATGCCAGAGAGAAGGAAGACAGTCTTCTGTCTTTTCTGCGCCTGCACTATCATACTCCATTATGAATGTAGTAGTGAGAGGGGAAACTCGTTCCCTACAACGGTAGCGCTGTTAGTGCCATCTCTTATACAATTCTTGAACTTTGATCGAAGACAACGCCTCTGAAGAGATGTAATCCTACTAAATCCGTAATTTCCTCTCTGTTAGTAGGAAGGGGAACCAAAACAATAGACGAGTTTCTATCTGAAGTGGTGCACTTGAAACCGTTATACTTTGAGAAAAGAACAGTTCGCCTATTTGAGTGTCACCCCCCTGATGAAGATCTCATCATACCGACTGGATTAAATTGCCCTTCTCGAGACTCTAACTCTACCGATTCGATTAAAACTTTCAACTTTATCGACACAGATCCGTGCTTCCAACTTTACCAACACAAAATAAGATGTTTCCGCCCGTGTGCTTGTTCCAGTCCCAGTCCCACGCTCGCGCATTTGCTCGCATACTCGCATCACGCACGCATAGAGATGGGATCGGTGGACAGGGCAAGGCTTCGTTTCGTGGTGTGTGTGTAACAGTAATATAACTGGTGAGAATTTAGTAACAGTTTTAACGACGCTTCCCGTTCGAGAGTACGCGCCGCCGTCCCGTGCATTGTATTTTAAAAGGGCAATGATACCATGAATACTATCAGGTGTTTTGTGCTTGTTTTCCTAATTGCAAGTAATTCAGTTACTTTCGCATGTGAGTATATCTTCTGCTACCGATTATCAAATATCCCGTCGCCGCGATCATTCATTCCGAGGTGATTCAATGCAGCCAAGCCCATTTCACACAACATGGCGTAGTTAACATGTATCAGAATTAGTAGAAAATGAATAAATTGTCATTTCTAATACGATTAGATGTTCATTAACGTTTAGAACTTTAGAACTTTCAACTATCTACAATTCTAATATGTCAAGATTACGCACTTGCTTCCCTGCAATCTGACTAGCCATACTATGTTATGGTTGTTACATAAAACTTTTCGGCTAAATTAATCGATCGATGTTTATCCCGTAACAAAGTCAAGGCAAACTATTATATTTACAGTAGTATCATATATTAAGTTTTTTTAATTATTCTTTTCTAATGGTTGTATCAATTTTATCCAGACGATGAATGTAACGAACCACTTTTGGACAGCGCTCAATTAACAGCCACTTCGTCGTTGCCCGAGAGAGGACCGTACAATGCTAGGCTCAACGGTAAAGTTCCTTGATAATTCTCTCCATATTTTGTATTGCACTTTTCCATAGTGATATTTATTCCGTAACGTTTATCGTATTACTGTTTCTCGTAACAGTATAAGAATATCCCACTATCGGTAGTTTGTTGCTTGCTATCTATACGTTACTATATATTAAGAACGTCTCTACAAAATTGTCTCTATATTTGTGTTACAATTGCTTCCTTCCATCTATATTTACAATTACGCTTAATAACAACACAGGTAGTGTATCACGTATTATTTTGTACGCGTCTATGTCTGAATTACAACACTTACAAGGTGCGATCGAAGCACAGTATTCCCTCGATATATCCTCGCGCCTCGAGACCGGAAACAAGAGCATATCGTTTGGGTCGCACTTCTTCGCAATGGTTTGTAGCATTCCGAACGTGGCAAGAGAAAGAGACAGAGGGTTGAGAGACTGATGCTTGAGGCTGACCATTGTAAAACGAGAATTCGGTTGTCTCTTTCCCACTGACCATTGACGAGTCTAATTTTTCACCATAGCAGTCTAAAAGTGACACCACTGCACAGTGGTCCAGAGAGCGGCGTTTTGTGGCCAAAATTCATATCGTCATCATTTCTATTACTTTCAACATAAATTTGTTTTGTATGGTATAATACGACTATTTACATTATTAAAATGCATTATTTAAACAGAAATAGTAGGTAATTGTTGTGTACAAAAGAACGAAATATTATAGCTAAAAGTTAAAACATCTTTCTGTTTACTTTTTTAAATAAAACTTATTTTTTTATGGTTGAATTCAGTTGCATATATATGAAATAAGATTTCTAGAGAACAGGAAGTAGTATAAATCTCTCAAACTGTAAAATAATGTAATGTGAAATTATAATTTTGTACCCACTAAAAATTGAAATGTTGATCTTCATAAATTTGTAAAATTAAAATGTAAAACTGGTTAAACATTTACCTCATATTAAAATAGTATTGACGCAATGTATCTATGACAAATGGATTAGAAAATATTAGGCTGGTTCATCTCCTGGATTTATTCTATACAGAAAAGAGGAAATAAAGAAGCAGTTTAGACTATTGTAAGAGACAACATTGATAAATATGCAACTAAAAAATATAAGTACCTGATTATTATAATTGTAATTCTAATTCCAAATCATCAAGATAACTAAATATATTTGCTATGTCATTTTCGTTATTTGTTTCTTCTTCAGAAGTCGTAGATATAAATGTTGATGCCTCTTATTCAATAGACGGTGAACTTATTAGTGATAAAACTTCGTGTGGCAGTTTGAGCTTTTCAAACTGTTGGTTGTGTATTCTGTTTTTTAGACTAACAGACTAGCTGAAGATAAGGTTCACGCAATAGAAACATCGCAGAATTCGGTCCGCCTCTATTAGCTACCGCGATCGTATAGCGACACGTGTTTCGAGCATTGAATACGGCTTGCCACTATTCCTTAAAATCCGTATATAACTTGAAGGTTGCAAGAGGTTGCACTTGAAATCTGCATGATCTTGACAACAATTGTGCAAGCTTTCATATAAAAAAAAGTCTGATATTTATAACTTTTCATCATTATTTTATAATCGTCATCAAAGATTTAATTGTTGTAAATTCTGTACTGTTTATACGTGGATTAAACAATGCTTACAGCACATATATATACTTAACATATACCTACTTACTTACGTAACTGTATACTACAAATCTATATTTTGAGATTCTGTAACAAATAATTCAATGTTTAAGGTTTACTTAAAATTTCATAGTTTTGACTTTACAATTTTATATCTGGTGACAGAATTGTCTGAAACGATGAGTTATATGTTTGGATTTTAAAGCTTCAAGATATTTTTAACTCAAAGGGAAACAAATTTTTCCGAAATGTTGAAGTTGAAAAATTGACTTTTGGCCACAAAAAACCTGTTTTTGGACCACTGTGCACTGTATTACTGGCATTCTCCTGATTAAAATGACACCAAATCTCATGTAAATCGGCCTATTTTTAACGAAATTAACATTTTTATACGTAAATCAAACTTGTAGTCAAACAAAGTCTGTAGTGCGTGGTTTAGGCGAGGATATATCAAGGGAATACTGTAATAGCACGAGCGGGAAGAGGCTAATTTCTTTTAGGAATACGAGTTAACAATGCAAAGACATTTTTCTCATTTAACGTTTCAAAAATCAAAGCACAGATTTTCCATTTGCTGAGTAACCGTTTTAATTAATTGAGTTATCTACAACTGGTTAATAACTTCCTTTTCTGATTTATACAGGGTGATTCTCTCGCCAGGGGACATAAAGCAATTGTCGACGTTTAAGCATCGCAGAGGCAACCTTGTTACTGAAAAGGACCGAACACTTGGTCGTCGACTTCTTAATGGTCCGCCAATGGTTTAGGCCTTTTCAGTGACGAGGTTACCGCTGTGATCCTTTAAAAGACAGGACTTCCTTTGCGTCCCCTAGCAAAAGAATCGCCCTGTATAACAGAGATACAACAGACATTGAAATCCCCATCTTTATTGTTATACGGTATTGTGAATAATTATAAACTCAAACATTATTTCTTTAATATGTATTTATAAGATACCGCTGATTGTGCCTGGATATGTTTATGGTTAAGGGTAGGTTTATGTTGGAGCAACGATAAACGATAAGAGCGACGAAACAGTAGGAAAACAAAAGAGAAAACATCTTTCTCTCTTGTACTATCCTATTCACATCATCGCTCTTATCGTTTATCGCAGCTCCAACATAAACCTACCCTAAGGGATCAGCACTGGTTTATCGTACATATTTTTAAGAATTTTTTTTTTCATACTAAAATTTATTTTTACATTTCCATCTCTCCACACATAAAAATAGAAGTTTTAAAGTAATAGAAAAAATGCTTGTTCCTGGCCGACGTGATATCTGGACTTTGGAACATTTAATAACAAAAAATCGAGTAGTTTCTTAAAAAGTAGAGTTGTCACTATGGTTGGATGTAAAATTTTTCACTCCCGATGAAAAATAACAAAATTTTCGACTTTTGAATTTTTCGACCCTTTTTTTACAACTTAAATTGTTTAAAAATATGGTTAAATGTAAATGGATATTTATAATTCTACTTCGGATTGAAACTATGTGTGTTCGGAATAATCCCTGAAAAGGGTATAGCCGAATAAGGGGGTCAAAGGTGCCCCCAAACCGATTTGGACTTACGATGAGTCATTTGAAAGGTCATGCAGAAAAAACAATTTTTACCAAGTTTTAACCCTGTATCGCATCTGGGGGGGTAGTAATGGGGAAAAATCAAAATTCATGTTTTTGGCCAATTACGCCAATGGTATCGGACAAAAAATTCTGAAAAAAATCAGAGATATGCTAGTTATCAATACACATATTATAGAATTATTTCAGACTTTTAGATTAAAAACTCTACCTGTGAAAAATAAAAAACTCAAAAAATTGCAAAAAATGCCGATTTCATATTAAAGCAGATTCAATACCACATCCATGTTTTTACAGTAAATAGGTATTATTGATACCAATACTCTGAATTTTTTTCAGATTTTTAGATTTGGTGCGCCATGTCGAGAAAAATCAAAAACCGATTTTTTCGTAGCTTTTTGCCTGTCAGAATTACTTATACGCAGTATTTTCGTGTAAGGTTTGTTAAATAAGTGTTTTATAGGGTTCTCAATGAATTGGTATACAACAAGACAGTAAGAATTGAAAAATTCACTGAAATCAGTCGATTAATACAATGCTAAGCGCCTTAAGTTCTATAAAAGTAGCGATTGTTTCAACGGCGTCGGTGGCGCAGCGATAAAGTGTCGAGCTGCTAAATCGCTGCACACTATCTGAAAAAAATTCAGAGTATTGGTATCAATAATACCTATTTACTGTAAAAACATGGATGTGGTATTGAATTTGCTTTAATACGAAATCGGCATTTTTTGCAATTTTTTGAGTTTTTTATTTTTCACAGGTAGAGTTTTTAATCTAAAAGTCTGAAATAATTCTATAATATGTGTATTGATAACTAGCATATCTCTGATTTTTTTTTTCAGAATTTTTTGTCCGATACCATTGGCATAATTGGCCAAAAACATGAATTTTGATTTTTTCCCCATTACTACCCCCGCAGATGCGATACAGGGTTAAAACTTGGCAAAAATTGTTTTTTCTGCATGACCTTTCAACTGACTCATCGCAAGTCAAAATCGGTTTGGGGGCACTTTTGACCCCCTTATTCGGCTGTACCCTTTGAGCCCAATCGGTGCAATAGGTTTTTGTAAATCGTGTCGGCGAGGTCGAAAAACGTTGTTTCGAAAAAAACGCGTTTAAAGTTTTTATCATAAAATCGTAAAAAAAAAGCGTCGTACCCTCAATCAGCGATGCCTGCTCCATACATTATTCCTTCAGCTTCTTCATAAGCATCATTTTCTTGCAATCTTTCCAATGTTTTTAGAAAATCGAGTTTAAAAAAAAATAAACCCGTACTGATCCCTTAAACAGTAAGAACTTCTGTATGTAAACAGTTTCTTATTGTCATTTGCTGGCACAACTTATTTGCTAAATATTACGCAATGTGATTCTTAGAATTGTGAATATTTATAGATTCAGGTGCTGTTTCTAAGCTCGTTGATACAGATCCCGTGGATGATTGATGATTGATTTAGTAAAATAATATTAGAATTGGTATTTAAAAGCAGTTTATTTTAAGATTCGTTAGACAGTTTTCAGCTGTTCACTATGCCACATGATACAGAATTAAATGATTTAGAAAAGCAACGAATTATTGATTTTAGAAGCTGTGGAAGAATACAGCAACATATTGCAAATTTAATTAACGGATCTCAGAGTGTAGTAAGGAATTTCTTAAAACTTGATGTTAAAAATTATGGAAAAGAAGCAACCTAAGAGATCAACATGGTTTTAAAATACTATAAAACATACGATTTAAAAAAAAAAATGTAAAAAACTGGAATTTCCTCACAGAAAATTGTAAGTTATTTCAATTTGAAATGTGATTCAAATTTAATAAGAAAGTAAGCTGTATAGTCTGAAAATGAAAATATCAAAAATGTTACGAAAATCAATATTGAAAAAGGCACATTGATGCAGAAAAATTTATCTAGAAATGAAACATCTGGAAACATATAAATTGGAGCAATGAAATCGTTTAATTTAGATGGGCCTTATGGCTTTAATTACTATGAGCATAATCTAAAAAACGAAAAACAGCTTATTTCATGGAAGCCTTAAGGTGGTCAATCAGTAATGATTTGAACAGCATTTAAGAAGAATTTTAAAAGTGAAATTGTTTTTGTAAAGGGTAAATTTAATGCTATAGGATATTAGAAGATGTTGCACGACCAATTATTGCTTTTCATATCCGAAATGGAAGACAAAAAAGCAATTTTTCATCAAAACAATGTTTCTGTTCATATAGTTATCACAAAAAAAAATGATTATAAGATTTTGGAATAGAATCTGATCAAGAACCTGTGTGAAATTCTATTCTGGGAAGTTTACAATCATCAAGCCATCCAAAATATTGTTGATCTTAAAAAAATAATAAAATCTGATTGAGCAAACGTTTAAAATACAACTTTAAATAATAAATACAATATTGAACAAAAAAGTAACAAAATTAGCATTGAGCTTATATTTTTTCACAGCTAAAAATACAATTTTAAGAGAAAATTTCATTTTTTCTAGACTTCAAAGGAAGACAATTTTCGTTTATTGTATCTTCAGTTCTGTTTTATATTATAATACCGAACTATGTAAACGATTTTGTCAATTTTTGTTTTAATATTATGTAAAATCTAAAAATAGGGTTGAGTTTATAATTATTCATGATGCTGTATAGAAAACAGTACTTTCAATCTCCAAATGCAGAATAGCTACTTTGAACTCGTTATTAAAGATTTTTAAAACCTTCACGAATTGTATTTTAGTCAAATACCCAACAAATCTTCAGAACGGATTTTCAGAAATATTATATCTAAAACTTTGTTCTATACTTTTAGTTTATTTTTTAATAAGAAATGACCTCTTCTCCAATTATGCTATCATTTCTGCAACGTTGTGTATGTACAACATTAAGAAAGTTTTAGTGTGTTAAATGGCTCTTATCATACGAACGCCCACACATCTGCTCTAATTAAAAGAGCTTTAGATCTGGATTGGGTGAATTGAACTCTCTGACTCATTGCACAGTTATTCTGTACATCCGATTTAATTTTCCCATGATAAATAGTAAAGTCAACACTTTTATGAAAGAAAAAAATATTTTTACAACTGTTATAAATAGAATTCTTAAACGAATATGTTATTGTAACTAAAAAAAAGTAATGTTATTATCTTGTCTATTTGCTTCAGGTGGATGCTAAAGAATAGCCTGGTTTTTAAAAACAAGATCTTTTAGAAAACACTATTTTCGCGAGTGTATTCAATTAATGAATACAGTTAACATTGTAAAAATGTTTCAAAGTATTCGCTGGGCATTCAATTGGAAGGAATGGAATCCAAGCGAAAAGGACTTTGCATATGCGATTTCTTGTCTGCAATTAGAAGAGAAAGAGAGATTAGGGAGATTTGCCTTTCGTAAAGACGTTAGGGCTTCTCTCATAGGTAGATTATTGATGAGAAAGTTTGTGAACGAATATGCACACATTCCATATAATGATATAGCATTTGCAAGAGGCGAACATAATAGACCTATTTTAAAAGATACTTCTTTAGGTATAAGTTTTAATGTGTCCCATCAGGGTGATTATACGGTACTAGCTGGCGAGACAAGGGATGTTAAATTAGGTGTAGATATAATGAAACTTGAATATACTGGTGGTAAACAGGTGTCCGAATTTTTTCGCATAATGAATAGAAATTTCTCGTTTGCCGAATGGGTCGAAATAAAGAGATCGCCCATAGAATCAGAACAAATTAATATGTTTTGCAGGCATTGGGCGTTAAAAGAATGTTACGTTAAGGCTATAAGTTTGGGGATTACCATTAGTCTTCAAACAATCGATTTCAGAACAAATTCAAGACCTACTATTGATTCTGTAATAACTGACACAGTTTTGTTTATAAACGGTGTAAAACAAGACTGGTTATTTGAAGAAAGTTTGTTGGATTCACAGCATTGTGTCGCTGTGGCATTACAAGAGACTAAAGAGACAACGCAATCGCGAAATAATTTGTTCGAAATAATAAATAGCGAGAAACTCTTTGCAAATGCTATACAATTATTTCCCTTAGATTTAAAATACGCAGAAAACTACTTTAAGAAAGAGGAGCATCCATAAACGTGCAAAGTGTTTAATTTATGAGATCTTTCATGTGCGATTATATTTCTGAAGATGTACAGATATAACAATTCTATAGAAGTTTAGTCAGTGAGTGTAATAAATTAATAAGGAAATACTTGTATAAATTTTATTTTACCTTCTTATTGCGATTTATAATTATGTACCATATATAAACTTATTAGGTGTAAATATTAATTCTCGGTCCGAACTTTTAATCAACTGCAGCACTCATTTAGACAGAAACTTTTTCTCGCCAAATTTGAAGCTGTATAATGCAAACATAACAAATTATAAAAACAGAATATGGAACGGACATAATTTAAAAAAATTCTCCGTGAACGTAGCAAACAAAATAACGTCCGATAAATAACACAGTAGATACTGTTTGCTTTTCGCATTTCAGTTAAAAAAAAAAATATCTCCAAAGTTAGAAAAATAATTTGCGAAGCGTTAGAGGAAGATGCTGTATCTTACAGAATATATAAAGAGTAGTCAGACTTCCAGAATGGAAATTTGGGAAAATTGGAAGACAATGAATTGAAGCAGCTGTTGACCAAAAATTCATACCAAACCCAATCAGAACAACTTGTTGCAGCGTTAGGAGTTACTCAACAAACTATTTCTATCCAGTAAACTTTCATTTAAAAAAGGCCGAGAATTTGTACACCTAATAATTCTTTGACTGCATACTGTGCCTACTGACATCTCATACAAATTGTTTATTTGAACACTCGACAGTCAAAGAGTTAGACAGTAAAGAGTACATAAAGTATAAGTCATTATTAGCCATAAGTTCATATGTGATGCAACATATTTGTATTTCGACTATAAGAAGTGCATAAACCTGTAATTAACGATGTTACGTTTTCTCATTCCTGTGCTTGGGAAAAGGATTATCTGAAACATAACATGATCTTGTAGCTTCTTTTAAAAATCAATTTCATTCTTTTAAAATTTATTGCTTGAGCAGTTCGATTATATTTAACGTAAGTACTAAGTGATTGCTACAAAATACTTTATTCTTTGATTGAAACGAGCCCCTATGAAAAATTATGATATTGTATACATAAACTAATTTTATATTAATTATACGACAATTATAGTAGCAATTTAATCCTCTGATAGTCCTATCTTGTTAAGTATGACTGCTTTCTTAAGTTCATTTTGAGTTGCATGCATGCGTATATGTTGTGGCGTAGGCGGAAACGCATGGACGGCTAGCAGCTCAGACTTTGGTCAGTACCTTATTATCGACCTGGGTCAAATAATGAACATCACAGCTGTGGCGACCCAGGGGCGAGCAGTACAAAAAGAGTATGTTATGGAATATGGTATCAGTTATGGTACGAATGGCCTGGACTACGTTGAATTCAAAGAAGAAGACGGTAATTTTAAGGTAAACTGAACTACAATTTTCGAATCAGTGTCTGTGCTAACATAGCCATAATCCATGAGGGGATTTGTTGGAAAGGTACATGTATTTAGTAACTAATATAACTGACAGCATTATATTATTTTATAAACATTACGGCTCGGGTTTAATATTCTCTTGCCCCTAAATGCATTTGCATGATTAAACAAATAATTCGACATTTTTGTTCATTAGGGTTTATGAGTAGATAATCCTTGCATGGTTTGCACATGTCTATTCTACTGAAATGCTTCTTTATTACTTGTGATGCTACAATATTCCACGGAGATGGGCAAAATTTTTATCTAAATAAAATCGAATAAAAGGTAATTTACATTTATTCGTTATTCGAGCCTTCGAGTAACTGGATTTATCTTTATTCGAAACGCCACGGATAAATCAATTTATTCGGCGACGAAAGATCATTTTTTTATTCGAAGCGCCAACTAAGATTTTCATCTTTGTTCGATTTTTATTTGAAACCTTCGAATAAAAAGGTTTTCATCTTTATTCGATTTTTATTTGAAGCTTTCGAATAAAAATCGAATAAAGATGAAAACCTTAGTTGGCGCTCCGAATGAAAAAATTATCTTTCGTCGTCGAATCATGGTGTTTCGAACAAAGATAAATCTAGTCATTTAAAGGCTCGAATAATGGATAAAGATACGTTATCTTTTATTTGAACTGTTATTTAAATAATTTTTTATCTAGATAATGTCCAACTCTGACGAACAATTGCTCCCTTGAAGGTTCCGTCAGAGAGCAATTTATACCTGGATGGACATTAATTTCGTATGTAGTCCCTTAATCTGGACATGGCCTTAGTGCTCGAAAAAAAGAAGATAATAGAAAAACGATAGAACTAGGCCCGAAAATATAGATTTCTCATCGGATATTTTGATGAAAGTAATAATAGTCATTCCATGCGAAATTGAACACTTTTTGGAGTACTATTACAGATTCTGATCAAATTTGGATATATTGTAGTTTTTAGGGATATACAGGGTGTAACAAAAATGTTGCAGTTTCTTGAAAGGGGCGATTCCTGAGGTGATTTTAAACAACTTTTCCCTTATCGAAAATGTTAGGTGGGGCTTTGTTAATGAGTTATTAACGAAAAACACCGACCAATAGAAGCACGAATACAGTGGATAAATTTCAGCGCGGGCTCCAGTTGTGAGTAGTATTGGCCCGTCATCGCCCACGCCATCATTAATCCCCTGTACTCGCTTCCCGATTGGTCGGTGTTTTTCGTTAATAACTCGTTACCAAAGCCCCACTTAACATTTTTGCTAAGGAAAAAGTTGTTTAAAATCACCTCCGGAATCATCCCTTTCAAAGAACTGCAACATTTTTGTTACACTCTGTATAAACTTGTGTTAAGGGATTTTTATCAATTTCAAACATTATTGATTTTACAGCTGTTCGAAATTTAGTGTTGACTTGTTTCTATTAATTTTAACTCTTAAATTAGCAAACTGATAAAATAAGCATTTATTTTGCAATTGCTGTTAACAAATACAGGTTTTTTTATAGCTGGTAACTATTTAAAAATTCGAAAACACTTGAGGATATAGCCTCATTTAACTTCTTTACGGACAAACTTTCAAAAATATAGACATGTTAATAATGGCCGTATAAAAATTATAATTTAATTTAATTGAACCGCTGCACGTCGAAATCCACTGATTCGACCAGCCGAGCTCTGCGTGACGCGATCTGACTGTGCTACAATTGCGATAAGACCCGTTTTTCATTAACCAAATCTTCAAAATTTGGTTGAATTTGTTTAGCTGTAGTTATTTTTAAAATTGATTGCATATGCTGGTGTGTTAATCTTGATCTTTCCACAGTTTTATTATTTTTTAAAGTTAATAATAATTGTTCGTACAAATATGCGTTACCGTACATAACATTTGTTAACAACAATTGCAAAATAAATGCTTTAAAAAATGTTCTTTTCAACTGCAATAATTTTTATTAGGTAGCCCTACATCTTCACTGTAAGCATCCAAAAGCCCATTTTTATCAGTTTGCTGGTTTGAGTTAAAAATAGAAACAAAGTCAACACTAAATTTTAAAATGCTGAAAAATCAACAATTTTTTAAATTTGCTAAAATCCTTTGACACATGTTTATATATCCCTAAAAACTACATGTCCAAATTGTATGAAAATCTGAAATGGTACTTCAAAAAGTGTCCCATTTCGCATGGAGTGACCCATTAGCAATGATTCTTTGTACTCTTACGATTACAAAGGAGCAAATACGATTCAATTCGGATTGTTTATAACGTATATACGTGGAAAAATAATTGATTACAAATTTTAAAGCTCGGTTCGTTGAAAAGAATCCAATGTTTGTGATATTTCGTATCATTTTTATTTTCATTGGAAAAACGTAAGGAATCCATTGGCGCTACTTCCGTACTGATACTTTACAAAATAAGAAAAAAGTTACATTTTATGGAAGTCATAAAGCATCAGTTGAAGGATTTCAACCGTGTGTATGACCGAGCGTCGAGGCGCGTTATGCGAGGGTCTGTAAGGGTGCGAGCAATTAGATGTGAAATGTTTACGAAAAAAAAAAAAAAAAAAAAAAAAAAAAACAATTGTTGAGTTCTACGTGGGAAATTGAAAAACACCGTTTTCTGTCAGAATGGTCTATTATTGAAAAAAATGTTCCATATTTAAATCAAATTTACGTAAAAAAGATTATTCATAATATAAAAAGTTTACAACGAAACGCAAAATCCGTACGTACTTCTCGAGATAATTCCATGTAGAACTAAAAAATTGTTTGCTGTTTTTCCCAGGTCAAAAATTGGAGGAGCAATCTTTCCGGCCGTGGAAATTTCTTCCTCGTCATTTGCGGAGCTGTAACACCGCAATTTTGTATCGAAAAACTTTATCAAAAAATGTAGTCATACCTCAAAGTATACATAATGAAGACCACGAAATATATTTTGTATTGCATTCACTGTAGTATTGGTTAAAAAAGTTCTCAAATATGGACTGCTTTTTCCAGACGCTATAATTGGAATTACTCTTTAAATAAATATAAATAATTTTAGTATGCTATGTTTGTTAATAAACAATTTTTTAACTTCCCGATTTATAGGGAAGTTATTGTTATACGTTTTTATCGTTGATACAACTGACAATTATTAGATTCAACATGTTTTATAATATTTAAAATCTGTTCTTAAAGAATGCGAAATGTACAAGGAAAGCGAGTAAAGACTTTTTAATCGGCAATAAGGCAACTAACTGGTCTTTCCAGTAAGCAATATTGAAATTTGGTGAATTTATATTACATGATCGATTAAAAATAGTACAAATTTATAGTACCATTTGTATCAAAAAGAAAGTTAGAAATTCATTACTGCCGGTTTTTTGTAATTTAAATAAATATAAATAATTTCAGTGCTTTGTACGTAAACATTTCACGCTTAATTACTCGGATCCTTACAGACCCTCACAAGTTTACTGCGCCTCAACGCTCGGTCATACGCACGGTTGAAATCCTTCAACTGACGTTATATGACTTCCATAAAATGTACACTTTTTCCTAATTTTGTAAAATATCATTAGGAAAGTAGCGCCAATGGATTCCTTGCGTGTTTTTTTTTTCCCCAATGAAAATGATACCGAATACCACACAAATTTGACTATTTTTAACAAATTCAGCTTAAAATTCTTTAAATCTTGTTTTTGCTCATCTACATTATAAATAACTTGACTCGCATCGCATTACCATTCTAATCGTAAGAGTACAAGGAATCGGTTCCTAATACTTTCATCAAAATCCTGTGAAGGATACAAACTACAGGGTGTGTGTTTTATCTATGAACGCTTAAATATCTGGAGAAATATTGATGATACAAAAAAATAGTTAAGACAAAACTGGTAGGGTTCGAAGGGACACATATGATGCCTATATCAAACTGACCCTGTGATGACCTTGAAAAGCTGTATGAAGGTCACGGGCACATTTTTTAATGGAACGCTATATTTTTTATTTTATATTCATATTGTTGACATTAAAACGTTTTCAAAACACTATCTACACATGCATTTTGCGCTAACCAATATGGAGATGTTAAATGAGGAATCTTGTGTCGCCGGCATTAGCGTTACCCCATGTACACCGCGGAGAGATTGTTCGGTCGGACTTTGTATATGATGGTGGCTCTAAAAATGGTACTTAAAACTTATACTAAAAATGGTAGTTTATTTACATCACAAATTTATACCTTTTATTAAAAGAAGTACCATTTGTAGAGCCACCATGATGTACAAAGTCCAAGCGAGTAACCTCCCCGCGGTGTACATGGGGTAACGCTAATGCCGGCGACACATAAGATTCCTCATTTAATATCTCCAGATTGGTTAGCACAAAATGCATGTCTAGAGTGTTTTTAAAACATTTTAATGTCAACCATATGAATATAAAATAAAAAATATAGCGTTCCTTTAAAAAATGTACCCGTGACCTTCATACAGCTTTTCAAGGTCATCACAGGGTCAGTTTGATATAGGCATGATATGTGTCCCTTCGAACCCTACCAGTTTTGTCTTAACTATTTTTTTGTATCATCAATATTTCGCCAGATATTTATTTTAAGCGTTCATAGATAAAACACATACCATGTATATTGCTTCTGATTCTTCGGGGCCGAAGTTGCTGATCTTTTTATGACCCTATTGTTACGCATGGATCGTGTTCTTGGTCAAGTTGTCCGCTAATAGAATCAGGTAGGGAGAATTTACACGTGATTAAAAAAGAGCAATTATCCATGGAATACTGTATAACACATTGTACATACAAGAATTACATTTAACTAAATTAATCCAATAGAGATACATTTACGCAGTAAATATTCCATTAAGACTGTAATAAAAGTTTATATGTTATAAGTAATATAAAGAAGCTAAACGATAATCATTATTTTATCATTATTTAATTACCCTTAACGCTTCTTCTACTTACTTGCTTCGCTTCTACTCTCTTCCTTTTACACATGGACATGGGGCTGGGCTTTGCAGGAGGTTCTACATGGTCACCAGAGCTTAGCAGTTATGACCAACACCTTACTGTGGAACTGGGGGACAGATATGAGATACGCAGCATTGCTACACGAGGTCGTGCTCATACTAACGAGTATGTGACAGAGTACATAGTTCAGTATTCTGACGATGGGCAAGCCTGGGCCAGTTATGAGAGCCAGGATGGCGTAGATGAGGTACTACTCACAGAGATATTGATTATAAAATGAAAAAACTGTAGAACTCCTTTGAAATGTTTACTCTTTTTCTTACATCTACAACATTATTAATATGTAACATGTTATTCACGTTTGTACATACTGTACAAAATGAAAGATTATTTCTATTTTTTAAAACAATACAAAATTACGATTTTCACAAAAGGTGTAGAGTTTTAGCGGGGAAAATTGCATAGTAATTACTTTTATTGGTGGAGGTATAAATGGAGTTACTATATTTGTTAATTTACATTACTTTTTACGAGCATATATCTTTAAATGACAAACATGAGGAAGTATTTTGTTACTTCTGTAAGATTTAATCATTTAAATCAATCTTCTTATATTTCACACTTTCTTTTACTTCATGCAATATTTGCTTTAATGCTTTTGCACTTACACTAAACAATGCTATACTAACATCATATCAACGCAATGGCATGCGAAGTATAATACTACCGAATAATCTTTAATATACTTCCATCCATTATGACATACTGAACATTATCAACATTATCAATGTTGCATTTACAGTGCATTTGTATAACTAACCAAGGTTTTAATACTTAATATTGTGAATAAAGTTTCGACGATAAATATAAGAACGAATACGGTCAATATAAGTTTGCATAAAACTCTTTCTAACAGATGTTCAAAGGCAACGTAGATGGGGACACCATAAAACTTAATAAATTTGAGGTGCCAATTATTGCTCAGTGGATTCGAATAAATCCAACCCGATGGAGGGACAGAATATCGTTGAGAATAGAATTATATGGATGCAATTACGGTAAGAAGTGATACGCAATATTTGTCCGTTTTGTACTTTGATATTTTAAATTACATTAGTAAGTTTCCTTTTTACACACAGTGTCCGATGTTCTTTCCTTCAATGGTTCGTCTCTCTTACGATATGACTTGTTAAGAGAGCCAATAGAAACTGATAGACACTTTATACGTTTTCGTTTTAAAACGAATAACGCTGACGGTGTTCTTATGTATTCTCGTGGTACCCAAGGAGATTACATAGCTTTGCAATTAAAAGACAATAGAATGATATTAAATATTGATCTTGGTTCCGGCATCATGACGAGCCTATCTGTTGGAAGTCTCTTAGATGACAATATTTGGCATGACGTTTTAATATCTCGTAATAGGAAAAATATATCGTTCTCTGTAGATAGAGTATTAATTAAGGGAAGAATAAAAGGAGAGTTTTTCAGACTGGATTTAAATAGAGCTGTAAGTAATTAATGAAATTATATCTTACAGATTGACTAAAACGTAACGTTAATTATTTCAATTCTTTTGCTAGCTTTACATAGGCGGTGTACCTAATAAGCAAGACGGACTGGTTGTTAATCAAAATTTCACGGGATGTATAGAAAATTTTTACCTGAATGCAACAAGCATTATTCATGATTTAAAGGAAACCGATATTACTGGTGAAAATTTAAGATACTTGAAAGTGAACACAATTTACAGCTGTCCAGAACCACCGATTATTCCCGTTACATTTTTAACGCAAGGATCCTATGCTAGATTGAAAGGATACGAAGGAATATCCACGTTGAATGCTTCACTTACTTTTCGAACGTACGAAGACAAAGGAATTATTTTGTATCATCAGTTTACATCGCCTGGTTATGTAAAGGTTTGTAAAAACCATTTCTAAGAACGAGTAAATAACCAAATGTGTTAATGTTTCTTTCTTTATAGCTATTCTTGGAAGATGGTAAACTGAAGGTTGATGTTCAAACGAAAGGAAGTCCGCCAGTTATTTTAGATAATTTCGATGAGAAATTCAACGACGGGAAATGGCATCAGATTATTTTAACAATTTCCAAAAATAATCTCATCCTAAACGTCGATGGAACACCTATGAGAACCAAACGTTTATTAGAAATGACGACAGGACCAGTATATCTCGTTGGTGGTATGACTGGAATAGAAAGCAATCGTGGGTTCGTTGGTTGTATGCGAATGATAAGTATCGATGGGAATTACAAACTACCAACCGACTGGAAAGAGGAAGAGTATTGCTGTAAAAACGAAATCGTATTTGACGCTTGTCAGATGATGGATCGTTGCAATCCAAATCCGTGTAAACACTCTGGTATTTGTCGTCAAAATTCTGATGAATTCTTCTGCGATTGCACTAATACAGGTTATACAGGAGCAGTTTGTCATACTTGTAAGTAGACGTTATTTTATATTTTACTCCGGCGGTACACTGCGGCGAACATTGTACGCAAACATGTAAGCGAACGCTGTTATTTACTGCTGTTCGCCTTGGTGTACAAGGAAAAAAACACTATAATAGGCGTAAAGCAGAGATGATGGGCATTATTTGAATAAAAAAAATGATTTAAATAAAAATTCGAATAAAAGATAACTCATATTTATTCGTTATTCGAAGCAACGAACAAAGATTTTAATCGATGAAAATTTATTCGAAGATTTAACATAATTTTTTTATTCGATGAGAATTTATTCGACGACAAAAGATAATTTTTTTATTCGAAGAGCGCTTTATCTGTAGCGTCGAATAAAATTTTCATCTTTATCTTTATTCGAAGCTTCAAATAATTTCCGAGTCTTCCCAAGTGAGGCCGAATGAGACCGAGTGGGCTGACCGAGTATTGTGGCGAATGTTAACGTTTATTCGAAGCTTCGAATGAAGATAAAGATGAAAATTTTATTCGACGTTACAGATAAAGCGTTCTTTCTTCGAATAAAAAAAATTATCTTATGTCTTTGAATAAATTCTCATCGAGTAAAAAAATTATCTTAAATCTTCGAATAAATTTTCATCGAATAAAAAAATTATCTTGTGTCTTGAAATGAAAACAAATCAGATTATTCGAAGTTTCGAATAACGAATAAAATTTTTTTATCTTTTATTCGTTATTCGACATTTTTATTTAGATAAAGATTTTGCCCAACTTTGGCGTAAAGTCATAAAAGTGACCCTGGGCTGAGAGGAGATCGTGTTCGCGAAGAAAATGCAGTGATCCACCAGGGAGAGGATCCCAGAAACGTTCGCCACTGACATCAGGATCTTTCCTCGGTCTTTCCTCTGTTTCAAAACCCTTGAAACTTGGGTCTTGCTATTCTTTTTAGTCGTGGGACTGACCGTGAACGGCGACCGTTTATAGTCCAAAGGAATATGATACCCATAAAAGGCGTTAATATTATTTCCCTAATCTACAGCCAAGTTTGTAAATTTTTTTATCGTATCCTGTTGAAAATACTTTCAATATATTACCGAGAATTTCCTAACTGAAATGATACCAAATAGGGTAACTAACCCAATTACGGACAGATTAATGGTTTCGCGGGATTGTTGTTGCTAAAATTCGGTTCTCGCAGCGTGTGAGCTCCACTCGCATTTTTTTTTGTTCCACTTTATTTTAAAAGAAAAAAAAATATTTGCGAAATGTAGGGAAAACATTTCTATCAAATCTTTTCGCAATGACAAAATTTACGCGATACCGCCAGTAGTACAATTACCCAAAGGGTACAACGCCGGAAGTCAAGGACACGCTGGCAGATGCCATCTTACTCACTATATTTTTGTCATTGTAAAAAAAATTTGATAGAAATGTTTTTCCTACATTTCGCTTTTTTTTTATTTTTTTTTATTTTTTTTATTTATTTATTTAAAGAGGAACCAAGAAAAAAGATGCGATTGGAACTCACACGCTGCGAGAGAATCGAAGCAACAGTTTTGAAGAAGAATCGTACATAAAAACAAGTAATCTAGCACTATCTATGGCACAGGATAAAAAAATCGGATCGGTTCGGCCTTTGGCACAGGTGTCACGGGTACTTTAAAGTAAAAAAAAACGTAGACACCTGAATGTTTTCATGATTTTTCTAAAAGTGGCATAATGTTTTGTAAAAAGTGGTAATTACCTAATTTTTTAGGTCATTTTGAAATGACTTGTATACGATGAAAAAAATGTTCACCAAATTTACGAGAAGACGCCTTTAAAGGGAAACTTTTCAGCTGTCCAAAACAACCTTTGCAATTTTTCTACGATTACGCAGTCGTAAATTATAGCCGTGCAAAGTTAAAAGTACCATTTTTCATACAGTAGTAAATAACGCGGTAAAAAAAAAATTAAAGGGAAAAATTTGCTCTTTGAGAGCGTTTAAATAGATTTACGAAAAAAAATTTCTTTCATCCCATGCATCACTTTAAAGTTGACGAAAATTTTTTAATCTTTTTGTTGCGCTTTATCTTGAAAAAAAAACTGGCACTATACTGCACAAAAAATTAATTGGATACATGATTTAAAAACTAGAAACTTGAAGCTATGAAATGGCTGCTTCCAATATTTTTTATACCCATTTTTCACGGAGATTCAGCCACTTGAAAATGACCAAATTTTTCGAAAAATTTTAGTGTACCCTTAATTTTGTGCACCAGTTTAGTAACCCTCGCCACGGTATTATCTCTTTAAAGTATATCTGCCAGCACTGGTCGTAGAATGTTACTGGCTTCGCATAATAGAGAGAGGGGATGTGGATCGCCGAATCCGACAAGATAATATCAGTTTCACCGGTCTGCAAACAGAGAATTTGTTGTTTATGTCACCAGCTATGTTCGCGCCAAAGCGAACACCTATAGAAACGTTTGTGGGCTATTTTTTTGTTTGTGCTCGCCGCAGTGTACTGCCGTGATTAGTTACATTTCTCTGTGCTTAACTGAAATAATACTTCGTTGTCTTTGTTACAGCGTTGAATCCCCTTTCGTGCGAGGCGTACAAGAACATAAACTCTGTCAGTCAAAGGGCTGACATTAAAATAGATGTCGATGGGAGTGGACCCTTGAATCCATTCCCTGTTGTGTGCGAATTTTTCGCCGATGGCCGTGTAAGAACCGTAGTGCGGCATAACAATGAACGCGTTACACCTGTCGACGGTTTCCAAGAACCAGGCAGTTTTGTTCAAGATATTATCTACGACGCGGACATGGATCAAATCGAAGCTCTCCTGAACAGATCAACGAATTGCAGACAAAGAATTAGTTACGAATGTATCCGTTCGAAGTTATTCAATTCGCCAGGTGGTTATTTCTAATTCCTTTGCACCGTCACATAATAATGTAACGAAAAATTTGATTGCGTAACGCTGAAACTGGTTTGGTTACTTCAGTGCCGCAAGGGGACTACTTTAGGCCGAATTCATGGTGGGTCAGCAGAAACAATCAGAAAATGGATTACTGGGGCGGAGCATTGCCAGGATCACGAAAGTGTGAATGTGGAATACTTGGGAATTGTGCGGATCCCACGAAATGGTGCAACTGTGATTCTGATCTGGATGGTCCTCTCGATGACAGCGGTGATATCACTGAAAAGGAACATCTGCCTGTTAAACAGTTGCGATTCGGTGACACAGGGACACCGGTCGATGAAAAAGAGGGTCGTTACACGCTTGGTCCACTTATTTGCGAGGGCGACGGTAAGTTCGAAAAACCTGCTTCCCATTTTGCATGGAAATGAGAAATTTTAATATTATTTTCAATTGTTTATAAGGTTCTGATTTACCTTGGTTGATCGCCAAGGTAAGATCAGGTAAGATATAAAAGTAGCTGACCTTTTTATCAGTTTATTACGAATGCTTAAGAAATTATAATGATTCTTACATTGAATTTCCTGTAAATTAGCTCCTACAATACGAAAGTAACAGTAGTTTGCGAAACACTTTACTACATCGCCACTGTAATTAATATTTCATCTTTTCTCTTAACGCACAGATTCGTAACTACTTTTTTTTATACCGATCAAATGCGTTCTACCCTACCACCTAACACGATCCTAAAGGTACACCCCGTTTCAATATAAAGTAATCGAACGGTTTGTCTTGTTGTTTTATTGTAGATTTGTTCAAGAACGTAGTAACATTCCGCATTGTCGATGCCACCATCAATCTACCAACCTTTGATATCGGTCACAGTGGTGATATCTTTTTCGAATTCAAGACAACGATCGATAACGCTGTCATAATTCACAGCAAAGGGCCCACTGACTACATAAAAATCTCTATAAACAGTGGGAATCAGATCCAATTCCAATATTTAGCCGGCGGTGGTCCTCTCACTGTTAGCGTGCAAACCTCGTACAGATTAGCAGATAATAGATGGCACTCTGTATCGGTCGAAAGAAATCGCAAAGAAGCTAGAATCGTAATAGACGGAGCGTTGAAGAACGAAGTTAGAGAACCCCCAGGACCAGTACGCGCGCTTCATCTTACGTCGGAGCTGGTGGTCGGCGCTACTACGGACTATAGAGACGGTTACGTGGGATGCATCAGGGCGCTTTTATTGAATGGTCAATTGCAGGACCTCAGAAGTTACGCGCGGCAAGGTGTATATGGGATTTCCGAAGGTTGCATGGGCAAGTGCGAAAGTAATCCGTGTTTGAATAATGGTACGTGCCACGAGAGATACGATGGATACTCGTGCGATTGTCGTTGGACTGCGTTCAAGGGCCCTATTTGTGCAGACGGTACGTTTCTTCTTTATTTTAAAATATTACAATCTCGGATCAAAGATTACACTGTCCAACAGCCAATGTGTGTTCCGATATCCATTATACTTTTCTTATAGAATTTTGTGCGCTGATCACGAATCTAAAATCCGTTTTTTTCTATCACCCTCAGTTTTTGAGAAATTTAATTTTTAAAAAATAACACATTTTTCAACTTTGAACTAATTTTGTGACGTTATTACAAAAGATATTTCAGTTTTGTTTATATATAATGATTCTGTAGACTTTCCTCTATACACTGATATCAATTTTTATTGTATTCTGAATGATTATATATATCTAAACAGTCATTAAAGGTAAAGTGACACCGATTTGACACCAATTTTTTGAGGTTTTTTTGAGTATATCTTAAAAAGTAAGGGTCCAGCGTAAAATCCAACCATGCCACGCGATAGAGCGGACTTTTTTCTCAAGGAAACGTTCTGGAAAAGTGGGAACACAAATATTTTTTCCAAAGTAGGAAGCAAAATTGGTTCGTAGGCGCCGAGTTGCCGACAGTGGTGCTCAGAAACAGCGAGCGCTCGACGCGGCACGTCACGTTCCCACTTTTCCAGAACGTTTCCTTGAGAAAAAAGTCCGCTCTATCGCGTGGCATGGTTGGATTTTACGCTGGACCCTTACTTTTTAAGATATACTCAAAAAAACCTCAAAAAATTGGTGTCAAATCGGTGTCACTTTACCTTTAATGACTGTTTAGATATATATAATCATTCAGAATACAATAAAAATTGATATCAGTGTATAGAGGAAAGTCTACAGAATCATTATATATAAACAAAACTGAAATATCTTTTGTAATAACGTCACAAAATTAGTTCAAAGTTGAAAAATGTGTTATTTTTAAAAAATTAAATTTCTCAAAAACTGGTGATAGAAAAAAACGGATTTCAGATTCGTGATCAGCGCACGAAATTCTATAAGAAAAGTATAATGAATATCGGAACACAAGAAAAAAGTTAAAATTTGTTGGACAGTGTTATTATTATCTTCGGGTCATTCCACGCGAACTCGGACACTTTTTGGAGTAACATCTCGGATTTTGCTGAATTTTGCATATCTTGTCATTTTTAGGGATGTATAAACGTGTGCGAAAGAATTCTTGAAAATTTTGAAAATTGTTAATTTTAGAGCTCTTTGAATATTACTGTTTACTTTTTTTCTATTAATTTTAGCTCTTAAACTAGTAAACTGATAAAAATGTGCTTTTCGGTGCTTATAGAGCAGACGTAGCAGTACCTAATAAAAATTATTTCAGTTGAAAGAAAAAATTTTTTAACCATTTATTTTGCAATTGTTGTTAACAAATGCAGGTTTTTCACAGCGGAGAATTATTTAAAAAATCGAAAAAAAAATTGAGAATGTAGCCCTATTTGTCCCCTTTACGGATCACTTTTCAAAAATACGGACACTTTAAAATTGAACATAGGAAAATTAATTGAATTGTACGCTGCGCGTCGAAATCCACTGATTCGACCAGCTAAGCGCTGCGCGACTCGGTTTGACTCTGCAAGGACCGCGCTAGGGACTCCGCCGCGCGCGCCGTGCTGCGTTCGGCTGGTCGAATCAGTGGATTTCGACGCGCAGCGTACAATTCAATTACTTTTCCTATGGCCAATTTTAAAGTGTGCGTAGTAAAGAAGACAAATAGGCCTACATTCTCAATTTTTTTCGATTTTTAACAACAATTGCAAAATAAATGGTTAAAAAAGTTTTTCTTCCAAGTGAAATAATTTTTATTAGGTACTGCTACGTCTGCTCTATAAACACCCAAAAGCACATTTTTATCAGTTTGCTAGTTTAAGAGCTAAAATTAATAGAAAACAAGTGAACAGTAATATTCAAAGAGCTCTAAAATTAACAATTTTCAAAATTTTCAAGAATCCTTTCGCACACCTTTATTATATCCCTAAAAACTACAACATATCCAAAATTCAGAAAAATCCGAGGTGTTACTCCAAAAAGTGTCCGAGTTTGCGTGGAAATAACCCCTTCAGAAAAAAATTATTTTAATACAGGATCGCAAAATTGAAACCCTCAGTTAAAGCCAAAATACACTGCTGGCCAAAATTGACGGTTCACTAAAATTTGTCGAAAATTTGGTCATTTTCAAGTGGTTGTATCTCCGCGAAAAAGAAATCTAAAAAATATTTGAAACCGGCATTTTGTAGCTTGAGGTTTCTAGTTTTTGAATTGTGGGCCTAATTAATTTTTCGTGCAATATAGGTGCCATTTTTTTCAAGATAAACCACGAAAAACTAACGTTGAATAATTTTCTCAAATTTGAACTGATACGTGGGCCGCAACAAATTTTTTCTAAATGCCTTTAATTTCGTTTTTTGAATTTGTTGCACCATTTTTTTTATCACATTATTCCCTATCATATGAACAAAGGTACTTTTCACTTTGAGCGCCTATAATTTACGAATGCATGATCGTAGAAAAATTGCAGTGGGTGTTTTGAAAAGCTGAAAAGTTTTCCTACAAAAGCCTCTAGTTGTAAATTTTATAAGAATTTTTTTCCATCATATACGATCGGATCAAATACATTTGAATATGACCTAAAACATTTCCTAATTAACATTTTTCACAAAACATGCCATTTGAAGAAAAATCATGGAATCATTCAAGCATTTTTTTCGTTTTGAGTTGAAAGTACTCGTAATCTCCTGTGCCATAGACCGAGCCCATCAAATTTGTTTACCTTGTGTCCTTGATAATGAAGTATGCGATACGGTCTGAAAAATTGACGGATCACTTGTTTTGTACAGTACGTTTCATCATCAAGACTGAAAATTCGATGGTTCGAATAACAGATAAAACCAAGATACTTTTATTGGATTTTACTTGCATAACTTCTTTGTGTTTAGATTTAGTAAACATTCAAAATGTAATTATCTCATTGCAGAAATTGGCGTGAACATGCGTTCCAGTTCGATGATAAAATATGACTTCATGGGCAGCTGGCGCTCAACGATTTCCGAGAAAATCAGAGTTGGTTTCACCACAACGAATCCCAAAGGATTCTTGCTTGGCCTATTTTCGAATATATCCGGCGAATATATGACGATTATGGTGTCAAACAGTGGACACTTGCGAGTTGTTTTTGATTTTGGTTTCGAAAGGCAGGAGGTAATATTTCCCAATAAACACTTCGGTCTAGGGCAATACCACGACGTCAGAGTGGGTAGAAGGAACTCGGGAGCGACTCTTGTGTTACAAGTCGACAACTACGAGCCGAAAGAATTTAATTTCAATATCAAAACTTCCGCGGACGCCCAGTTCAACAACATCCAATACATGTACATCGGAAAGAATGAATCAACGACGGAAGGATTCGCCGGCTGCATATCGAGAGTCGAATTCGACGACATATACCCTTTGAAGTTGTTGTTCCAAGAAGATGGGCCTGCAAATGTTCGTTCCGCCGGAACGCCTCTTACCGAAGATTTTTGTGGCGTAGAGCCGATCACGCATCCGCCAGACATCATCGAAACTCGGCCGCCGCCGCAGGTGGACGAAGAGAAAGTCCGGGCGGCTTACAACGAAACTGACACGGCGATTCTTGGCAGCGTGTTGGCTGTCATTGTTATAGCGTTAGTGATAATGGCAGTACTTATAGGGAGATACATGTCGAGGCATAAGGGTGAATATCTAACGCAAGAAGACAAAGGTGCTGAGATTGCGTTGGATCCCGATTCAGCGGTAGTTCATTCTGCTACTGGTCATCAAGTTCAAAAGAAAAAAGAATGGTTTATTTAAAAAGTATAAAGTTAATACTACATTGTATCGACTCTAGACTACATTTATAGGTAAAACTATGCTTGTAAGTGCACTTTCAAGTGTTATATGAAAGATATCGTAAGAAGAACAATAACAAGATACGTTTTTACTGTTTTGACTTGATAATAACTGCGAAAGACTATATAAAATGTTATGGAGATTGTTTAGAATCTCTCGTAACGAATAATACCAGACTGGTACAAAAACGATAAAATTCTCCTCGAAAGATAAAGCACTGACTATCTTATAACGAAGTAAATTTGTATGTAATTACTTACTATTTGCATCTCGACTAAAAAGAACGATGTGCGATGGTAGATAATAATTAAAATATTACACGATAAAATAAAAAGGTAATGACATTGTTTGAATAATTGAACAAAAATCTTTTATATATATATATATGTATACTACATAGTATTTTACTTGTTAGAAAAAACATTTTCATTATATTTGTATTTTCTGTAACATTATAATTTTGTTTAGATTTAACACGTAGATTAAAGCATCATATCGCTAGCACATTATCGAGTATAAATAGTAAAAGAAATTTAATTACAAATTGTTATATTAGATCGTGAGGTGGCATAGATATTTATTGTACATTATATTTTAGACAGCATCACGACAGTATAGTAGAGTATGCGAAGTAGCCGTTTATTTTGGATTTCATCGTTCAGGAAAAAACAATTACTCAATTTTTGTTACTGTTCCATTCGACAACACATTTTTCTAAAACTTTTTTAACTCTCTCGCGATCGAATTCAAGAACCTTGTATATATGAAACCTCGATATTTTCTGAAGCAACAGGCTGTATGTAAAATACTTAAGTTTCTTTTTCATGAAAAGTGTTCTCAGTATTATTTGTAATGCTTACCGTCCAAAGTGCATTTTATTTTTCTCTCCTTTTTTGTATTTATTTTGTTTACATTGTTTTATATTGTATTACAGATATTTTATTTTCGTCTAATTGTAACATGATCTGAGTTCACTGCTATAACTTAACATTAGACTAGCGTAATAATGAATAATCGTATACTGTATGTGTAACAGTGAGAGTGTACATATATCATTTTTATACGAAAAAAAAAAAAAAATGTTTATTATAACATGCCAGTGTATATTTTATATACTGTACTCAGCAGAACGCATGTGCTGCTCAATAAAAATAAAAATCATGACTATGATTACCTAATAATAGATTCTTATATTTTTTTCGAATTATCAGAGCCAGTTTACGAAGACAGATTTTGTTTTCGTGTGGAAAAAAAGTAGCCAAGAAAACCAGGAATTTATAAAACGAAAATAAATGTTTATTTTCACGTACAATATAAAAATTGAATTTCACTGATAAAACAGTGAAAGTATACATGATTAAAAATAACAGATGTTTAATATACTTGAACCATTGCTAGACAGTTTCTTAAGTTGGACATGCAAGCTACATATACGTATATGTATACTAGCGTGGCTCTTATTTTCGACTTTCAAATTTTTACCGCGCCATTCCCTAGAGTAGTTCAAATTAATAAAAAAAATGTATGTAAATTTTGGGCCCGATTGAATGAGGTGAAAATGTACCCCAGGACCTTTGAAGGTTAATACAAATATTTTAATATGCATGAAGTCGGTTTTTTTTAAATATCTGCTAAGATTTTGATTATATGAAAAAACATGTTAAACAAAAGTTGTAGATCTAGACAAAACCCATATTTCCTGTTGTATTAACTTTTATCATGCGACTAACGGTTTTAGAAAAAATCTAAAAAAACTGAACAGTTGAAATCTCTTGAAAAATGCTTTTATTTTGCTAGAAACAAATTGTTCAATACCTTCCTCAAAGGGTTTTAGGAATTTCGTCAACTTGCATTTGATAGTAAAAACGTGTTCGATCAATTTTTAAATATTAATATTCTCTTCATACCAACAAAATCGTTTTCGACAGAAATCTGAAAACTGTTTTGGAGAAATAATATAATTTATACAATTAAAAAAATAGCTATTAAGCATTCTAAAGGGAGAAACGTTTTTTTTTTTTATAAGTAGTAAAATTAAAAAGAATAAAATCTGCTCAATTTTTCCAGTTTTTTTAGATTTTTTTCAAAAACCGTGTCGCACAAAAAAGTTAATGGAATATAAAAGATGAGTTTTGTCTAGATCTACTTCTGTTCAACATGTTTTTCATGTAATCAAAAACTTGGCAGATATTTAAAAAAAAACCAACTTTGTGTGCATTAAAAGTATAATTTTAATCTTCCAGGATCCAAGGGCACGTTTTCCCCTTGTCCAATTAGGTTCAAACTTAGCACAAAATTTTTTTTTATTAATTCGAAGCATTCTAGGAGATGGCGCGGAAAAAATCATGAAAAAAATTTTCAACAAGAGTAACTAATGTGTACATTCCTTAATGTATACATTCGAAAATATGGGAAAATAATTACAATGAGAATTACAGTAATTTATAAATAGATAATGCGAAGTCATATCCGGAATTTTGAAGTTAAGAATGGTTTTTGCATATTAATCAGTTTAATGCAAAAGAATTCTAAGTCGATGCTCATTACAGGAACTCTAATGCTAATTACAATAAAAAATTGCTAACTTTCTACTACTATGAAAAGTCTTGCCTATCATATTTTAATATTTCATATGTCCATTACAAAAACTGTTTTATATATGTACTAATATAGTAAAATTCTATATCATATTATCGTAACTTGAATGTTGTGCATACATCTAAATGTATTCTAAATTTTTCTTTCAAGTAAGTTTTCATTATTCTATCGTGTATAGTCATTAGAATAACTCATGGCAACGTGTATGTATAAATTAATCATTAGTACCGGAAGTAGTGCTGCCACTTCTACTTGTATCGCTTACTTGTTGCTTTATCGTTAATTCCGTTACAAATTCACTATCTATTAAAACAAAAGCCAAAAGACGCGTGTTATAGTTGCAGCGTTACATCAGAAGAGTACAGGAAAATATTCATTCGTTACCTGAATCATTGTCGCTGAGTTGATACGGCGAAAGCCTACAACCTCGAGCTAAATAGTGTTTTAATTTGCCAACGCTAGCTAAAATCAGTCCTAAAAATGGAGGCGATGGTTTCAATGGTCTAGATAAATATTCTGGATGGAATTGTGTAGCAACGTAATAACTGTGCCCTTCGAGTTCTGCTATTTCCATTCGCTCATAGTCCTCATCGTGACCTAATAGAAAAATTAAAATATAGCGTGTCGATTTTAAAGCTGCATTAGAATTATTCTTACAAAATTTCTACGATATGGATACAAACTTTTAAATCTTTAATCAAATGCTTCTGTAATGATAAAGTGTTATCAAGTTGAAATTAATATAGTGTTAAGTTACACGTAAAATCGTGGAACATTAGCAGATTAATAATGTTCATTTACACTTGCATTCTGTCAAATAAATACCGGGAATTGTTTACTTAAGAAATATATAATTATCGACCTCACATGTGTTCTGCCAATTTTAGAATGGATACAAATATCGGACAAAGAGTTCGCGTCAAATTTTAGAACTGTTTTCTGTTCCCGCATTGTTTGCAAACGAACACAAATCGCTATAAGGTAAGTGATCCCATTATTGACCGTACCCCCATTACCGACCGGTTAC